>JAGPOW010000797.1:7784121-7913502 GCA_030014935.1 Caiman crocodilus | reverse complement strand
CAGATAGCTATAGATATATGAATATTTATTTAGGTATCTATATACCTCCCCTCCCTCCCCCCACACACACTCCCAGGTCACAGATATAAACACTCTGATTGACCCAGGTGAGAGGAGGGAATGGCACTTCTGTGCAGCCCAGGTCTGGGAAACCCCAGTTGCTTGCCCCAGGCCTGGGGCTGTGCTTTTCTTACCCACCCCCCTGGCATTGATATTTAGTTAATGCCCGGGCCGCTTGTCACCCCCATGGACCAGCCAACCCCCTCCCCCCAGCCCTGCCACACACACACACACACACCCAGTTCCCCATCCTGCAAGCTGCTCCGGGCACCAGTTTTATAAGAATTTGCTGATGCTGGGAGCCAAAAAAATAAGTTTCAGTGAGAGGAGGAGGGGAAAAAGAGATGGGAGTGTAGAGTCTCTGAGGGAGATTTGGGGGCTAAAAATATTGTCTACTCTAAGCTCCCCCCAACAGACCCTGCAAGCCTCTCTGATGCTGCCCAGCCCTCCCAAACCCCAGCAACCCCTCCCCTCCCCTCCCCTCCCCCACTGATCCTGCCTGCTCTCCTGATCTCTCTGATTGCTTTTTCAGTTATGGCCTGCACCTCCATCCCTCCTACAGATCCCACTGCAGATCCCCACTTTCATAACCTGAAAATGTTTCTATTCCTACACAGATGATCCATTCCCAAATCATTTGTTTATATGTGTGTGTGTATATATATAGTAGTGTTAATAAGCAAAATTTCTTTCAACAAAACTTTTCTTCATTAGAAAACTGGGCTTTCAGAAAAACAAACATTTATATTGAATACGCTTGCTTTCTTCAACTTTTTTTCATTGGAAAACTCAAACCCAAACCCTGAACATATAAGGCAAAAAAACAATATCTTTGGTTTCAGTGGTTATCAGGCTTTTTAAATGTTTTTGGTTCATTTTTGTTTCTTAATGAAAAGTAAGAAGCTCTTAGAGGAGAAAAAAGAATACTTGCCAACTAATTCAATTATCCTGGTAGTTTTCTGCAGTCCATGGTAGGTCTCCATCCTAATCTTATGGGATCCTACCACAGCCATTAAAAACATGGTCAAATTATACAGTGGAGCTCTATCCCCCTTCTATATATTCATGTCTGAAACGTATGAATGGCCTCGGCTCGCTCTACAAAACCCTGGCGAAAAGTGAGGTGGGAAAGTTCAGAAATTCAACAATGACAGATCAAGGTAGAGAGGAATGATTTCTAACTACAGTTTGGTGATACATAGTCACACTCTCAGGTGCAAATGCACATGATTAACCCCTTGTACCTGAAGGATTTTGTTCATTGAAAAGATGGCAAACTGTTCTGCTGCAGAATCCTCCTTTTTATCTGTCGTGGAACAAACCCTGTGTCTTGCTAATGCTAGTGCTCTGCATCACCCAGAGATGTAGGTCTCATTTACACTGAGATCCCTTTACATTACTCGAAAGATATAAAGGGAAATAAGCATAAATACAAATATAAAAATCAGGCCCAAGGGATACCTCTTCAATTACTGAAATCCTAAAATAAAAATGACAGTGCAGAAAACTGCCTTTGGGATTCTCCACAGGTAATCTTCAATTTTCCTTGCTCTTCTAGGCTCACTTCCATGAGGTCACTTCTTACAGGATGCTAACTACTAAGGCAGTGTGAAGCTTTGGAAGCTTCAGATCTCTGAATCTGAATCGAACCAAGAGACCCTTCAATCTCTCCGAATCAAATCAGAACCCTCTGAATCAATTCGGAGAGATTCGGAAAGATTTGACAATTTGGACATAAACACAGCGTTAAATTTTTCTACGTACCTCAAGGCGGCTCACAAATGCTGAGATGCTGGGTGGATGGAGCATCCCATAGGAGCATGGGAGGGGTCCTCAGCTCACTCAGCTGCAGACCCGTAAGTAGCCCAGAAGCACTCCTGGTCCACTTCTGGGTCTGCACCCTGTGGGACGCTCCATCTACCCCACCATTGCAGCATTCATGAGCCATGCCTGGTACCTCAAGGTATGTAGACAAAACATTTAAAGCTGTGTCTATGGCTGCACCGAATCTTCAGATTCGGATTAAGCCGAATCGAATTGAGACAGTGATCCAAGTCAACAGATCAAATCACTGTCCCCGATGCAGGCCAACTCCAAATCAAATGTGGCCCATCTCATGCACCCTTACCTACAGTCCCCAAAGGACATAACGGTGGTTTTTATGGATCATTATGTGATGAAAGGAAAATGCCAAGATTCACAAATGATATCATTTGACCAGTTGCATATATAGGTCATAGAATAATAAATGAAAAATGCATTTTTAGAGAAGTGTTAGAGTATATAATTGCTAACAGTCTCAATGATCATTTTGCATGGAATCAGTCAACTGGCTGTTTTCCACTCCTGGTGAGACTTTTTCAGAATATATCATCAGTAGCCAGCCAGGCTTTTATGCCCCCAAGTACATGAAGGCTGCAAAATTGGACCCCTACATAACTTTCCCAAAACCTGAAAACTATTACTGTTGCCCAGCCACTGAAATGCTTTTTATTTTTTTTTACACAGTCATCCACATTTTCGTGCATTTGCCAACAACAAATAGAGGGAAATCTTGATTTTCCCACTGCTAAAGAAAATATTCTTAGATTTAATCTCTTTGGGAAAGGTTTTTCACACTCAGTTCTGTTCACCATGTAGCATAGTGTGTTCCTAGTCCATGACGAGGGCTCTTAATTTAGTGGTTCTCAACCTTCTGCTCAAAGCATCCCTAGTTAACTCAGAGCCTTGCGCTCTTAGTTGGTGTTTTTTTGACTATAGAAAAAGAAGAGAGCAAGTCTTCTGTTGCAAAGATCTCAGACAGATGATAACGAGTCAGAATGCTTTTGAAAGTATGAATTCCTATTTAAAATCTCTGAGTTATCTTATGAATTATGTATGCATGCCTAACAGTGCTAATGCAGCCCCTCTAGTTGAGAACCGCTATCCTGGATGCTACTGTGCTGCAAAAACTAAACAACATAATAATACTTTTGCCACAGCTGCCCTTATCCTCTTATCAGAAATTCATAGCCAATTTTAAAGATCTAGTCTCTGTCTTCATCTGAAATTAGCAGTCTGCCATTTAGCTCCCCAGAAGAGGCACGCAATGTGCAAATTCTGTAATTTGTGAACTCGAGATCCACAACCTTAAAAAACCTTCGCCATCCATAAGACCACCTCTCCGCGGGAGCGAAAAGTCCTTCATGAGCAAAGATGCTTTTTGTCACATACCTCACAAGCCAACGCTCGACAGATGGAAGTTAAAAAAGAAACGTGTTGGCTGCCTGAGGCACATTTTAATTTGTCGTTCAGCTCAGTTTGTTTCACTTTTAATGGTTCACTTAGCTGAACTTGTGACTAAAAATTAACACAGAAGAAAAGCGATGTAAAAGTTTGGATGTGATGGGCCTCCAGAGCCAGCACATCAGAACACAGCAAGGGCCAGCTGCCAAGTTTTTCCTTTCCAGTTGATACTTATTTGTGGGTGGCAAAAAGCTGACAAAAGTATTTAAAGTGGAGTTTTACATGCATGCGTTTGAAAGGTCACATTGTGGCCACACTGTCTACACTGAGGAAGGGGAAGCAGGGACGAGAAAAAAGTAGGTCATCACAGCTGGGTTCTGCCTTGCTCCAAAAGGAAAGCAGGAGTCTGCTCCTCCTGCGCTGCCGCCAAATACCTCTTTCCTCATTCCAGCTCAGCTATGCCAACCAGCAGATCTGCTTCTGTAGAGCAACAGCCCTTAGCCCCATCCAATTCCTAGACCTACACGCTTCTCTCCAGTATGGAATGGGTAGGAACGATATGTCTGTGGCTACTCTTCTGCATGCCTTTGCTGCTACCTGACCAAGAGGATTAATCAGGAGGCAGCTTACAAGATGTCAGCAAGGGTTAAAAAACTAGCCTCGGGAAGTTAAGAGCAACCAATAACTAATAGATTTTAGTCCATTAGTCACGGATTGAAAAAAAGTACACATGGGAAGATATGAAAAGACACACGAGTCAGAAAGGGCTTTAATGTGGTATAGAGCAAAGGAGAAATAACTATATTTTAAAAGTCATATTTTCAGTCAACTTTAGGCTGCCCACTGTTCTTACATACTGACTTTGAGTGCAACTCCCAGGTAGGAGCAACCATTTTGTGCAAGGGAAAGTGCCCCGGTGTTGTGGTACGGGTAGTATTCTCAAGCTGTAGTCAAACCTTCATTTCTCACCCAGACTAATCAAAAATCTTGGCCCACATCACACAAATAAGTATTTGCAGGTTATCTTTTTTACCGTAAGCACAGCTATAAAACTGTGGACTAGTCTCCTAAGAGGCAGTAGAAATTTTGCCATCCTTATAGATATTTCAAATTATTCTGAACAAAGTAGAAGTACATTACTACATGGAACAGTTTTTTTGCTGGTAAGATATGCTAAATAGTCTCAGAGGTTAATTCCATCACTATTTTTTTGTGATTCATGTATAAAGATATGCAAATATGAAGCCTGTCTAGAGATATCTAATTGTCTTGTTTCAGATTCTGTGCTAATATTTGTACCTGCCTTTACAGAGTAAGTAAAGTAAAACAATGAACAGTGTCTTCTTAATTATTCTTTACAATAGGTCTAGGCAAAAGTATTTGATTAAAACAGAGAATTTATTTTGTATTCATGTTACAACCCTTTTTATTTGTTTCCTGTAAATATTCGCATGCACCCATTAAAAACACAAGAGTTTTTTCTAAGGACAATAAGTGTTTGCATGTTTATTCACCCTGAAAGCATTCATGCAGCTATCTTGAGATATATATTTTTTGATGTGTAGAGTTGTCTAATTAAGAAGCAGAAGCAATATCATGTGATGTAGGTGGCCAATCCTAGAGCAGAATTAATGAATGCTTAAAGCAGTACTCGTCATAGAAAATTACTGGACTGAAGTATGTTTGCATAAATTATTTGGCAAATATTTTAACAGTGAGCAAATAAATACAAAAGAAAGTGGTCTTGTGGCTAATTTGTAAAGGAGACAAAGGATTAAATGAATCCCAGAACTTATTTAGCCAACTTTAAAATCCACAGCGCTGTCCCACAGTCTGATAACTTTTGTCTTTAATGATACGTACCACTTGTAGGCGTCCCAGGCTTTTCCCTTCCAGGTGGTGTCTATTACTGAGGTAAGTTCAAAATACACTTACAACTCTGCATACTGATTAGACCAGTGACCAACCCTTTGTACCCACAGTCAATGAAAGTTTTTCTACTATCAACAAAGAGAAAGACTACTCAGGTGGTCTGGGCAGTAATTAAGCATAAAAAAGTGTAACTGGGAGGATTTGTCATTGCAATCCCTTTCAAAAATCCTTCCTTCTTTCTCACATTAATCTCCAGGACAGCGAATAAAAATATCCTTCGTGCATTTTGCAATCTTCCCCCAAGTCAAAAACATTGTGCTGCGTCCCCTAGTACAGCATGTGTCCTCCTGGGTATTCACAACGTGCTGTTATTGCGAGCAGTAGCCTCTAGACATTCCTCAGTTTTGGCCTTGTATCATACTTGGCTCATGTCCTAGGACCAGCTCCCAATTTCCTTTAAGCGTGTGAAGCTTTTTCAGAAAAAACATCAGAAAGGAACTCCGCAAGACCTGCAGAAGCATGTGCCCTTTCATCATTTTCATGTAGGTACCTCAAGCAGTAGGGATACCAAACTTGGTTTCCTTCAACGTGCCAGGCTCTCCAAGTCACGGGCTAGTTCATGTCCAAATGTGTTGTCAGACTTGTTAGATGAGATACAGGAGGACTATGTAGTCCACAGCTGATGGGCTGTGTATCCTCCAAAAAAAGCATGGTTTGCTCTCCTACCCTGTCATCTTCACAGGTTACTGAAAGTAGGGAAAGGGGATAGAGTCAAAATGCACCTGCACACCAGCCATTGCTACCCTCCTTTAGGTACTAAAGCATCCATTGGATTCCAGGAAAAAAAAGGAACGGAGCTAACTCATGGGATTTCACTTATCCCAGGAAAAGGGGGAAATAGAAGAGCACTCCTCCAACACCCTCACAAGCGTGCTAGGATTAGGTTTGCACGTTCTGGTTTACTTTCCCTGATAAACTATAACATGAGCATCAGACAAAAAACACCTGCCTCGGCACATTCACTGCCCATACCTTTTCCCAGGCTATCCCACTGCACTAGTGAAAATAGTTATGTATCTTTTTTTCCCCCCACCCTCTGATTATCTCCTTTCCCTTCCCCTTTCCTCCAGTTTTAGAGATCTATCTCTCTGGCATATGGAGTTCTCAACAGCAATAAAAGTTAAGGCAGGTTACATGCATTTCTTCTCATCTTTCTTATTTCTAATACATTCAGTTAAATTCAGATGTCAAAACGTGCTTTATATTGAGTCTTTAGACAACAGTACCTGCATCTTTTCCATTGTATTTACTCTGTGCTACTTTATGGACATAGGCAAACAAGGTTCTTTGGGTGAATCTGATATCTTTTATTAGACCAACTTAAATAGTTGGAAAACAATTTTTTAAGCAAGCTTTTGGGTTCAAAAACCCTTTGTCAGAATTTATGGTCATGTCACTTCAGTGTTAGTTAAGCTTCAGCAGTGATGTGAAACTGGGGTTCAGTGAGCTTAATCCAACCTTAGCACAGTCCCTGGTGTGTGGTCCTGACCTTACATGAAAGAGTTATGATGTTGTATCCCAGTGCAATACCTTGGAGTAAAACCTCTGCCCCAGGTGCCTAGTCTATTCTTTTTTTTTAAAAAAAAAAAAAGGCAACAAAAAACCATGCTTCTTTCTTTGTTAGCATAATGCTTTGTGGAATTGTTCCAGCCAGTTGTGATTGATACATGAAATGAAATATCCCTGCTGTCTGCACAGGGTGCAAACGCAGCAGAGGGCTGTCACTGCTGTGCAACGTGTTTTGCTGTGTCCTCCTTTCATTCCAGCGCGCAATGTGTTCCCTTCCAGAACACCACCTAGAAAAGTCCACAGGGCCAAAACCTGCCAAGCAGGAGCCTTTCGCGTCTCCATGTTTGCTAGCTCAAATCTAGTGCAAACTGGTGGTAGCTAGCTGTTGGTCAAGGATACAATATTTTGGTTTGCAAAACTTTCTCAGACAGGCTAAGTTCTTGGAAAAGAAATGCATAGGGTGACTTATAGCCGGGGCCCACTTTACATAAATGCCACAAGGGTGAGGGGAGTTGTTACAGAAAGAGTTCTGGTGGTTGCCCATCTCTGCTACATACTAGGAGTTAACAAGTGATCTTAATCCAGTAGACAACTTTCTTCATCATAATTGGCACCACAAAACCAAGGATTCAAAAGCAACTGAGGCTAAATTATTCTCTTTTTTCTACCAATGTTCCTGTCAGGGTAGAGCTAACACACGTTGGTGGGTGCTATGAATGCACGTTGCACAAACTATAGATTACTCTGCTTTCCCATTCTTAATCTCAGACTTTCCACGAGCAACATTCAACCAGTTCCACACAGACAAGTTAGGGAGCAAGGTAGCAGAGCAGTCAAGCTAGCTTGCTATGACTCCAGAGGCTTGAGTATGTGGTGCCATTCTGGATGCGTACTGCCCCCAAAATGGGCAAAGTCAATTAAAAACAGTCGTTGTGTTTTAGGGCTCCGTTCTTGGACCTATACTCTTTAGCATCTTTATTAATGATGTGGACACTGGTGTCAGAAGCGGGCTGGCCAAGTTTGCGGATGACACCAAACTTTGGGCAAAAGCGTTCGCACCTGAGGATAGGCTGGCGATCCAGGCCAACCTTGACAGGCGTAGAAAACAGGCAGATAAAAACTTGATGATATTCAATATGGAAAAATGCAAGGTGCTCCACCTCGGTGGCAAGGGGACTTGCAGCAGGCTTATAGGCTTGACAGTGCTACGCTGGCTAGCACCATGGCTGAAAGGTGCTTGGGGGTCGTGATTGATCACAAGATGAACGTGAGCCACCAATGCAATGTTGCAGCTTGTAAAATGAGCAAAACTCTGGCTTGCATCCATAGATGCTTCTCAAGCAAATCTCGGGATGTCATTCTCCCATTGTACTCAGCTTTGATGTCCAATTCTGGGCTTCACAATTTAAAAAGGATGTGGAAAAGCTTGAGGTAGTCCAGAGGAGAGCCACACGCATGATCAGAGGGCAGAAGAACAGGCCTTATGAAGAGAAGCTGAGAGTTATGGGACTCTTCAGCCTGGAAAAGCGCAGGCTCAGGGGTGACTAGTGGCTGCCTATAAGTATATAAGGGATGTACATCAGGATCTGGGGGAACACCTGTTCACCAGTGCCCCAAAGGATGACAAGGTCAAATGGTCACAAACTCCTCCAAGACCGTTTCAGACTGGACATAAGGAAAAACTTCTTTACTATCCAAGCCCCCAAGGCCTGGAATAGACTGCCTTCAGAGGTGGTGCAAGCACCTACTGTGGACTCTTTTAGGAGACATTTGGATGCCTATCTTGCTGGGATCCTTTGTCCCCCAGCTGACTTCCTGCCCCTGGAGCAGGGGGCTGGACTCTGATCTTCCAAAGTCCCTTCCAGCCCTAACGTCTATAATTTCAACATGGGAATGAGAGAGCCAGATGTAGTATGAGCCGTATCACTCCCTTGTGGGCTGCGGGCCATGGGAACTGACATGCTTTAACCACACCGGTGGCATGGGCCAGTAGACTCAGATGGACCGTCAGCTTGATTTTTTGACAAAGGATAAGTATAGATAGGCAGGGTTTTGTTGTCTGATCCATGGCAGCTACGTGGTAAATGAAATGCAACAAATGGACTCACATACTGGTACCTGCTACTGTATCATGTCACACAGCGTGCATTATAAAAGACTAAGTAAAAAGAAAGGTACAGTATATGTTTTATGGTAGCAAAATCTTACTAAATTAAGCAGAACTTCAGGAAGAGAGAGCGGCCACTGAGAACAGTAGAACGAGACCTTCAGTCCTCTGAACACACCAGTTTAGAAAGTAAATGCAAAAGCTGGCTAACAAGTTGATTTTTTTAAAACTTAAATCTCTAGTTTCTTCTCTAAGGAGAGCTGAGTTGTAGGGATAGCATGTTGTGATGCAGACTGCAATCCCAACATTCACTGAAAGCTGCTACCAGATCATTTTTGCCATCAAAAGATTATGCTATGATACTAATAGTTTAAGCAGGGACTACATTAGCAGGGATTCTGCAGTATTCAGTTCACCAGCAAAATTAGAGAAGAAATATGGCAACTGAATGGAGAGTATCCTTGGGACTGTTGCAAAAAGGCAAAATTGTTTGTTTTCCTTCTTATATAAAATTTTACAATTCACCAACAAGCCATATATTTCTCCAGATACAAACAGAATATTAATCAGGTTTCTCTGGGGATTTTGTTTCAAAACTTGCTTTCTGCTTTTTACACATGCATTTTATGTGAATGTCAGAAAAGGAACGTAGGGCAGAATATTCAAGAAGGCAGCAGATTTCCTTAGATTTTTTGCAACATTGATTTCTGATTTCTGCTATCTGTATCTCCATACTGATCGATCCCTCGGTGTGCCTTTGGTAGTTGCATAGTGTTTAAACAAAAACACTTAAAACTTGCAATCTGAAGCTCCACGGGTAAGCAGGCCTCTGCTCCTATCTGCGGTGAGCGGGGAAAGGAGGCTTCAGGGCGGTTTCACGCGCAGAATCTATTGAACTCAGAGCTCCAGCTGGGCAAAAGCTCCAAGTGAGTTGCTGCCCTAACTTATTAGGGAACAGTCTAGGTACAGAGCACTTCATGTACATAGGCTTTCTATCCAGAATTCCTCCTGTGACACTTGAGGGGTGACCATCACTCTGCACCAATGCAGAATAGGTGGAGTCTCAGGGTGGAGCCAGACAACTGGTCCCAAGGGACTGGAGGCAGGCCTGCCTAAAGACTCTTTAAATGTATTGCCCACCAATATCAAACCAGGAATTGGGGGTGGGAAAGTGATATGGCATGCAGTGATGGGCGCGTGGCCACAGGATCTTCCCACAACGTGGGGAACTGATTTAAACCCAGCTTACTGAAGTGACTGCCGGCCACTGCTTTATTACTCATTCATTTAGACATACGGTTGCTGTGTTTACTCAGCTTGACGCTATGTTCCTCCCTCTCCCAATGACCCAAAGCTTATAAGGCAACTATTACCTAACAAGGATGCCCAGAAAAAATTTCTGGTCTCCCCGAATCCTGGTGTTAGTTTTAAGAGAGGCACCTGGATATTTGAACCCAGCCCTTGTTGTTGACAGCCCGTCTGACATAGATAATGCAGGCATGTAAATCAGACTATACCCTTTCCTAGCAACGTTCAGTCAAGACGTAATGTGATCTGTGGGCCGTTATTCATAATTACAGCTGTAATTACATTTGAGTGTTTACATGTGTTCATCATTACTGAATTTTATTCAGCAAGGTTCTTTACCAACTGATGGCAGACATGTCTAGCTCCGAACTTACACAAATGTGTCTATATGACACATATACAGATTGCTACTCCAAGCTGGGGTAAGTAACTGGCAAAGAAAACTCAATAAAACACTTTGCTCTGATGATTTTATTGGAGAGTGTAAGTAAAAAGATTTTAATTCACTTCAGTGAGTACATTTTTAAGATCTGCATCACTGAAATCATACTTACGATGAAATGAAATAATTAAAAAAGATATTCTCTTCTCCTCATTGTACTTATGATTAACAAAGTAAATGAAAATCCCAGCCTTTTATCTGACATCAAATGCTATTGCATTTTGGAGCTAAATTGAGCATTCATCTTTCCCTGACGTGGTTTTTGAAGCTTATACATACCTTTTTTTCTCCTCCTTCCTTTTTTTCTTATGTTTCTGAATACTGGTAAATTAAAGATGACTAGAAACTAGAAATGCTTTCAAAAATGTCTTGAAATAAAGAGGGAGAAAAAGAATACAAGCTATCTTCTTTCTTGTTTTTGTATTAGCATTACAATCAAGCATTTCTTTGGAATACTTCATATGTGTTCCACAGGTTTTTTTCCCCAGTCTGTTTTAAGTATGTTTTTTCAGGCTACTCATACTTCACAAAATTATTCAGCACCTTTCTTGCCCCGCTTCCATCAAAGGTTTTGGAAAACAGGTAATTTGGCGCAGAATAGATCTAAAAGATCTATAAGATATATATATAGATATATATATATATCTATATATATTATATATATATAATATATATAGATCTATATAGATCTAAAAGATCTAAATAAATCCTGGCATTTAACCCTATAAGAACAGTCCAACTGAAAACTAAGCATGTGGGATAAAATGGCTACGTAATAAGAGAAAAGTGGAAAAACAACTAAAATTCAATGCAAGTTTAACAAATATTGTGCATTTAGAGTTAGTCCAATGGATTTGCCAAGAGAACTGCGACAAATCTAACATAGTCTTTACATAGGACACCTCATGATGGGACAAATCTTGTCTTGGACACAAATGTGCAAAATTCTTCCAAAAAGATGCGTTTCTCGGACGAAGTTAACAATAGGATCTGGCCCGTAAGAAGGAGGTGGGAAAGGATGCAGGACATGTTGGGTTCTGTTGCCTTCCTGGTGTAATTCGTGGATCTGATCTTTGCGGTGCTGATTGTTGCAATTCTGATTTTGTATTCTTTTCATTCGCTGATGACTGACAACCAATATAAAACTGACAAAATCATGCTCTTGGTACTTTGTCCATGTCAAATGTTTGACAGAAACATTTTGCTTGTAGTTTACCAACACTCACCTCTGAGAGATCAGCCAAAACCATATTACAGTAATCCATCTTGTGCTAAAATGCATGAATTAAATCTCTGCAGGCGTCTGGTCAAGATAAGGGCAAAGCCAAGCAATTCTTCAGTAACTCCACTAGTACTGAGATGTGTGGTTTCTCAGCAACGTAGTACCGATTGTGGGAGGAAAATAAACCTGGCAACATTTGTCTAAAAATAAGGATACTAAACCTACTAGGCCAGCAGCTTATCTAAGATCTTTACTCATTTTCTGCTCTGACAAACTCCCATTGAAAATGGTGGGATAATGACTAAATAAAACTGAGTAAAGCTATTGGGTTAAAATGTATCCTGAACTTTCAAACATTTTAGTCACGTGGGAAGTTATCAGGTTGCCAATGAGCTTTTTCGGGGATGCCAACAAGTGGAAATGTGTTATGGTGATATCCCTAACCATCCTTGGTTTTGAACTTTTCAGCACAGGTCGTTCTCTCGAGACTTTCCATTCTAGAATTGTGAAAAATTCAACCGAATCCTCACCTCATTGATTTTAGGTGATAGAGTAAAACTCCTATGTCAACTCTGCATTGGTCTAACTTCAGCTTGTTATACCTTTGCGTGCTATTTGAAGAACATATATTATAAAATGTTTGGTCCTCGGGTACTTACAGACTCTAATAAAGTCACCTCTTCATCTTCTTTTTTTTCATAAGGTGACTAAATGGAGGTCTTTGAGTCTTTGTAAGTGTTTGCTCCAGTTCCTTTATCATTCTTTTGGCTTTTTCTGAACCACCTCCAATTTTCCAACATCCTTCTTCAGTTGTGGACACCAGAACTGGGCATGGTATTTTAGGAGCTGTTGAAACAGTGCCAGCTAAAGAGAATATAAAACCCCTCGAATATTCCTTGCTATTCTTTTGTCCATATAGCTAAGGAATGTCATTGGCCTTTTTGCCCAGAGCACCTCTCTGGGAGCCGGGGGACCCTCGTTCTGCTGATGACCCACCGTGACCACTGAGTAACGTCTACGGCTTCTACCACGTGGTAAGAACGGCTGACATACTTTGCATCGTGACAGGTAGCAGTATTGAAACAACATTTTAATTACATCTCTCTTACCCGGTGATAGCTTTACTCCAATCCTGATGTCCTCTGAAGCTGAATGCTAGTCATACAACTGAGCTAGAATGAACAGTATTTCTTTTTCACTGGAAATGGTATATTTCGAGAAGTTGTTCAGATCTTGGGAATGTGAGAGCAGGTCAAAAATCCTGTTTTCTTCAAGAATTCAGAAAGTTCTTAAATAGTAAGCATGGGTTATAGATTTGTCAGACCGGCTTTTCAGCAAGTAATTAAAGCTCAACATTTACAGCTGGTTAGATGAACCAGATGTATTTCTGGCAAGGGAGAGCAGAAAAGCAACAGATTTTGAAGTATACTGACAGCCCTTAATCTTCGGAAGGAAAAGTGCTGCTTAGGAAGGCCTCCAGTAAGTAAATTATTTAGTTTGCCGTGTGCTGCTTAACAGTTGTGTTATTAAGAGTTTTGATTATTGAGAGTAGTGGAAGGATAAAGATAGAAAGGATCCAGTCCAGCTTCCACTGAGGCCGACAGAAAGGCTCCCAGAGAACTGGGTTAGTTCCCTAGCAGAAACCTGTCTTATTTTTAAATCAAACTACCCAGCCTCTCTGTCTCTCAAGGGACATCTCCTACAATATATAGGCACGCACTTAGAAAATAGTATAATATGTGAGCAACCAACAAGCTTTTTTCGTATGAAATTAATATTTGTTAAGCATAATGTAAAAGAGACGAGATATTAACAGACAGTAAATTTGGGGGGAAATCTGACCCTACTGATTAAACTAAGGGATGCTTCACTCTACTTGGGCCTAAGTGTGACAACCCAGGAAACTGGGCATTAATAGGCAGAGTAGCATGGAGAGGGAAGCTATGAGTGAGTAGCATATGCTCCATTACTATACCAGAGACTGTGTTGGATCCTGAGCTGGGGTGCTCATAGCAGCACATGAGTGCAAACCACTCAGTTCTCAATTTGTTTAAACTTTAAATACTCCCAGACTGAATTCAGATCCAAACTTTGGATGAGATTTTTTCTGTCTCATTCATCTGGCTACATAGGTATTGCCGTCAACTCATCTGAAAGAGAGCTTCTTGGGGGAGGAATAAAAACTTTGACATCTCCTTGTGGGTCTGATCCAGCAGTCTAGCTCTGACCAGAAAACAGGCAAAACCAGACGACTCTGCTTGGTATTTATGGTTTTCAAACAAGAAAAGCTCAAAGCAAAGTTTAGGGGAGCAAACCACAAAGAACAGGAATCTCAATAAAAATTGTCCAGAAAGCCCCTGCAGGAAAATCACTATGCTTCTAAAACACTCTTTATAAGCATCCAACACTTTTTTCAGTTTCTATTTTAAAAGTAAAGTAAAATAAAAAGAAACCTTTTTTTTTCTGCCTGTCCATACAAGTTAAGCATGGCCATTCAGCTCCTGTCCAAAATAACTGGATTTCCCCTTTGCATAACTAGTAAACAATGGCAGCGAGAAGTGGCAGTTCAGACTGGAGTACAAAAATGCAATCACGCTCTTCCAGATAGTGCGGACGATAAGAGAGAGCAATGAACAGCATTAAGTCCAGGGTTATTTTTCATTTCCATTTCTATTTCTTTTGCTTCCGTGTGATTAAACTCTGCTCTAGCTATTGCATGGCATGAGGGTTAGTTTTTTTATTTATTTATTCTGTCCCCAACTAAAGATTGAAATAGACTTTCTCAATTAAATACCTTGAATCCTAGGGGGACAGTTGCTTTGAAATAGCCTGCAGTGATCCCCTAACTCACTGATCTGAGCGAGAATGCAGTGCCTTGACATCTTTCCACACCAATTCATTACAGATTAAAACGAATCTCTGGGATCGGCGCTTCTAGTAAACCAGGGCACTGAGAACGTTTTCTAGGCTGTTTTTCTCTGCCTCGAAAATTATTTAGCATAAACTGTTAACATTTCATAGGTGGAGTTGTCCTTTTGGTTTAAAATCTCCCTTGATTTTACAACTATCACTGCACAAACAAATAGGTTTGTTTTCCAGAGCGGTCTCATTTTGAAAGCATATTTGCTGTATCATGAATTCTTTGATTTGTGGCAGACTCGGGGGCTATAAACACCCATCCAGACTGCCAACCCGGAGTGCTATAAAAGTTAGAAAACGTTACAGATTATTTAGTGAATTATTGACAATGCTACTCCTTGAAAGTCCTGCAAGTCCAGCTGAAAGGGGGGGAAAATAACAAGTTTAAAAAAAAGAAAAGAAAGAAACCGCTAGTATGACATCTCTAGGCAGAGCTGCCCTGAACTAGTCCTCTAGACATAGCCCATTTTTTAATATACAAATGCAGCTGCAACTGTAGACTACAGGGCAAAAACTGGTTTGGGAGAAATGGATATATGTTCAAGAAACATACTTCAAAAAGTGCAAACTAATTTTGCATGTCTTTCTTCACTGGTTGCTTCACCGGTCTGTCGACATTGCTCCAAGAGGCAGACATGAATAACAAAATGACTGTGCCATGAGAGAATTTGGCTCCAGGATGGATAATGAAGAGAGCCAACTCCCTCTTTTTTAGTGCACACCACAAGACAAATGTGAGGCACAAGATCTTCCTGATGTATCTTTCTATCCAGCTACTTAAATGGTTTCCGTAAGCATAGTGTCTAATGGGCAGGGCAGACAGGGAGACTGCATCACTTGTTTCCCATCCGTAACCATTGGGTCTGAAAGTGCCCCAGGCGTGTCCAAGACTCCATCCACTTCTTTCTACCCCGCATAAACTGTTGGGAATTAGTCCCTATGTGGTAATGTATGTTTAACTTAACTGGATTCCCTAGTAATCTTTTTTTACACGTGTAGTTGATTTATGAGTCAAATTGTTTCCTGAAAGTCAATGAATATATGATAATTAATTACTGACCTGAAGCAGAGACCTCTGTTGCAAGAAGCAGGCAGCATTATTAATGTACTAGCTTTACCAATGTAACTTTGGAATAAAAAGAAAGGTAGAAGGAATGCTGTTTCTTTTCTTTCCCATCCCTAACCTGATTCTGTTTGAATTCTGGCTGAGACTGAAATTATTTCCGACAAAACTTCTGCAAATCAAAAAAGCACAGTAACAATTAGTGCATGTTTAGATGTTAAATGAATAACTAAATATGGCAAAGATAAAAAGTAATGTGTATATATTAATGCCAACATGTAATACAAAGATAGCTTTGAGAATTGGAGAGGCAAGGAACATTTCTCTTGCCTTAGAGGTAATAATACATTGAACATGAAAATTATTTAAAAGGGATTGGGGGAGTTAAAAATGAAAGTTTCTGGAGGATCTAGCTATACAAATATATTTTATACTCAGTCTATATTGTAAGACTTTACTTGTAAAGATGATCTTATACTTCAGGCATACAGCTAGCCATTAGAGGCATTGTATTCATTATGTCTTTACTCCCTTATCGTTGCATGAGTCAGAATGTAGATAAAATCTTTTTTGGCATTTTCTGCCTCTGCAGAAACTAACATAATTTGCTTATAAGAAAAGCGAAGCGGTATGATACAACCCCACTGATGCCATTAGGAACTTCTCCTGTTACTTCTGTGACAGCTGGATCAGGCCCTCGATTCGGGTCAGGAGTGAAATTCTGGTTCCATTGAAGCGAGTGGCAGGATGTGTGTTGCCTTCGATAGGGCCGTGATTATACCCCAGGAATATAACTCCTCTGACACCCCTTCTACTTTCTATCTTCCCCTTCCTCCACCACCACGCTTGCACAGAAAACTTCTATATTATCATTTCCTTCCAAATCGAAGAATGCAGGAAGGAGACTACAAATGAAATATGTGTCAGCATTTGTGTAAAACAGATGAAGTAGTACGATTAGAGATTTTCTAATTTATTTCCTTCTGATAGCTCTGTGGAATCTGCCCTCATCATATGACATTGATTTCCACAGCACGCTGGAACGTGTGTGGTTGGTTGGGGTTTTTTTCAAATGATTAGTAATCCAGATAGAAGAATGGGTTGGCACAGGAAAATCTAGAAAACTTTTCCCCCGTTTTACATTTGAGTGGAGATTTTGTCAGAGAAGTTAGGCTAAGTGAACTGCAACAGTGATTTTTTCCCCTGAACTGATCGATTAATTGTGTGGCTATTGTGGCTTAATAGGGGAGTGATTGATAGTCTCCAGGCAGAGATTACTGACTTCTATAAACTTATTCAATTTGTCAGCTCTGGGATTTCACCAAGAGACATTTAATACAAAACCAGGGAGACATAAGTGCCCAGACATAAGTTCCAATTCCAACAGAGTTCCTGTACGTAATGAACTGCAAGCAAACGACTGTAAATCTGGGAGGAGTAAAAAAAAAAAAAGTTGCATTCTTTCAATAAGGATGGAAAGCTCTCCATAAACGTTCTTGGAAATAATGTATTGATTCCTTACTGCAATTTATTGTTCTACACCATCAAACTTGCTCACTGCACAGACCTGAATTATACAATTTGCAGGATCTGTTAACCAAGGGAGAGAAAAGGTCCCATTACATAGCATATCCACAAAATCACAGGGATTTGTTCATTCACAAAATCAATGGGAAAATTGTAACAGTCGTTAGTGTATTCTCAGTTGTGGAATGAATTTCCAGGGAGAATTAGACGAATTCAATACCTGGCCACCTTTGCGTCCTTCACGTTTTTTGAAACCATCCTACATAACCAGAATGGCACTTAGAGGAAACTTGGGGAAGAGCTGGAAGGTACCCCAAGCCAGATGCATTCCCACATGGAAGCAGAACAAGAACAATGCTCGGTGCACAGGACAGGTGCAAAGTTACATCAGTGGAGGAGGACACAGAGTAGGGGTGCAAACAGTCAGAAGACCCAGCTCAGGTTAACAGGCTTGCTTTGAGCCACCCAAACCTGAGTTGGGTTCCTCCATGGCAAATGTTTGCATGGGCAGCTAGAGGCAAGTAAACTGCTGGGGAGGCAACTGGTAGGTTCAGTGTGGGGGGAGGGGGTTGATCAGTCTGCAATGTGGGGCAGGGAAGGGAGAGGGCTGCCTGGTCCAGGGGTGTGCTGAGCAGGTGGGTAAAAATAGCTTGGGCTAGGTTTGTAGGGGAGAAAAAGCACACCACCAGGACTGTGAAGGGTGCTGGGCTTTCCCAGAGCCAGGGCAGTGCTGGGGACCTGCGCAAACAGTCGATGTGCCAAATGAACCCATGTTTGGTCAGGTTAACACATTCCAGTCTCAAATTAGTTGTCATCTTATGAGAACTAACTTCAGATTGCATGCACCACTTTTAGGGTGGCTAAAGCCTCATGAATGCTTGAAGAGCCGGCCCGTTATATTATTGCCCTAAGTTTGGTTAGGGTGATGTAACTATAACTCTTTTATGCACCCTGAAAGGGCATCTTCTAAAGGGTGACACTGAATGATGAACCTCAGCCTCTGAAAGCTTAGGGGGTGAAAATAAGAGAGGGTTTTAACTCATGTGGTAGGTGAAAAATGTAACTAACACGTTAATATTAGACTGAACCAATGATCCTGAGCAAATTAAGCCTGGACAGAACATAATGCCAGAATTGAACAGAGAAAACCTTAGATCAGGGGTTGTCAAATGGGGGTACGCATACCCTGAGATACTTGGGATACATGCGGGCAGGTGGGAGTGGAGTGCCGCCACCCACCACTGAACACTGCCGCCTCCCAGGAGCAGGGCTGGGGGGCGAGGACAGCGGTGCCCCTCTGTGGGCCGCACATGCACCACCCAGACACGGGCAGCAAGGGGAGCTCGCATGCCATTCACTGCCCTGCACTGCTACTGCATGCCACTTTCATGGCCGGTCACGCATGCCGCTCCATGGGCTACTGACGGGCAGCGCACAACTGGCCCAGTGCAAGGCCTGTCAGCAGTGTGCTGATCTGCACATGCGACCAGCCGTGTAAAAGCGGGGTGTGGCAGTGCAGGGAAATGGGTGCAAGCCTCCCCCTGCTCACTCTGCATCTAGCAGAGCCTATTGACCACTGCAGGCATGGGTCTTGCTGGTCTCAGCTTGGCCCCAGGACTGCACAGAGCTGTCAGGGCAGGCTGCAGGGGACTGGGGCCACGCAGGCGGTCACGGCCACTCCAGGCCCCAGTGGAAGATCCCCATGTAAACCCTCATAGGCACCAAAGACACCAGGCACTTGCACCTGCTCTACAGCCTGGGCACTTCAGGCAAACTCCACAACAGCCCTGCCTGCAGAGGCAGGACTGCCCCTCATCCTCTCATCTCTCCAGGGCCTGTACTTTAAAGCCTTGAGGCAAATACAATATGTATTCTCCAATCTATTCAGGCTCCATCCCCTCCAATTGCTGACCCTGAAATCCATGGAGAGACTTCATCGTTATAAACTGGGCAGAGACCCAGTTCTTCCAGCAAGCAAATGAGGCCTGAGTCAGGTCTGAGTCAGGATGATCCCTTTAAAATCTTTTAAATAAAGTTCTCTAGTTATCTGACATCTGTGTGCTCCTGCCAGTCATCCAGTGCTGCATCTGATAAACAAATCTATAGCTTTCCTCTCTTATTAAACACAAGACAATAGCACATACTCTGTAAAGACAGAACAGTAAATAATTGAACAGTATTGATCTTAACACGGAGTTACTAGGATGAGCACTTCCTATATATTTTGAAAAATAAAGTCACCATGTTCCTGTCTATATAACCATGAAGTCAATGCACCATGAGGCTCAATAGCCTTAGCTAGGTGGCTTTTAAAAGTCAACCAAGACAACTGGTTTGTTTGTTTTGCTGTCTAAACAACAGTGAATGCATTTAATTGTTCTCATTTAAAACTACAAACACACTGTCAAATGATGCCCTTTATTTCTGGGAGCAATGTCTGCTTCAGCAATGCGTGCATTACTTATCTAAATCATATTTAAAGATTTGTATTAACCCTGAAAACTGTAGCACATCTGATTTAAAAGGCCATTTTTCCCCCTGTTCAGTTATGTTGCAAATTTTATGAAGATGGGTTTTCCCTTTGTCTCCTGGAGACAGCCAGTTCAGCTTTGAAAAGCTAGATACCAACAGCATTCATTTTTGTACGTTTCTAAGGACATGTCAAATAGTTCGCTGTTATTAAATATTTTGAGTTATAGATGTTATGCCTTCCAAATGAGATACCTTATCACACATATATTACCAGTGGCTAAATGGCAGTGATACATTCATTGTCAATGATGACAGTATTTGCTGTCTTACTCAATGACAGAATTCCAAGTACAGAGAAATAGCACAATTGAGTTGAATCTTTTAGTTTTAACTAAGTTTCAGTGATACCTACTGCCCATTAGGGCCATGCAAAGCTTTGATCCCTGATTTGATTTGGCGGAGATTCGGTCCGATTCAGTGGCCGAATCATTGAATCTGAATCAAATCAGAGGACACTTGAATCTCCCCGAATCAAATCAGAGGACACTTGAATCTCCCCGAATCACATCAGAACCCTCCAAATCGATTCAGAGAGATTCAGAAAGATTCGGAGATTTGGACATAGACACAGCTTTAAATGTTTTTTCTACATCCCTCTAGGTAGCAGGCTGCTCATGAGTGTGGCAATGCAGTGTCCCACAGAAGCACTGGGAGTTCCCCAGTGCAATTGGCAGTAGACTTAGAACTGGACCAGAAGCACTTCCAGGCCACTTCTAGGTCTGCCAGGGAGCACGTGCCCTCCCCCCCCCGCCCAATGCCCCTCTCTGGCTCAGTGACCGGTGCCTCCTGGGTCTGGAGAGGGCACCTGGGGTCCCCGCAGCCAGGTGCTGAGCTGGGCGAGTGCAAGGGCCCTCTCCCAGCATGCTCCCTGGTGGATCCAGAAGTGGACCAGAAATACTTCTGGTCCACTTCCGGATTCGCCGCCAAGCACATGGAGGGCCCCCCACCACACTCCTGGGGGACACTCCATCTGCCCCAGCATCACAGCGTTCACAAGCCACACCTGCTACATTGAGGTACGTAGAAAAAACATTTAAAACTGTGTCTATATCCGAATCGCTGATTCTCCGAATCAGCATCAAATCTTCAGATTCAGATTCAGCCAAAGCGAGTCAGGGACAATGATCCAAATCAACTAATTGAATCATCAGCCCTGATTTGGGCCCATACCAAATTGAATAGGGCCCATGTCGCACACCCCTACTTCCTATATAGTAGAAAAGTAAATGATACTTACTGAAACATGGTAAGAGGCCAGATTTTCAACATGGTGGAATCCCAGGATCTCATGGAAATGCTTGCTTCATGTCTGTGTATAGGTTGTATAAGTATCCCACCAAAGCAAATATTTGTAAGGGTCAGAGCTAAAATAGCTGCTTTCATGTGTAAGTAACCAATGAGAAATGCACATGTAAAGTGGATATGCAAATACACTTGAAATTTTGCATGGCCCGTGGCTTTCCTGCCTTGATGAAATCTTGGATCCCTGATACAAAGCTGCCCTAAACACAGACACTGAGAAAGGAGTTCATTCAAATGTAGAGCGAGCTGTCTGACATAGACCTGGTTTAATGTAATCTAGACCATACCTTTCTCTAGGAAGGGATGTATAGCCAAAGGAGACATATTCCTTAATGTCAAAATTTTTCCAAGGGAAAATGTGAGTTTTGACTGCACTTTTTTTTTTCATGGAAGTAACTGCTGTCTGAGAAAAGTTCAATGTTTCATAAGAAAATAAATCTTCAAATAAAGAAACTGAAATGTGGCAGTTTTGAATGGTAATTAAAACGTTTGGTTTCTGGGGAGGGGTTGCTGTTTTCCATGTAAAAACAACATTTTCTGCGGCAGTGGGAAAGGAAACATTTTCCATATATTTCTAGGGAGTGAAAATCATTGTCACTTTTTTATGTTTCATGAAGTTGCAATTTTCTATTAAGGGCTAGATTTTGAGTTGTTAAAATTATTATGACTTTATTAGAGTTGAAATCATCTATGACAGCTTACTCCGTATATAAGGCATGGTTCCCAAACCTTAATATCATTGGTCAGTTATCCTCACTGTTAAATATTTATTCAATTTTTTAGTCTGAACTTGTCTGGCTACACAGCAAGCCAAAATCGTAGTATCCCTTTTTCTGCCAGCTCAAAAAACAACATACTGTCTGAAATCTCTTTTCCATACAGACATTTGCAGACCTCTCTAGTCACCAAGTCATTCTAGGTGCTCTTTTCTGAACTCTTCTATAACTTTACAGCATCCTTTTTGAAACAGGAACCCCCAAACTGGACACTACTAGAGTATTGTTATTTGTGGGTGCATCTATATGTGCACATTTACTTCACCATAACCTAAATTACTGTGCAGTAACCTAAAATTACTGTGCAGTACAGATGCACATCTACTTGTGCATGCCCATACTGGCCAGTAACTAGGGCGACTTATACCAACCGGCTTGGGCATAAATTTGATACCTGCATTATGCATTATACCTGCAATTAGTTACTGCACAGTAAAGCACATGTAGACACCTTATTGCGGAGTAACACTGTGTTTGTGGACTGATTTATGACTAACTTGAGTCCCAAGTCAGACCACACACAGTGTTAATGTGCTCTGATGCCTGCATGTGTAGACGTCACTCTATTTCCTCTTACTGTGCAGTACATTACTGCGCAGTACTTTTAATGCAATGTAAATGGACATGTAGACATGCCCAGTTTGAACTGAGCAGTGTTAAAAATTATGGTTCAATCCCTAAAGGCATGATGCATCAGGACCCTGCCCTATCAAAATGCCTATGCCTGTGTGAGTTTAAATATGTTGAGTGTCTATGAACGACATGCTTAAAGAACATGCTTAAATGCTTTGCTGAATCGCAAGCAGTAAGCTAAGCACTCAGAAGAAACCGGTTCTTAGTCACATGTATTGTTATTCGGCAGGTACATCCAGATCTTGCAGCAGTTCCTTTCCAAATGACAGGGGTAACATTTAGGTATTCATACTGTGTCATTTTTATAATTTCTGATAAGAATAACATCATTATGAAACACAAGAAAGGAAAAGGGTAGAAACAGACAGACTGAAAATGATTTAAATTAATTTATGGAAAACGAATCCTAGTCTCTGTAGTGACTGGGCAAAGGAAAATAAAAATCTTTCCAGTGTTAAGATCTATTGACTTAATGTTGGAAAGAAAAACAGTGCATTCAAATGTGACAGTAGTAACCTGGATTGCACCTTCTTCAAGGTTATGGACAAAGTGAAATTACTGCACTATAAAACTGTCACCAGGGTACAGCTTTTCTAACTGTTACTGAGAATCTGCTGCTAAACTTGAAATGACAGCCTCATTGCTAGCATGGGAAAATGCTACAAAAGATTATTGGGAGGCAAACCTTATAAAAAGCATCTCCAGATTCATTTTGATATAGAAATGTTTTATAGATTAAAATCTATTAAATGTGAAAATAAAATTTGCCACATCAATCATCGGCAATTGAAAAAGCTGAAACCTGGGGAAATAACTAGTAATGAAATCAGACTCCTATGGACTTTTGAGAACTGCATTCTAGAGCAATTTTATCTTTTATGCTTTCATAATTTCCTATTTGACTTTTATTGCCAATTGGTTTAACTATTGATTAAAAAGAGAAGAATGTGAACATAGGTTTTAATCATCGTTATATGTTACTGTTAACCTTAAACATGACTTACAAATACAGGCATTCAGTACCTATCCATCTAGAAACTGTTGTGCCATATGGAAAACACTCACCATCAGGGAAAGTGCTGGAAGAGTCGCACAAGGAAAATAGACCTGAACCTCATTCACCAGGGTATGTAAGCATAGGTTTAACTTTCAGGACCCTAATAAGGTGAACTGAAGACCTAATTAGTAAGCCATCTTTCTAATTATGGTAATGGTCCATGCAAATTGGGTAATTAATCATGCATGTGTAATTGTGACAACCTTGATTCCCTGGAGACCCAAGGAAAGCAAAACAAACCACAAAAGGAAAGAGTATCCACATAAATGTGTTAACTGTTGGAACCTGCGCTGAACTGAGTGCAGTCGAGGGCCTTACTGACAACTGCCGGAAAATGGATATAGCATGAGCCAACACATGACTGCTGGCCACCCTCTATGTCTCAAGTAAAGGGACTTACATAGTTTTGAACTTTGTGAAATGGCTGTGACACAATAATCAAGGAGTTTCGTGTTGTCTAATGTCACTGGCATCCAATGTGAGGCCAGTCTGTTGAGGTGATATGCTGATGTGAGGTCACATGTACAAGATAAAGCTGATAGAGACTCTTCCTATGCATTTATTTTGTGTAGTATTTGGAGTAGAATTTCCTGAATGCCAGCTCCAGGAAGAAGCCTTACTTGGGTTCCTTCTAGCTTGCCTAATGATCAGTTGGAGAGCTGGTTTCATGGGAACGGTGGCTTTGGGACAGCCCTGCCATGCAGATCCTCTTAGAGTCGGCAGCCCCCAGCGTCTGGGTGAGGTGTGTAGGAAGGAAGCCAGTGCTCCACCCTCCCTGCCATGGAGTGGACTCCATAAGCATCCTGGTAGCTCAGAGATCCTGGAGTTCATGGGTCTGGCATAACTCAGACAATTCGATGATTCCTATTAGCAATATATTTTCTGTAGCTCTTTTCTCCTCTCTCTACAGATCTTCTAGAGGACCAAATGCCCAGAGCTCCCAGGTTTGGATCTCCAGTGCAACCCTACTACCACCATGAGCCTTTCCGGACATTTAAACCAGCTGACTCCCCACACTGCTGACTTCAGGAGCCTGGGAAAACAGCTGCCCTGAGAATGAGACAGCGAGGAAGTAATGTGCTCTAAACTGCACATCTTGGCAACCCAGATAACAGGTGAGAGGCATCATCTGAGTCTCGTCAGTTGCACAGTTGCTGACATTGACAAGGATTGTGTTAATTTCAGGCACCAGGTTGAAGGGGATGCTGGGAACCTTATTTCATCTCAGAAATACCATGTTTAAATATTGCTGTAATTTGCTTCCGTAAAAAAAAATTGAGTTGGGACAAAATAAATTCCCAAAGCATCTGAAATGATCACGGAATTGAAATTAAGGTTTCTGTGCAACTCCAGTCTGGAGGGCTAGAAGTATTCCTGTGTATCTTGCAGAGCTCTCCCATTGCTGTGGGACCAAGTCTTCCCTGCTGTTGAGTGCAAGGTCATGCCTGTCTGTGTTCCCCTTTCTAATCATAATGAGTTTATCAAGGAAGGAGAAAATTAGTAGTCTTCAGTTTTCTTCAAAATGTTTAGTGAAGTTCTTTTAGAAGCTCTGTGACCACAGAAGTTCATGTCTCGATTTTTTTCTGCAGTTTATCATGACAGAGAATTTAGCTATAAGATGTAGTGGAGAGGGTTTGGTTTCAGAAATCTGTTTAAATTGCTGCTTTTATGCATATTGCACCTTGTGAGTTATCATGACTAAATTTCCTACTGTGCCCTCTCTATATATAGTCCTGCATAATGGCTTATAATAATGACATTTATGGATTGAAAACAATTTTAACACAAAATTCTGGCACTTGAGTGAGTGAATATAGCATTCACAAAAGTAATGGGCTGATAGCCCTGGCTGTTCTCATGCACTGTGGATTTTTCCCACTTTAGGTCTACAATTGTGATCTGTACTAGTATCCACTAATATTTCATTTCTGAGTCTCTTGACCAGATACTGTCAAATCATGTTTAGGTTTTGTAATGTTATCACCGGTGAATGGTGATGAATGTACCAGACTCCTTTTACCTGGCAGAAGTAAGACCAAATTTGAACCCACATCCTTCCAGTTGACAGATTTCTGCATTACCCAAGTGTACAAAGTCATCACTCTCATCCGTCCATTATAAATTCCTTCATTTAATACCTTAGTTTAAGGACAAAGGTTTCTTTATTAGACAGATTTTGAACTACTATGTTTTTTCCTCCCCCTCTTCGTAGCTAGAAGAAAATTTATCATCTGAGCTCCTCTGTTATTGGAATTGTTCTCTATTTAAAATATATAGCGAGAGAGAGGAACTGAAGATGAGGAAGTAGGAAGTCACAGGTGTGGAGCAAACATGGAGATGGTGATGGAGAGCGAGGAGGGAAAGAAGATCTATTATAAGACTGGATTTTGAATCCCAACGATTCCTATTTGTTAGAAGTCGCTTTTTCTGATACACTTCTTTGCATGCATATGTAGTGATCTCTCCAAGTTTTACCAAGCAGCAAATCTGTGTAGATTATGGGGGTACCTAGTACAATTCAGGTTACTTCTAATTCCCTCACCCATTCACTATTCTTAAAATACACATCATCAACACATCTCTCCCTATCCCAGCAGGGCAGTTTCTGTACTTGAAAGAGTACTTTTATACGGTCGTATTGTTCTACGTTAAAAAAGGAAGGGACGTAAAATCCTCCACCATTATCCTGGCAAAAGCTGATGTATGGGGCAGCTGAAAGTGAAGGCTCTCAATTAACAAGACAGACTATACAGTCGTGTCCTTATTTCAAAAAGAAATGATGATAGCTTAGTTGTGGCTGCAGACAGTATTTCCCCAAAGGGCCTGTGTTTGTTTGGGACTCCTGCCTCCGTGTCCAGAGGATGGTGAGAGGCAGGAAGCAAGGGGGAAAACTCAGGGCTGCTCTTTTTTAATATATCTACCTTTGTTATTCCCTTTGTATATATAGTAGCAGAGCATTAGGTAATGACAGTAGTCTTGGAAGTCTGAGGCTCAGTTCTCTAGTATTTCACACTGATGCAATGACTAAGATTATATTATCAACTCATTACAAAACCACTGGTCTCCAGAAAGCAGCAGGTTCTGCCATTTCATCTGAACCAATACAACCCGTTTCTGTATCAGTTTTCTTTGCTGTCCGTTTCCTCCTGGCTAAACATTGCTTGCCTCAGAATGAAAGAGAGCAAAGAATGTGTTTCAGAGAGAAATGAATAACCTCCTCCACCCCCACCCCAAAACACACAACATAAATAAAGTGGGAAAAGAAATAGCATGCTTAATTTGCAATTACTATTTTATTCGGGCATGTTTAGCACTTTTTTCCTTCTCCACAGAGAACTTTTTTTTTTTTATGAATCCATTTGGTCTTCAAAATTGTTCAGTTTGGGTTTTTCATTCCCTATAAAGGCTCTTCGGTCACGGGTTAACTGATAAGTACATGGCTAAGTGTTTTGGCTGAATCAGGGCTAACGAGCTCGCAAATGCAATGGCTGCCTTTAAACAAGTCCGTTCGTGCTGTGATTACAATGCTCTAGCATCACCCCGCTGTCACGTGTGTTAAGCCGCCCCACATTTCAAAATGGCTTTGGAGGCGCTTTACCTAAACCTCATCGAAAAAGCATCCTGTGGCCATTTAGAAATGTGCAGGGGCTTAACACACGTGATGGTGAGCCACTTTAATTAAAGCAGCTGTCCAGGAACTGTTCCAATTAAAATGACCCCCACCCCGAGAACATGCATGGGCAGCCAATATGTTCTTGTTCTTCTCTTTTTAAGTCAATGTAATGAGAGTAAAAATTGCTAGATTAAAAGCACCCCAAAATGAACATTATAATTTTCCTTAAAAATAATTGTAGGCTGGGGTTCATTGATGAATGAATGCAGGACATTAAGAAGGAGCTCTTTCATATAAAATTATGCTGTGGAGACTTTCACAGCAGTACATTCCCTTTATACTAAAATGTACGACTGGTTATAAAAGTTGATATTAATATATGTACATATATCAAAAGAAATATAAAGGATGTGTCATTTTTCAGCTGGCGGCATAACTCTCTATTATCTACACAAAATAATAACTGGATCCTCAACCAGGGTGTACCAGCTAGCGGGGAATACTGTCAGCTAAGGATTTGGCCCAATCATAGTACTGTTTTTCTCTATTTCTACAGCCCTCCTTATTTTTTTATCCAACATTATGACAAAAAACATTCTTTCAAAGATAACTATGCAATAACTACATAAGAAAAAATCTGGCAAACTCCAAGTGCCATAACTTTCCCGAAAGCATGTTACTTGACTTGATATCACGGTAACATCCTCGTGTTTTTTGACTTGATGTCACTTAAGTATTATAGCCCTGTGGGAATCCAAAGGATTGATACTCCCCATCTGTTTCTTTGGTAAAATTATTTACCAAATATAATCTGAAATCTCCTAGGTTCAATCCCCCACTCCTCCCCCAATTGCATTTTTTCTTCTTTTTCAATTGAATATCCAACAATAGCTGATGTAAAGCCAGATAGTTGTAGCCAGTGCTGTGTTTTTTTCAGTACAGTCTCTTTGGTACATTCTGCAACAGATTTTGAGTGTTTCTTTAATGTTAGCTGCTTTGCTATGTATAAAACATGAGTGATGCAGCATGGAATTATAAAATTAGCCTCCTCTTTTTCACTTTTAAAATAATGTTACCTGTGAAAGTGTGAATTCTCTTGGCACTCTGGGCAGCACTAGGCAGAGGGCATTTCACAGCTGGTCCTTATCTGCTAAGTCCTTTGTTGCATTCCTGTGCGTTGAAATGTCTTTGGGAGGAGAAAAATTTCACTAGAATCCTAAGCAGCTTGGGGTAGCTCGATAACCAGAGGGTTTGCAGTTAATCAGTTCAGTTCTCCAAGGCACTGCAGGTGTTGCTGAAAATAGGCACAAATTACAGGAGCTTATGAAGCAGTGTGGTCGAACGACAGGGCCCTGAGATGGCAGGAAACCTTGGTTCTAGTCCCAGCTTTGCCACTGACCTACTGTGTGACCTTAGATGAATCACTTCACCCGAATCATTTTCCTCTCCTATTTGTCTTTCCATAGATTTTAAGCGGGTTGGGGCAAGGGGTATCTCTTGCTGTCTCCTGAGACAGCCTTCTGCCCAGTTTCAGCTGGCATTTTGGGGCTTCCATTATATAAACCATAATAAGAATGTGGAAATAACACACTAAACATTACAAAGAAAATGCATCAATACCGATAGCTTTGATTTGCAAGCATGAAGGTAAATCAGGGTCTACAAAATCCAAGACGGAATATGGATGGGCTTAGAAAAGGGGGTTTACAATTCCTTTTGAACCAAATTTAAAATATTTTGAAACTTTGAAGTAGCCAAACTTTTCGTTTGTCCCAGAAACAAATCAATTCTGCTTTTATTTAGATTTCCCTTGATACCTCAGAGTTTCTCTCTGCCAAAAAGTCTGCTCCGCTGATCACATAGAGATCAGGTCATGTATCTCAGAAAAAATAATTTCCAATAAGCTCTTGCTTCTTCTGCTACCTCTGACTTTCTTTTATTATTTTTTTTTCTTTTTTCTTTCTGCATTTTTTTTCTACTTGGTTTCAGGGAGTTTTTTGGGGTAGTAACTTTTTACTGTCTTTACTGTTATTGAATATCAATACTGCTGTATATTTCACAGCCACCAAGATGGTTCAAAGATGAAAGAGGGATCAGCTGAATAACTGCAGCTATTTTAAAAGTACGTATTATAAGGATTAGGACAGCTGGGGATAGGGGAAAAAATGTTGTGAAGTTTCAGGTCTGTCTCCAAGTAAAATTCGTCTTGTGGGGAGGGAATTACATTGCAGGGGAAAAATTAAAATGGTAAAATAAAATATACACAGAAGTGAGACTCTCGTATTAACTTAAAATTTAATTTTGTACTTTCCCAAATAGAGAATCCTGGATTTTGGAAGTAGATCACAAGGAAAAAAACTGAAGAAGAAAGAGAACAGGAAAGAAGGAGAATGGTAATGGGTTGCGTATATAGTGATGGGTCTTCCTTTTTTCTGTGGGATTTTAGCACATGGTACTATTTAAGTACTGTAGGTTCTGCGCCCCCCGGCAACTTGTCCTATATTCCTTTTCTCCCTGCTCTCCCCATGCACCAGTCTCTAATATACTGTTTAATCCTTTGTATCAAATAGCTGAGAATGGGCTGATATATTATTGCCTTTTCATTATATGCTTTGTGTGTCCCTGAAAGCAGTATTACGTTTCAATTTTATTCAGAAAATACAAATGTTTATTTTATTTCTTTCCATTTATAAAACACAAAGCAGCCATCTGTTGCATGTTGCATTTTTACAGTGTATTAGACTATACTATCAAAGTAGAAATTCAAGTAAATAAAACCACATTTCCCTGCTGTTGTGGAAATCTAAGGTCCAGTTCAGAAAAACACCTGAACACACATGTAACTGTAAGCATGTGAGTAATCCCAAGAGACTCTCACCGGGCTCATTTACACAAGACGTTTATCTCGGAGTTGCCTAATTAGCTCCGTAGTAAACGTCTCAGCTTCTACACGTGCAGCCCTATTAAATAGTGGAAAACTAATACATCACACAACAGATTAGTACTTGTAAATACATCCCAGGGCTGCTCCGAGTCAGCTCAACATGCTGCAGTCCCAAGCACGTGTTCAAACAACGTGCCTGGGAGCAATGAACAATATGTGCCAAAGTTTATTGTTCTGCCTTAATTTCATGTGCAGATGTGCCCACTGAGACCACTTCTCTTATTAGGGTGAAGTCTATGCTTCAGAGCTTTGCTAGACTGGAGCGTTCGTGAGTATGATGAAACCCCGCAAACAAAAGGTCTAAATGGTAATAGTCCAAGCCGAGTCCTAAAGCCAGGGCCATACCAAGCTGCCTCAAAAGCTCATAGAAATAAAGAGGATTATCTATTCCTTGTTCCTGCTCCACTAGTTTTGTGGAACTCCAGTTTCCCCTCCTTAGGTAAAATCCCTAATTACTGGGTTATTGAGTCAAGCTTGTTTTTTATTTCCTCTTGGCTCATTGTACACTTAATTAGTCTATGCAATGTGAGAAAGCTTTAACAGGAGAGACTAAGACAGCTCCTTCTTACTCCGTCTGATCAGAATAGCCCCTAACCTGGTGCTTTCAGCTGGAAGGTGAAATATGCAGGTTCAAGATCCCCCAGAGATAATTCAGGAGAAGCTCCCAAGGCTACCACCACCACCAACTCCGGCTGGCTATGTGTTAGGTACAAGCCACTCTGGTGTGCATGCTCTGAAAAAATGCCTGACAGCTATGCAACTACAGACCAGATCAACAGGAAAGTGCCTACTTTACAGACCCCAAGCAGTTTTAGGCACGCACCAGTGATGTCAAGACCTAGGCAGTTCTGAGCACACCTAGAAGCCCTTGTTTAGGTGCTTATGGACTTGAGGTACTTCTGCGATCAACCAGCAGCGGGGCATGGATTTTGGGAACCTACATTTTGGATTCAGCATTTGTAACTAGGTGACATGTAGGGGCCTGTGCCCTTTTCTTGCTGTAGACCTGTCCTTAACCTGCCTCTTCTGTTTTCTGCTTTGGGAAACTAGCATAGGCGGATCAGCAGCACAGGTTGCAGTTGCGGGCTGTACCAGTGGAGAGTGGGATCCCTCCGTCCTCTTTTGAACTTGAAGCACATGCAATATGATGGGTGCATTCCAGCCCTTGCACGTAGCACATTTTTTGGAATCATAACCCCAGTTGAACAAAACACTCAAGCACATGCTTAACTTTAAGTATGTACTTAAGTCTCAGTAGCGTCAGGCACCCTGGGACTGTTCACTTGCTTAACGTTAAGCATGTACCTGAGTGCTTTGCTGAATTGCCATCAAATGGGTACCCTTATATTGGACAGAGTACGTACTTCAGGCATACAGCAAACATTAAACCACCTTTCTTTTATTCTTAATGGGCTATGACACATCACACATCATATCTTAGAAACATAAGAGCCCAAACACATGTACGGTATTGCTACTTTCTTAGAACTGCATAATACAGACTTTTTAAGAATGTACGCCCCGTTTTGTTTTTTTAATAGACTTTCTTTTAAATAATAGAATAAGTAGCTCTTAGATTTAAATAACAGAATAAGTAGCAATTGAGTAAGTAGCAAGGCGGAAGTCTGAAAACTGCTCTTGTTTGAACTGGCTTAAAGCTGATGTATTTTCCCTGACTGCAGTTGAATTTGGTCCAGGCTGTGTGTAATGTGAAGACAATATGAGCTTTGAATTTTTAAAACACAAAATGCTTCTGCAGAATGCTTGGATCTAATAGAACTATTACCTTTACGATCACTAAACGATGATAATAAGGATTAGAATCAGCAGTTTGGGACATAAAACCTACTAGACACATTTGTTTTCTGAGCAGTAACTACTGACATAATGGTAATTTATCCATCAGATAAAAGCTGTCTGGGGTGAAGAGTGGGACCTTAAGGTAACGCAGGATTTGACTGAAAAATGCTGCACATTCCTAGGGTTATCGTTATCGAACTGAGCCATCTTCAAAGGTCTCTTTGGGGTGGAACGAATGGGAGTGAAGTGATTTTCAGATCAAAGAAGGAAAAGAAATAGATGCTAAGTAGTGTTTTTAATGCTGTTCACTTACCTGTTGTTTTCAACAGTGAAATAAAGACTGATAACGTTCATCGTGACAACAGAGGATCAGTGCGAGACTCTAGCAGGGCTTATTTGATTGCTGTGTATCCTGAGCTAATGTTGGAATGGGTAGCGGATACTCGTTGCTGCTCGTTTCCACGCCGTTGTGTTCTTGAGAAGCAGCAAGGAAGAAAAGCCCAAAGTTTCCAAAGTCCGTGTTCAGATTCGATAAATACTTAAGCTTTCGGGGGAATATCCAGAGAGAAACACAAATGAAACTTTCCAAGAAAGTGTCTACTTTTCAGAGCTAAGGTTTCAGTCAGAATGATGAGATTGGCCATTTTCCCATTATCTGAATTATCATAAAATGTTGCATCTGCATAAACAGGTTGGGAATCTCCTGGGATCAGAACCTTTCAAAAGATTTCTCCTACAACCATTCCTTCACCAGTGGGACTCAATTGGATATTGTCTGAGTGGTGACGCTTCTGCTGCCGGAACCAGAACCTGGATATTCAAACTTCAGAGAACAGAAAACAACCAAGGTGGATGGGTGCTAGCCAAGCTTTTCACCCCAAAGCAGTTGTTTGGTGCCCAGAAAAGAGGAGGGGGGTGGAATTGTTAACTGAATCCCTGCCATCTTCTGTAAAAGATCCAAGTATTAATTCATTTTTCGGTTTCTTGCTTTTTTTTTTGGTAATTTGGGAAAGAAAATACCAGTTCCGAAATAACCACTGATTTTAGAGGCTTAAGGAAAGCTAAATTAAACCAAGTTGGCACCATTTCATTCCAGAATAATATAATTACCTGCAAAATTGTATTGTGATCTAGATGTTACATAATTTGATATTATGCAGATTTATTTACTCTCCAGCTATAATATCAAGTTAGGGTTCCTGGATTTTCCTTCTGAATAGAATTATACATGCTGACTCTATAAATTATGCTCCTTTAATATTTAATATGATTTAATAAAATGCTGTTACTTCCTAATTGGGTTTCCTCGTGACTCAATTCAAAGTCCACGCCTTAATAGACTCAAAGATTTGGAACATGTACTGAGGCACCAATCCTGCCCCCTTTTCTCAGGATACTGAAGACATTGTCTACAGGGAGGCTGGGAGGATTTAATTAATTCAGACTTGTAGGCATCCATTGGGTGGTAAAACAGTGTGTATCTCCTTGGTGCCACAATTTCCACCTATGTCACCATAAGGGGTTATTTGGGGTGTTGGTGAGGTTTGTCCCCCAATACAAGCTAAGGGGGTAATAGTATCCCTGAGACATGAATAACAGTTACCTGGCTGGACTGGTGACCTCCCTATGTGTAGATATGTCCAGTGTGCAACTGGGCTATGTGCTAATGAAGATTTGTTCTTGAGCTCTGCCTTTCTCCTGAAAAATAATGGTTTTAGCTATGTACATTTTTGAAAACTATGGGGCATAGAAGGGGGACAGGTTTTCTAAAACCAAACTCTATGCTTTATTTCAGGCTTATTTCAGTTGCCTAACAATGCATGCAAGTTGACTAATTGTGCATACTAATATCTTGTCATTTGTGTTTCGAGTTGTTCAATATAAGCACGTAATTGCAGTGGCTCCAACAAGGTAGGCATGCAAGCGTACACGCATTGTATGAAAATCTTATGTCATATAACCTGCGCTAAGGTTATATGCAGATATTTACTTTCCAAATCTGAAAAAACATTGGACAGATAGGAATCACTTCCCTGATAAGTGGTTAAGAAGACTTTAAGAGTGGCTGTACAGTTATGTCTCACTGTTACTTGGGATGGGAAAGGTGGAAAGATTCTCATTTTTTCTTCTTCTTTTTTCATCTGTGAAAAGTTGCATTCCTAACAGGAAGGAACAAGAAAGCAAGCTTCACTGCTCTGTCTTGCACATGTCTCTGCATCTTGATTCAGTCCTTTAACTGCCATCTGTGATTACCAAGGATGCCAACAAATGCAATGTTGGCTTCTGTGACCCTAGCAACTGCCCTCCATGAACAAAACCAATACCACCAAGGCATTTCACAGAGTCTGAGGAGCAGCTGGCAGATGGTGAGTAAAACTCCATCATCATTAATATCCCAGGCCACATTCAAGTCACAAACCAAACAGTGAAAGGGAGCATATGCCATTTCAATCCTGAAGATCCCAGTTGCTGGCACAAAGCACCTATGCATTGCTTTCCTGATGCATTGCTTTCCTTATTCTTATTTGTAAGATTACCATGTGTAGAAAGAAAAAAAAAAAAGCTGTCATAGGGCTTCTTTTTTTACCCAATTTCACATGCCCATGTAAGAGACCAGAAGGCAAAAGAGCATCCGTTATAATTCTTCCTTCTGTTATTTGGCAACAACTAAAACCTGCTTCATATATCCAGATAATCTGTATTTTTGCAAGTTAATCCCTTCTAGAGTAGTCTGAAATGGCACACATCCTATGGGATGTATAAGCAAGCAAAAGATGGATAGACATTTGGAAACTCCTGGCTAGGACTTTACTTCTGCGAACATACTTGAGACAGATATATAGATTCTTGGACACCTTCTTCAAAGGCCATCTGGTTCGGCATCATTGGGCCTACTCATAATTTAGCCAGACTACATCCTCAGAGTGTAAATACCAGTAATTGTGATGTATACATAAAACCTACTTAACATTGCAACTTCCCTCTTTCTGTAGAAAGGAGACCCTCACGAGACCACTCAACCATGCTGTGCCATATGTATCTATCAGTTTGATCCTACTTGTTGGCACTTATATGGCATCAGAAATTACGTTTGGTTGAGGAATAGAAGATGGAATTTGAATCTCACAGAGGCCATCTGGACAAGGTCAGGACATTCATACCGAGAAACGGCTGCCTGCACATAATTCATTTAAACTTCAAGGTAAGAATCTGACAACACAGAATAAGCTAGATGGAACTAAATGTTAGCTAGATGTGATACCTAAGCTGTAAGTTTTCTCCAACAAGTGAACAAACCCAATGGGTATAACCTCTGACTATCCTCTCCTAAGGCAATAATTGTCATGTGCTCTCTCATTCCAGGCACTTTCATTCAGTATAGATCCTCCCCCTGACCCCCAATATGTATTTAAATTATGTATAAGTTAAATGTTAGTCAGAAAAATCCACCAGTAATGACTGTGTGACACCTGAGAGGAAGGAGAGGCCTTTTAGCCCAATCTTCAGCAATCCCTTGCAGTTGAGGATGATTCTCTTCCATGAATGTCTTATCTGTGGATTCAAAGGTGACTGATGAGGCTGATCTGGGATCAACAGGCTGCAATTTGGGCACATGCTTCTGTGCAGGGTAGGTGGATCTGGATTCTTGATTTGGTCGGCAGCATGCTGTTTCTGCCACTCCCACTTTTCATCTCCTGTTGTCACTGTAAGGTTTGAAAGTACTGAGATCCTTGCAGCAGACTTCCTCCATTTGGGGTGGTCCTGGGTGATAGTCTCCCACAAGTTGATGTCCATATTGCATTTTTTCAAGTTGGTTTTGAGGACACCCTTGAAGTGCTGTTTCTGCCTTCCTCTTGAACATATGACTTGACTGAGCTGGGAGAAGAAGCTTGCTTCAGGAGTCTGGAGTCCGATGTCCGGATGACACAGCAAGCCCAGCAAAGTTGATGTCAGATGATCGTAGCTTCAACTCTCATGGTGTTTGCTTGTGAGAGGATGCTCTATCTTCCCACTGGATTTGAAGGATCTTCCACAGGTAGCCTAGATGGTGCTTCTCCAGTAACTTGAGGAACCTTCTGTACATTGTCCGCATCTCAGCCCTGTACAGAGTGTTGGGGACCACAACTGCTTAATAAACCATGAGCTTGGTTTTGAACCTAATGTCAAGATCTTCAAACACCCATTTCCTCAGGCGTCTGATTGCTGCACTTATACATTTGAGGCAATATTGGCTGGCTTTGCCAATGTCAGCCTTCTACAAGAGATGGCTTCCGAGGTACAGAAAATATTCAGTGTTCTCCAGTCTGGCTGTGAACCTGAATTACTGGAACTGGAGACTTTTAGCCCAATAGCCCAATAGCATATTAGGCTATATTATATTATATTTAATATAATATATCTATATATTGTTATAATTATATTTAATATAATTAATATTAATTAATATACTACTAATTAATCATTACTATATTATACTATATGTTATTATAGTATAATTAATATCATTGATATATTAATGTAATTAATATATTTTATTATATCAGGACTTTGGGGATCTAGCGTCTCACCCAAAAGTGGTTTCAACCTACCTGTCTTACCTGCCCCCCACCCCTCAGTGTCCTAATCACCAGACCAAGGGGCAGATATTATTAAGATTGCTCCTCAACCCTCTGTTAAAGCTTATCTACTGAGCATCCAAGAGGAGAAGACAGGTGAAGTCAGAAGGCAAGCAAGCTAGGAGTGTAGCTCGGTGGGCACTGAGATAGGCACTACCTAGGAAGGGAGAGGGCCGTGTTACAGAGGTAGGGGGCAGTCCCAAAGTCTTTGGGTGACAACCCGAAGACAGGAGTGTTTCCTGCCACAGCTGAGGTCCTTGGTTCAAGAATCCCTCTGTGCCTGGATGTCTCAGGGTGCTGAGGAAGCTGTTGTCCTATCAAGCTGCCTTGCCACAATCCCTGCCTGCCCATCACTTTGACGACAATAGGATTAGGCAGCTGCCAAGATTAACTAATTTTACTACCACTTCCCTGCCCAGTCTTGGCTTGGTCAAGACCTTCTGAAGAAATGGAAAGCATAAATTATTACAACCAGACGGTACACCGGACTATTGAATTGGACCCGTTTCAGCTCTTCCTTTTTAAACTAAAACATAACAGACAGGTGGAAAGAGTGAATGTAATGAAACATGCACAGAACTGTTTCAGAAATGGTGGCTTGTGTGAGTATCCAATATGCAACTGCAATAGTAGCAACAGCAAATGCAAATCAGGCATGTAATTGCATACACAGTTGTACATTTCTGAAGATGCAAAAATATAGTCAAGAGTTTCCTCTTGAAATCTGTGTGGACATGTGCATCCATACAGGTAAAGTGAGGTGTATATACAAGCGTCACATAAAGTATATCATATCTGACAATCTTTAAGTGTCCAGATTCCCTTCCAGGAAAAAAAAATAAAAGGAACTAAAAATCAAAGGACTGGATCTGCAGCAAGCTGTTCAGCAGAGATTCCAAGTGCAGCCAGCAGCCTTTGTAGACTCCCTGGAAACTCCTGAACAGACTGCCACTTCCCCATTAGGCTCACACATTGCAAAGCTAGCCTGGAAGCTGCCAATGTATTTATATGTGGGGATTTGGAGCTTTTCTTGGGGGAATTTTTTTATGGGTTTGATTTTAAATAATGACACAATGACAGACCAGGCAGCCAGCTCATGCCTGTGACAAAAGGCAGCAGGCTACTATGCTTACTTTTGGCGTATGAAGTGGCATAGGGACACTTTTGGTTCCAATTCACTAGCTGAGGCCAAGACAGCTGCGGTCTAGAAGGGTCTGTTCTTTGTGCAGTTCAGCTGAGGTTTCCACCATCCGTGTGGGGAAGGTAGCTGTAATTTGCCTGGCTGGGGAGAGGCTGCACAGCTGGGGCAGGCTACTGAAGAGATTAGATGAATTAGTACAACCCATGGCCACCTGGGACAGGTGCAGACAGGTGTACGTGATTGGAAACCGATCTATACCTGTAACAGCACAGAAGTTCAGCACACAAAACCCCTCTATATCCATACCGGAACAGGAGTTTGGCACACATAGGCTGGTTTAAAAATGGTGGGACCCAGTTTAAGATTTTCACCCCCACCAAAGGGTAAATGTGCGTTCTGTTTCCTACCGGTCTAAACTACGCTGCTTACAGAAAACTGCATCACTTAGATTGATTGCACTTTGGGCTTTTTGAATATCTGTACCTAGCCCTGATGTTCTGATCTCAGCCAGCTCCACCGGAAAAAATGCTTTTTTCCAGTAAGGACCCCTTTATCCACAACCCACAGGTGTTTTTCAGCACTGTAAGAGATGCTTTGGATTTTTCTGCAGGAAGATAGGTGATCTTGTGTTTAAGGCGCCGGATTACCACTAAGAGACTTGGTTTCACATCCTTCATTCTGCATGAATGTCATCTAGGATCCTGAGCAAGTGATTTAACTGGTTCTGATTTGTTACATGGGGACAGTAACCCTGCCTTGTGTCTGTTTGTTGAGGGTGTAAGCGGTTAGTATCAGTCCATATTGTTTTTGGGGGGTGGGGAGGAGATTTGCTGAGCTCAGTAGGGCTTCATGTGCCATTTCAATATAAAAAATAAGGAGACTCTGTGCCACTGAATCCCTTTAGCTGGGAAAAGCTGGCATAAGCCACGAGTGAATTCTGCCTTGTTTGTTTTTAATGAAGCTCCTAAGGCTCCAAGCTTTCCCTTTCCATGGAAGATTTCCATGGCATATTTTCAATTAGGTCTAGCATTGTTTTGGGGATGTGTTCCAAGATGTGTGTTTTTTATGTGGCTTTTGCAGGGAGAAGGATTTGCTAGGAGCTCAGGTCTGTGCAAGTGTGAGGACTTTGGTTTTGGAAATACTGTCCAAGCGTGGGGAGAAGGTTTTAGACTTCTTTTGAACAGCTATCATTCATCACCAGAGCACACGACTTTTCAAAGAACTGTTTGTAGAGAGGAAAACACCCCTGCTCGTACCTCCCACTGGCCAAATGAGACGCTCAGGTGTGGGCCTGGTCTCCCTCCTCTCTAGCACCTTTGGAAATGTAATCTCTGTGGATTCAGAAAGAAAATGCTATTAAGAAAGCATCCCTCTGGGTCCTTGTCAACATTTTTTTTATTTGGGAGAAATTATGGATAAAATGGAAGGAAAGCATTGACTTCAATTTATTGTTTCTCTTAAGGCAGTTAAATATCCCATTTACTGTAAGCTATGCATAATAGAGGATGTGAAAGATGGAAGATTAATGGGCCAGTTTACTGGTAAACATGAAGACGTTTTATTTGCCGGATGCAGGATGAGGAGTTTCCCTCTGAACTAAGTCGATTAAGAGGCAAAACTAAATGTGAAGCTGAGAAGATGAAAATTTTTCACCATTAAACTAGCTTAGAGCTTGAACAGCAGTACGGTGTTGAGCAAATCAGTTTACTTTCACATTAATTGTAGATTCCCAATGCCCCATCCAGGAGCATGTATGCAAGTGTGCAAAGTGCCGGGTCTGAAGGGGCTAGCATCTGGAGGAGTGTTTGTGCCTAAATAAAACGTACATTATAAGGGATAGACGCACCTGGCAGCTAATGCGGTTCCCAATGCTTTTAGTCATGAGACACTGCTCCAAAACGTTTCAGAATTTAGCAGCACCCCATTTAAAAGCACAGATCTGTATTGTGAGCATTATCATCTACACATTACAATTCTATTATTATCTAACATGTTATTGATTGATTATTTCATTATAAGTATATTCACCCCTTCAGGCCATCAGTGATGCCCTAGCTCTGCCTGGCCCCGTATAAATTAGCTTCCAGCGCATCAGGGGACTCTCCCCACATGGCTCCAGGTCACTGGTGGGGGGATCAGGGAACACGGAGCCAAATTCTTTCCTTATTAACCCCAGGGCGATCCCTGTACTGGAGCTGTAACAGAGTCTGGAGATGCTCAGCTGGCAGGGACAAGGTGCTGAGCGACTCATGCAACATGCGGGGCTTGCTCAGGAGCTGGCGGTGCTGTGTGCTAAAAGGCACATCAGGTCCAGGAAGGGAGAGGGGGCAGGCGGAGGGGGTGCCACAGCACACTGCCACCTCAGGGCAAAACTACGAGCGTGTCTCAGTTTGCAGGAGGCACGCATTGGAGCTGAACTGGGAAGCAGCTGCAGCAGAAAGGTGCCCCTGCCTACGTTACATTATGCAGGCAGGTGCATCGCTTCTGCTGCAGCCACTGCTCCGTGTCGCCCCAATGCGCCTGGAGTATTTGGACCAGGCTCCTGGATACTAAGGCATACGGGGCAGTTTCATCCCCCTTCCCCTCCGGCAGCAGGAGTCAGCTAGGCCCAGAGTAGTTCAGCACTGGTAAGGACAAGGCATTTCTGGGCATGCAGAGGGGCACAATCCTAAGGCATAGGAAGATGAGAAGTCCAACAATAAGACATCTGTGGAATTACAGGGGATCTTTCAGGCTCAACACGTTGTATTTAGACTCCTAAATTCCATCTACTTTAGGTGACTAAATCCTTTATTGGTTCTAGCCTTAAGTAACTTCAAGAGTAGTAAAATCTGAGTGCGTATAAACCAATGTCGTTTTATGTATAAATCATACTTTTAGCTTTGAAGGAAATTTCTGGGGCTTAAGTGTCTGGAACAGAGGTAGAAGATGAGCTGATTTCCCTCTTTAATGGTGTAGGACCGAATGTATGGCAGGGAACAGGCATGCGAGATCCATAAAATAGTTCCATTTAAAGAGAGTTATAATTTAGTATAAATAGCATGTTGTTACAGTTAAAGGACTGTGTGCAAAAGTTTACTATGAAGTAGGTTGCAACAAGTCTCATAATCCTTTTATTTTCCCATTTTCAATCCCTGAAGTATTTGAATTTGTTTTTTTTTAAAAGGAGGAGGGTTTTAAGGCTTTTTCCTACTGTTTGGCAAATGTACGTGGCTTTTCAACAGCACTTTGTTACTCAAACACTTTGAAAACATTGGGACTGTGGGGAATTACTGAAGCACTGTAGGTAAACTTTTATTATTATGTGGTACTGGGCTTAATTTAGCAAAAAAGGTTGACTTTTAAATAACAAGCTTTAGGCTATGAAAATGTGATTTGCTTTTAACTAAGACCTCATAACATTTGTGAACTATGAAAGACGAATCACACAGCACTGCCGCTGCCAGTAGGTTGTGTGCTACCAGCTTTACTTTAAGAGTAGCGTGGAGCAAAATATTTTCTTTAAGCTCTAAATTGAGCCATCGCCTGCAGTAAAAATATTTTTGAACACAAGAACAGTAAACAGAGCAAGGGAAGAAGGAGAGCAAAAGTCCTGAGTAAAATATTGTGTTTCTCACCTAAAGCAAAATCACTGCCAAAAAACATTCTCAAAAGAAAAGGCATTTTTTCAAATTACTCCTGGTTTTTCTCTTTCTCTCATTTTTTAATATAGGAATACATAGAGGGGGTGATTTGCACAGATGCATTCCAGCTTCAGCAGCTCTTGTTTCATCTTTTCAGCAAAGCACAAAAGAAGTATGTTTACAGGAAGAAAGAAAGGTGTTTTTCAATAGCATTTGAGTGAGATACTGTTGAGGGCATTTAGGTGTGCAGGGTGGATTGGTTGTTTGCTCCCTTTCTATATCCCATTTCCTGCACAAGATCCCCCTGTTACAAGATCCTTTATCTGCCCTGGCTCCTCTTGGATGGCGGCCATGGTTGAGAATAATAGAAATTAAAATAGCATGGTATCATCTTTCATTTAAATTGCATACTGGTGCAGTGCAAACTCTGCCGCATGGAATTAGGGCGCACGTTGACTTGATTGGTCTTTACAGAAAGAAGAGAGAAATGGCTTCAGGGTTTCCATAAAGAGGATGTAGGTCACTCCCAGGAAATCCTTTACATGCATAAAATGTTAAATGCAGTGCTGAGTCAGTGGCATAAAAATATCAAATTAAATGTGAAGGTAATCATAGCCGGTTAATTATACACATGCTTTGCCTTTGAGATTAACAGAGACAGGTTTCTCCCTTAACAGAAGGAGTAATTTTAATATAACACTTTCAGGCATAGGTCTCAAGGCTCTTTATAAAAGCATAAGCATTTTAGCCCCAATTTAGAGAAGGGCAAATTGAGACATAATGCAATTAGGGGCCAAATTTCCAAAAGTATTTAGGGGCCTAAAGTTTCAGCAAAGTGACTAGTGGGATTTTTAAAATGTCAAAGCATGCCAGGTGCCTAACTCACTTAGAGATAAATCATAGTTAAGTGCTGATGCTATTTAGGTATGTTTGAAAAATCCATTTCGGGGCCCAGATTTTGAAGGTGATTATGGGGTGGTGACAGACAAAACAAAAAACCCCAGCACTTCACTGGAAGAGGAATTGTGTCTGTTCGACCCGGCTCCCCATCCGTATGTAGCTCGTGCTCTTCAGCAGGGCTTTATGATGCTTTTATCTAATAGCTGACTCGATCGAAAGAATGACATTAGAAGAAAGTGTTTAAATTCCACTGTTGTGGGGTTTTTTGTGATCCCATTGGCCTGTGTGGGGTCTGCTCTGAGAATACCTACTTTACTGAGCCTCTCAAGAGACTTCCTTCCAGAGGTTCCTAATTTCTGGATCTTGTCTGTGCCTGTGTACTCTGTTGAATCTTCATGCAACTAAATACTTCTGAAAATTTGACAGTAAGTGATTTCCCCGTGGTAATAATGATAACATGAAAATACAGCTTGGATCATCTTGCTTCTAGCCTGTTTCCTCATTCCTGGATCACAGTTTTCCTTTCCAGCTGCTTAAGGCACTCAGTATGCATGCTTAATTTATATACATAGTTTTACAATTGCATAATGCATATATGCACATGAGCAGTGCAACTGGGGACATGAACTAAACTAAACAGCTTTTTTTTTTTTTCATTCATAGATAAATGATGAATATACTTTAATCTTCTTGGTGTAAAACAATTCATTACAAAAGACAATACACAATACTTAACAATGGCTGATTTTTTTCCTTGTTGATCAATACACAGGGTGTTTTAAAAGTGCTGTAGGTCCTTTTTTAGAAGTGAAAACCCTAATAATAATATTTGAACTGGTATAAATCAATTCCATTTAAAATGGTGACTGTCAATTTATCAGCCTTAGTGCTCTCGCTTCCACATCACCCTGGACCCGACGATCTTCGGAGGTCCCTTCCAGCCTTACAACCTACGAATCATGGCATCAGCCTAGCGGACTCACTGCTGTATCACCGCTGTAGGTGCTTCTCCATTCAAGAATAATGGTCTGCTTTTACAATAGCTCAATCGTTATATGACCAACCCTTGCAGAAAACAAGGGCTTCAGATGAGTTCTACTGGGGGGGACGAGAAATCTCCGTTCCGCTCTGCGTACGGTGTTGTCCAAACTAACGTGTTTCAGGGCCAGACTCGAATCGGCTAGATGCGTTCCATAATTACCAGATATCAGCGCAGTGCCTAACATCATGAGGTCCTAACCTGTTTTGAATCCTGACAGTGTTGATATAAGTTAAGTTTTCTGCCAGACCTTGCCCAAAAAGGGCAGTAATGTTTGGTGGAAACTGTCCCCTTGTGAATCAACTGCTACATGCCATGGCTAGGCTAGAGGCAGGACATTGGTTCTCAAAATCCAATGTGGAGATTCACCAGGGTAAATCCAATCTTCCTGTTTCCAAAACGCCCATGCCTTCCCTCCTTTGGTAGGGAAGTTCCCTGTGGAATTTTTGCAGTTTTAATCTCTTTTAAGGATTTTTTTTTAAAAAAATAACTCTCCATTGATCATTTGTACTTGCTTTGGGAAACAGATAGCAAGAGATGAAGAGCAACATGATGCTGTAATGGAAAGATGTGTCTTTTTTAAATAGAAAAAAAATCTCCCTAGAGGATCCGCTATCTAATGATGTTTGATGCTTTTTGTCTTCTCTGACTGTTTGCATGAACATGATTTGATGCCTCATCACAAAAAAAGGAACGAAAACTCTTAAAAGTAATCTTCTGGGGAAAATATTGAAAGATGGAATCTTTCCAATGAAGAGAAGCCATGATAAGGAAATAAATTTTTTTAGTTATGGATATTGCCTACTAAAATGACCATGACGATGAATATGCAAGAGAGAATTTCAACAAAGACCCTGATATGCCAGCTGAAAGTATTGCTGGTCCCCCAATACCAATAATGCTTCAAAGTAATTTTTCCCCTTTTTAATTTATTTATTTACTGTTAGCCATAAATCAATGGAAGTTTTAATATTGGAGCAGACTCATTTGAGTTTAAAGTCCTCCAGAGAGGCAAAGAGGGGAGAGATTAAGTGTTTTATAAAGAAAATGATGGGCTTTTTAATGCTTTCAAAATGCAATATATATCTTATTTCATATCAGACATTCTAAGAGTATGCATTTTTTGTTTAATAATGAGTCTTGACTTTGATTTTGTCCACGTGATTAGGAGTTGAAGATTGGTAGCTTTATTTCTCAATGCAGGGTACTTAAAGTTAGACAATGAAATGAAATCCTGTCTCCACTGAAGTCAATAACAAAACTCCTGAATTTGATAGGTTTAGGATTTCAGCCATGATTTTCCTTAATCTGCTCTAGTCAATGAGATTAAATTGTTAGTCCTGTTTTGAACTGGGTGTGAGCAGTTTAGAAAATAGCATGCATCCTGAGGATGGAGTCTATATTCATAAATTCATAAATGTTAGGGTGGCAAGGGACCTCAACAGATCATTGAGTCTGACTCCCTGCCTGGGCAGGAAAGAGTGCTGGGTCAGATGACCCGAGCCAGATGCCTGTCCAGCCTGCTCTTAAAGACCCCAAGAGTAAGTGTTGGATGTGCCATGGTGTGACGCAGATGTTTGTGCCTTCCCCTACCAATCAAAGTCTGTATCTTGGAAGCCTTCTTTCCTTCATTTGGGTGTGTGTAAGGAGAAGAGAAGTGTGGACCTGGCAAGGATGTCATCCGGATTGAGGGCATGCAACATCTTTAAAAAAGGATAAAAGATAGTATTTTTTGCAAAAACGGCATTCCTGGCTTGAAGTACTGTAGGCCTTAGACTGTTCTGGATAGTTAAAATGCATTTATAATCTAGACTATGGGATATCTTTACGTTTTAGAATATGTGTAATAAGATGAGAAATAGTTCTGATTCTTTTCTCCCTGATCCCTTTTAAACGCAACTTTTTCTTTTCTTTTTTTTTTTTTTGTTGGCTGGCTGACTTGGGTGCAGGACATCAATAGCGAATGTTACTTCTAGATTAGTTTCTGAAATAATTGCTACAGCTATGTACTGTTCTGTTTCAGGATGTGTCCTTCTATCCATCAACAGAGCTGCATTTGTATCTCCCCGTCATATATCTCTAGAGTAACAGCATCTTTGCTCTATTATTTTCTTTCAAAGTACTGGGCAACCTGTCTTATCCAGTGCTGAGGTTATATAGAATAGCTGTGTAGTAGAACAATGTCATAAATAATGCTATGACCCCTCAGAAAAGTAAAACCCTTTCAGCCAGAAATCTTCTCCCAGAAAACTGAGAATTTCAACTACTACGTAAATAGAAATGAAAGGAAACCTGTTTAAATGGGTAATCTTTGTTGTTCTAAAATTGTATTAATTCCATATGCCAAGTCCTTCATCAAATATGTATTTCCATGGGCTATGCTGTTTAATGGAATATACTTTTGGTATGGTTCACAGAAGGTGTCTTCATTAGACTGCTTATTCCATTTTGGGGCAGCAAAGTTCATGTTTTTACAAAGGACTTCACTTGATGGGCTATCTTTGTTCTTCTATATACATAGTGTGTTGTACTGAACAAGCTATTTCTCTAGCCTGGTGCTGAAGTTAATTAACTGCATTTTTATTTTAAAAAAATAATGTCTTGCACTTCCATAACACTTTTCATCAACAGATCTTAAATCACTGAAAGCAGAGTAAAGATTCATTTCCCCATTTTTACAGGTAGGTGAAATGACTTGCCCAGAGTCCGACTAGGGCAGATAGCACAAATTCACACCAGCTGCCACACAACACTGCTGTAAGTAACCCAGTTCATTTGTTAAAGCTAGAGCAGGTACACCTAGGCTGGCTGTAAGCACATCTGCCCTATAAACATACCCAGTGTTCCCTTGGTGAAAATGTTTAAATTCAACAAGGCTTGGATTTTCAGGTTATGTGGTGTATATTCCATTTTGTCATTAGGTTGAATGGACCAATCCAGGTGAAATATGATTTGGGACTGTCAATCCCATGAAAAAGATTGTTTAATGCTGGTGGATCCTGCTGGAAGAGAGAGACGCTCCCAATTGAACCATTCTCAAAAGTTTCCCTGTAAAGTTTTAGAAGCCTGGAGGGTTGGGAGATTTTGGAAAAAGTCAAGTAAACTCCTGAGTCTGAATTTTCAGAAGGGTGGATACACAAATGTATATATGATGTCCTTGCAGGGTGTGTGGGGCATGCAATCACGTTCACCCTCCACCCACACCCACCCCCCTTACTATCAACAGTTACAAGTCACCTATGCCCTGAAATATTTTGGAATATAATTTCTAGTTTTCCATATACCCAGTAGATCTCAAAGTGAAGAGAATGCATTAAAAGCCTGTACCAATTGAACCTCACTCCCTAGTTAAAAAAGAAACTATTTAAAAATATGTTGGAGACTGAAAATGAAATACAGAATTCCCTAAATAATATTTAATGACAATATATAAATAACAGTATAGTGAATACCATCTATTCTTTTATTTTTCTATTTTAAGGCCAAAGTTTAACATTTCAAGTATATTTAGTCATTAAGCACTATTTAATTACTTGCCACTGAGTGAATCCCTCCTCATTAGTTGCTAAGATTATTGTGGTAACCCAGCAGTGTTATCATTAGCAGGTTCCTTGAGAGACATCTCCGGAAAGTATCCGATGTTAGGAAAGAGTATGTAAAACTTGGAGAGATTACTGGAGGCACTACATAGCCTGATAAACTCATTAAGATGAAACTATAAGTATATTTGTAAAACTTTGCAGGATCAGAAATTATCAGTATAGAGTGATTAATTCACAGTTCACAAACTATGTCTGTAGAAGAGGCTTCATCCATCAATAATGACTCTAAGTCAAAACGGAGACCCCAGGGCATGTGTACACGAAATAAGAGACCTAAATTGAAGCTGTGCATTTTTAAAAACACCGCTTCAACTTAGGGCCTTTTAAACCCCCATGTCATGCACACACCTGAACTTACCTGCCTCTTCAGTGGTGGGGAGAGGAGGGTGAGCTGCTGACAGGTGGAGCGGTTCCTGGGCTGGGGGGACAACTAGTCCCTGGTCTGCAGGAGGGGGACACCAGTGGTGCCTCCATGCCCTCCCCCAGTGGCACCCACCAGTAGGCACCTGGCTCAGGTGGTCCCAGGGGGCACCGCAGCCACAGAGGGAAGCACCAGGCTCCCGCACAGCTTAGGCAGGCAGGCTCCAGGGAAAAGGTGGAGCCTGCCCTCCCAGGCTGCTGCCAGGCTGCCTGCAGGGCTTCCTGCAGAGCCCTTGAGCTGCACAGAGCCTGGTGCTTCACTCTGTGGCTGTAAGGGCAGCAAACTAAAACTCCTCAGACTAGTTTTAGTGAGGAGTTTTAGTTTGCTGTGCCTCAAGTCATTTAAAGTGCATTATGCCACCAAATTTGCTACACAATATGCCGCCAATGCGTGCAAAGGCCAACCACATTAGAGCGGTGTAAAAGCACTCAACTCACTTTAAAGTGTCGTTCACACATACCTCTTATTTCATCTACACACAGCCCCAGTTGACATCAGTAGAAACTGGGCAAGGCCTCTTAATGAGATGATATCTTGCACCTGAAGAGGATCAATAAAAATAAAATATCTTCTAAATATAAATGTTTTGGTAATGAAAAACCTTTGCTATAGCAATTCTCTAGGCTTAATCAGCCCTTTAATTGAATGATTTGTTTGGTTCCTTTTTATTCTGTAAATGATAATAGCTTTCATACTCTCAGCCTCTTGACTTCCTTTGTACCCTTAGTCATAGCAGCACCACCTTCAGCTCTCTGATGTAACGAGTTCAGTTTAAATTACAATATGCCATTTGCCTCTTACAGAGAAAGGCTGGACGAGTGTCAGGGGGGCACATGAGTGCTACATTCCTCTTGGATACTATAGTCTCCTAGGTGCTGGCTTCTCTTCAATTCCCAGTAATAGTGTCTATTGAATTCATTAGCTATCCACCTACATTTGGGCCTATTCAATTGCTTCAGCCAGTAGATAAGATGGTGCACATTTCTGGTTTCAGGAAGAGCAAAAGAATGGTTTTACTGCATCTGTTGATTTATTGTGTGATTGCTTCCCCTCCTCCCAGCCCCCGGCCTTCCCTCCCTTGTTTTGGTCTAGAAGTATTTGGTTTAATTTAAGCAGAGTAAGGGTGGGCTTGTGATTAGGGTCTGATAATACAGATAACAGTATGAAGTTGCAACTCCTGATTTTTTTTCTGCCCAGAGCTACCACTTTGCTGTGTGATTTCAATTTAGCCGTGTATGTATCAGTTCACCCAGAGAAAACTACACCTTGTCACCAGGAAGACTAGGGTTCTAATTAATTATTTTACATTTATTAGGGCTAGGACTTGGACCCAGTGTACCCCCTCTGAGGTGAATGCTTTAACTACTAGACAATAAAAGTTATTGTTACTCTGTCTGGCCCAATGACCGTACTCTTTCACGTACATGATACAGTTTAATTCAGAGTTTAATTCAAAGGGATTATGTTGGCCTGGTAGCTTGGACATTCTTGTAAGACAAGGGAGTCTGTTCAACTCCTTCACACAAATAAGAAACAGGGGGTAGGAGATGATGGTGCCAGTGTTGCCTCTGTCTAGTTCATGAATTTTGAGAGCTCAAGTGCCTAGCTACTCAGGATGCTCATGAGTTAAATGATTCTGGGCATAAGCATGGTGTGCGGGGCAGATGGGGACTAGTATGCCTGCTCCAGCACTAGCCTAGATTTAAATTTTACTGGCTGGAATGATTTTGTTGGGGCTGGTCCTGCTTTGAGCAGGGGGTTGGACTAGATGGCCTTCTGAGGTCCCTTCCAGCCCTCATTATCTATGATTCTTTGTCCATACCCAGACAGACAGACACCAGAAATTACATATCAACTGGTATAAGTTACTGGAAGCCAGTTCAAATCTGTAGCAAAACAGAAGTCGGTGCACATAAACCACTTTCAAAATGCTCAAAACCAGTTTAAGATAAACCTGGATGGACATTGTAACAACTTAAGTGATTTAGGTTAAATTGGTTTATTGAACTTCTGTCCCAGATCCCCTCCAGATTCACGTTAACTCACAGTCCCCCAGCATCCCAGGATGCTTTGTATCTATCCTGCAAACTCCCTTTCTCAGGGTAAGCAAGCTAGCATTTGCCGGAGCTATCTGCTGCAGCCCAGCAGGGATGTGTGCTCTAGTGCCCCCCTCCCCGCCCCCAACTCCTGGCCCGGGCTACTGCAGGCATGTGGCTGCATTTCTGGAATCAAAAGTGAATGCTGTTCACTTGCTTATCACTTCAATCTATGCAGCTTAAACTAACCTGTGAAGATTGAATCAATACAGCCTTGGGCTTTTTGACTGGCTACACTTAGCCCTAGAGAACCTTACAGGAGGTGACTTGGGCTTCTAAGGACTTTAATGAGAAAAGACGTCTAACAAAGTTGGAAAGAGATAATTTTGGATTAGACACCTATAGTGGCAGGTGAGTGCTTAAGTCCTGTTTGTAGCTCGAGTCTAACCTATCCTAAAACACATCTCTCATGTCTGCCAGAAACCTACCGGCTGGGTGGCACAATGTCCACTCAGTTTTCAGGCGAGCAGATATCCTGCTGACTTACTAACAAAGTTAATTGTCAGTAACTGGCACATCTCCAAACAAATGTGTTCATTCCTGCATTATCACAAATCTCTGCTGTCACTTCTTAATCAACTCTTCATTCATAATTATAGAGGCTCTATTTTGCTTACATTTATAGAAAGATTGATGTAAACACTGTTTATGCTCAGCAATTAGTTTGCATACAGATTAAAGCTGCGCCAAGCACTTTGCAAAATATTTTGGATTTGGACAGGGCAATAAAAGAAGCCAGAAAGAAAATAAAAAAGACTCTGACCAATCAGACCCTGATGGATATGCAAATGAAGGTGTGATGGGACCTCATGTGGGATTCCCACAGTCATACTTCCTGCCATGCCACGCATTCATGACGGAAGGCAGGAATGTGGGATCCAATTCTGGATCGCATCACACCTTATTGTCAGTGCAGTGGAAACCCAAGATCACAATCCCAAGCTCCTCCTGCACTGGCAAATAGCAAGCTCCGGTGCCTGGGAGCCCTGCCAGCTGATGGGGCTCCTGGTCATGTGGCTATACCATGTCTGGAGCTCCATCAACCGTGGGAGCAAACCTTGTCTTATTCCTTGTTTGGTCGTGCCATTAATTGTATTAACGTGTGGCCAGGTAACAACTTAACTGGTTATTGTAAGTAACATGATTAACTGGTTAATCATGACTTATGTGTAATGTGTGCCAGGGGCATTATATACAGGTGCTCTTAGAAATAAACCTGCTTGGCATTTCTTCTCCCTTTTCCTGTTTGCCACTTGCAAGCCTAAATCTACCCCAATTTATCGGTGTTTCGAGGTCAGCTCGAAGAGTGTTACAAGCTTCCATGTGTGAAATCAGAAACTTTACCTGCATGTTATTTTGTGCAAGGATAACTAATTGAATCTTTTATAACTTCAAGCCAGAAAAGGGCCGTAAAATGAAGTACCAGCATTTAGCCTAACTCAGTTATTTCACTGTTTGTTTACTAAATGCTAACAAACCAAATACTTGTCACAAGGCCTCTTATGATGTCATAAACATGATGCCAAAAAGTGGTTGAAATAAGATACCCAGGTAGTAAACAGGTAAATGTATGCCTCTGTGTAGCGGGAACATGAATTATGCATTAGGTTTCCCCCACCCTGACCTTTTATCTCCATGCTTATTCATTTACAAGTCTTTCTTTTTGTGATTTTTTTCTCTGCCTTGTAATGTTTAAATCACATTAAAAATCCTCATTTTTCCACTATTGTTTAAATTTTTGCCCCTTTGCAGTCATCTTGCATCTCCCATCTCTTTTCCACGCGTATTTGGCTCCCTCCCTCCCTCCCTCCGTCCCTCCCTTTCTCCTGATTTCTTCATTTGTGAGTGACCAAGGCTTTCGAGGCTTTCTAAATCCCATTGACTGATGTTATGGTTGCGTCCAGCACTTCTAAAAATCAAAGGTCTTGTCTCCGTGATGAACGTGATTAGGGTAACTACTGCAAAACAATCTATCCCGTAATATCTAGGGATAGATACTCAATTCACGATTTCACAGATTTCATGGAAACTACGAAATCCAGGACTGGCCATGAAATCAACTTAAAAAAACTCAATAACAAGCTGGCTCAGTGGTCGTCGCCGCCGCGGCCCAGGGGGAGGGAAGGCATTGGCTGGCAGGGTGGCACAGAAGGCAGCAGATAAGCTGGTGGACATCCCTTGTCCCTTGGGACCTTTCTGCCAATCAGCACTGAGGGGCGGAGCTGGCAAAGCATATCCAGGAAATATGTGCAGAATTTGCTCGTTATGCTGGAACCAACCCACAAAAATTGTTTAGTTTCACAATGATTTAAGTAGGTCCCTCACAATAGCTATTTGGGCGTCACTATTTCAGTCAGTTTTCCTGCATAGACGATTCCTAGTATTCACCTATGTGTCATTTCCCCCAGTCTGTAGAATGGGAATAATAATGATTTTCAGTTAATACTGCGGCATTTGTCCGATAGGTGTTGAAACTTAATTCATTATCATTTGTCAAATGTGCTTAAGATCCATATGTGTCATAATAATTAAACTGCGTGTGTGGTGGGTGGTGGTGCAGAAGGGTGACTAAAGAGACTGTTATTTAATAGATCGAGAAGCAGCACTGTGTTTTGCTGCCGTCGCCTTTAATAAACTCAGGAGCTCTGATATGGCCTAATCTGTTAGCATAAATTGAAAAAAGTCATGATAGCAAAAATGAATAAGAAAGGAGTGCACCAGGAGGCAGGAGCATAATTAAAAAAGCTCTCTTTATCTAAAAATTTCATTAAAAACAAAGAAACACTCAAACACACAAAGATATATAGGACATAAGTTTTAATTAAAAGTGCAGCTGCTGCTTTACAGTCTTGGCATTCAGCAGGCATTTGTCTGTTCCAAACAGCTATTGTCTAGCCCTGTCTCCCATTTCAAAACATCTCTGGGTCTGATACCACCAACAAACTTCACAAAGTACTAGGAAAGCTGATCTCCATGCAGGAGAAGGCCGCACCACAGTATGAATATCTACATTTGATCATCCTCAGGCATTGGGGTAATCTAGATTAGATGTTCTGTTTTCCCGCTGGTTTATGTGGGATCAGGATTTCACCCATACCCTTGGCAAAACTGGGAGCATTGATCTGGGTCCCATTGCTTCTGGGGATTACGGAAAGGAAGTACCTCTTCTGTGAATCTTGTTTCAGGATTTTTCTTCAATTAATCTTCTCCAGCACAGTGCAGGCATGAATGCAAAATCCTGTTCCATCCTGCATAGATGTTGGGTATACTTACTGACCCAGAAGATCTGCCCTGATGCCACTATAGAAAAGGGGGAAGAGTTGAGGAAAGGTTTGCCACAGCCCTCTGATCTCCAGGAATCCCTTTATTCCTGCAGATCTGAAGGAGCTGGATGGTCAAGGTGTGTTGGGGCTATTCGGTTGCTTTTGTCAGGTTAAAAATTCACCAGGCATTAATATCTGTAAACAGGGAGTGAACAAGAATAACTGAAACCGTGGTTGCTCCAATGAAGTGTCTCCCTGGGCTATCTCTGCTTAAGAGAGACTTTTATGAGCCCAGTTTTCAGTGGTTCCCCTTCATTTCTGCAGGCATAAGTGTACCCGGCACGCAACAAACCCTAAAACTTGGGTCTGCAGCTCCCTGCCAGCATAAAGCCTGGGATGTATTCATCTGACAACCCAACTGCTGAAGTTAGACAAGTACCAAGTAGGATTTTCAACTTGAAATTTGCTTGTGGGTATGTTCTTCTGGGAACCAGCCGTGCCCAAGAGCAGGGAGCCTAATTCTCACCCAGTGTGAAAACGGGGCTCGTCCTTTGGGTGTACATCACACTTTATTTGGCTTTTCGTGGCATTAATGTTCTATTGACTCTGAAATTTTCGGAGTTAGTGGAAAAGAAAATACAATAAGCTGGAGCTTACTTGAGAGTGAAACCCCAAAGCAAAGATTGCCTAGGAGTCTGGAAGATTAGCACAAGAGCTAAATACTTTTTAATGGGGGGGAAAGGACTGACTTAGAAATGGCAACGCTGCATGCTACCCCGTTCTGCACACATGGAGGGCTCAATTGTCCCCACACAAAGGAAAATGGAGTGGCAGAGTCCATTTACATCCCTTGACCGGCTACTAAATCCTGGGTCCAGGTGCATAGAAGTAAGTAGGAAGCAGGGGCAGGATATGAATGGCTAATGGGACTCATAACTTCACCCTCCTTCCTCAGCTCAGTAGCCAGAATAGGTAAGCAAGTGCTACGCAAGTCCTCAGGCCTTGGACATGGTACTTAATAGGTCTGTTCCCTGGTAGGGGAGGGAGACCACTGACTTCAAGGGGGCAGAGTAGGAATTTGACTCGCTGTCAGCTGCGTCAGCCTTCCTGCTGCTGTCCCTGACTTGTTGTAGCTGATACACCATATTTCTGTTGTGGATGTTGGTAAAATCCCACCCTAGCCCACGTGTACTGAAATACGTGACTTCTTTAGCAGCCCCAGAGACTTCCTCCCTCCACACTGTGAGAAGCAGGTAAAAAGGAGGAGAAAAAGGGTCACTGAGCCAAAGGAAGAGAGCCACACCGCTCCTACAAGCACTTATCCACTTGAAGACATTATTGCCACATCCAAATGAGTGCTTAAAATGGTGTAGGGGGGTGCTTTAACTAAAGTTTGTTGAATGAGCTTTAGTTAAAACACCCCCACCACCATTTTTAAGTGCAGGGACACTGATACATGAGACAATCCAGATGCTTTAATTAGAGCAGATCTCAAAGCTACTCCAATTAAAGTCTTCCCCTCCCTTTCCCTCCCCACTCCTGGAGCCCATGTATAAATACCTAGGGTGTACATCTAGGTTGTCATGGCTAATAAGGGTTTCAGGGTTTTAAGGGGTTGGCATGGCATGGAGGAACCAGAGCTAGGCACTGTGATTAAATCAAGTCCCTGCTCTGGGAGGAAATCTGTTGGGACCCGCTGAATCCTAGACGTACAGGCTCCCCAGTCCTTGGGCGCTGTTCCTGGTAGGTCTGCACCCTGGAAGTACCCAGTTCCTAGGCCAAGAAATAGAGCTGAGTTCTAGAGTCAGCTAAAGCTTTGGATGAGCCAAGTCCACAGAACAGCATTTATCAATTGGACCTGATTCCAAACTTTTCTCCATGAGGGCCAGAAACTTACTGAGAAGTTCCCAACACATGATGCTGAGAGCTGGTGCTTTAAGAAAAACACAAACAGCTATCGCAAGACTCATGATAAAATTGCTAAATTTGACAATGCTGCAATATTTATGCTTGCAGCAACCCATAAATAAAATTAAGGATTCACTGATAAATTATGACTTCACACATGGAGGAGTCATGCTTGAGGCAGAACTTTCATGCTGCTTTTAGAAGTTTTTCACACTCCGTTTTCAGTTAATAGGTCAGGCACTGGTATTAAAAAAACCCGAACCCATGCAGAGGGTTAAAATTACTATTTGTAAGGGACCAGTTCAAGACCTGTGTCACACTTCAGCCCACAAAATAGTATTAGTTTGAGACCGTGTGCTGGTCCTCCAAAGAGTGATGAATTTCTCTTTTGGGTATTTCCCGGCAACGTTGATTGAACAGAACACTGCAATATTACAAAAGTCTCAATGCAACTGCAAAATGGCACAAAGACAAGCTGAAGTTTGATTTTTATCTCTTGGGGTGTTTTGCACTTTGTATTTGTTTCTTGTCCTGTTCCAAACCATTTGATTAATGCACAGACAGTTTGCTTGCAGTTATTGGTATATTACTTGGTGCAGACTATCATTTGTGAGATGGACCAGAGTACTTTATGCTTCTGATTTTTTTAATTGTTGCTCTGTCATTCATTGAAGTTTTGTTCTCCTTCAATCTTTTTAGGGCAGGCCTGTCACAAATGTCCTCTATCAATCCTCCCGTTTGGTTTCTCACATAAATTTGAACCAAGGTGGTGTTAAGAAAACATTAATGGAATTTACATATCTGCCAAGGATTCAAACTTCCCTGTTCATAAACCAGCATAGACGTGTCAAGGAAAATTCTGAAATATAGGCACAAAAACATATTGTGCTTCTTGTAGACAGGTCTGCTGGGGGAAATGAATTATCTCTCTCTCTTCTTACAGTAGGCTTTTCTCCTGACAATGAGAGCCAAGGTTAGTGCACACTGGTACTGTACTAAACTCCCTCTCTCTAGCACAGAAATAGGCAGAAGCATTGTTGGGATGCTGGCATGGATGTAGTTCAGTAAAATATGGATGGATGGTCCTCCCCATGGTAACACCTACATGGAGGATTCATGCAATGCAGCTCCAGTACCACCTTGATGATGATTTCACTAACTGTGTCTCCAGAGAGAGAAGGGACTCGTGGCTACATGTGAAAGAGTGAAAGGCCTTAATACCAAGCAAGGCTTAGTTTTCATGGAGAACGAGACAGTCAGCTCTCAGGAGTCATGCCCACGGGGTTGTCTACCTGCAATGGAAAACTATAGTTATTTCCTACAGGAAAAGATGAAACAAGAGCAGCAGCCAATAGTGCTCCTAACAAGATTAATTGCTGTCATGTTTCCCAGTGGATGTGTCACCGCTGGGAAGGGAGGTCTTGTCACGCCGAACTCCTTCTGCTGCCATCCCAGGACTCATTCCCTTCTCGACGTCAGCCTTCCTAATTAAGACGAGCAGGAGTCTTCAGCAGAGTCCCTCCAGCCCTGTCCCACAATACCGGTTGTAGCACGAAGTGCAATAATGGAGCTCTGATTCAGGATGGCTCATCAACGACCTCGTCCCATCTGGAAGACTGCAGTGCGTAGGTATGGGTGGGTATCACACTGCCAGTGTTACGCCAGTGCTGTAGCTCAGCCATTATCCCAGGATTATTGGAAAAGCACAGGTTGAGCTTGCAGCCGAATTACTGATCTGAATGGGAACATATTCTGCTCTTTGTATAGCTGGAGGCAGGAAACAGGGCTTGTCAGTAAAGCTTTACTAGCGTGACTATTCCTTATCCACCTATTTACCTCAGATTGCTCGCCTGAGTTTTACAAGATTGGACCGCTAATTAAAGAAAGTTTATGGGTGCCCCCTTTGCCCTTAGTTTTCCTCCTGTTCTTCCTGCCTTTTAATTAGGTTAGGTGCCTGTTTTGTCTCTTGTGCTCATTTTCAGAGAGGTGAACAAAATTGACACCATCCCACATGTCCTGAACCCTTCTTTTGTGTTTCCACGCTTGCCACTGATCTGGAGCATAATCCCATTGACATCTGATGAGTCAGGGCTAAAGGGCTAAAGCTTTTATTCAGGGATATATTTTCTCCAGATACAGAGTGCTCCATGCTGTGCATCTGAAGTTAGAATTTAGTCCTTTACAAATGCAGCATCCAGTGCCTGCTGCGTGAGAATCTGGGAAGACAGTTTTTTGTACTTGCTTTTTTTTTTTCCTATTGGCCTCCAGTGTATAGTAGCATGTATGAAGTTCTTCAAATCAGGCTTAATGTAAGCCTCAGAGTTATGTTTGTGTCTCTGCATATTGGCCAGAGAAGCTAATTTAATCTAATTTATCTGTTCTGGTTGATCTGGAGAGCTTCAAAAATGAATGTTGGCAAATATAGTCAGAGAAGGAAAGTAATAAAAGTTAATTTTGCTGTTAACAAATATCACTGTTGGTGAACAAAGATATATGCAAGTCATTTGGGACCATGATATATATTATTTCATTGCCTCAGCAGTTTGGTAGGGATCTTGCTGGTTTGCACTAGCTATTCTAGCGAGGCTTCATAGAAGGCACTTGTTTTTTTCATTTTAAAACTGGAAGTAAAAGCCCACAGTAATATATTAAATAGTCATTTTCAGTCAAAATAAACTGGCTCAGGTGTATGAGCACGTATGAGACGATGGGTTAGCTCCGGGCCATAGGTACTATGCTGCTGAGAACTGATGGAAAGTCTCCTGGGTGTTTGGACCTGGAGAATCTGAGTTCAGGCCCTGATGCACCTGGAAAGTCGCAAGAGATCACAGAGCGATAACAGTGACTCTGGATTTTGTCTGTGCAACTGAGTCTGAGGCATCCTCCATTTCCAAGCTCCGAATACAGATGACTTTCCAAACTTTAGCTCTTTCCACAGGTGTCCATTAGATGCCACTGCCCAAAACCACTCAGGAATCTTAAATAGCTTCACAGCAGAGTGCCTTCTTCCTGCCAGCAATTAGCAGGAAAAACACAATGGTTTCCACTGAAGCTGCTACTACAAAAATTTCCTGAGCTGAGAAGTTTCCAAAGCCTTAGAAGGTAGCTGTTGGGAAAGCCCTATTCTCCATGCCAGTTCTCCGCTAGGATCCTTTGGTAAGCAATTGTCTACAGTTTAGTAATTGCTTAAAGCATTAGACAGCATTAGGTCTTTGCAGTATGTAATAATGCAGTTCAACATACTCCAGTATTTTTTGACATTTTCCTTGAGAAGTCATAAAGCTCTTTGAACCAGCATCAAGCTGCTACTTGGATAAATATCAGCACATAGAGTCCAGGAGAAATCCCCAACTTTTCATTACATGTATCGAACGGCAGAAAACAAATCAAGCATTATCTCATTAAATTACAGGTGCTATTTACAAAAGGCTTTGATTCTGAAATTGTATGTGTTTGAATTCATGTTTTAACTTCCCTTTCTACGGGACATAAATAAAATTCCACTCAAAACATTAATCATCGCTTTCATTTGTACAGTTCTCATGCCCAAGGTATTTTTCATTACAGGTGAATACTGTATAATTATATAATCTCTACGGCAGCCAAGTTACGAGTCTTGAAAGCGTTGCATTATCTGGATGGATGAGCCAATAGCTTTCATGAACAATGAAAATCATCAGTCAGATATTGCAGCAGTCAGAGTCTTAAGCAATTAATGTTAATCAATAATAAACAAATATAGATAGGCAGGTAAAATGATTTTTCAACAAGTCTGAACTGCTGATCATTGGAGTTAGCTCACCAGTCACTAATTGCATCTGCCTCACAGTCCTATTCTGGTCCTTCATGCTGTGAGAACATCAATCTCGAGATGTTTTGAAAAGTGTTGCCAGTTAGAGCGAATAGCGCTTGCTTGTCACGTAGCCAGCCTTTTTTCCTACCCTGGGCCTTTGTTTCTGGATAACAACAAGGACCTCGTTTCTTCACTCGCTCTCAGGAAGCTTAATCCGGCTCCCATCAAAAGGAATAAGACTCTTCCTTGCAGGTGGGAGTTGAAAGGGGTCCATCCTTCTTTTTTCTTTTTTATTTTTCGGGGTTGGTTTTTTTTCAGGAGGCGTTGGCAGAACCCCGTCGAATGCTGCGGCATCGCTGTTAGTAGTGGGAATGGTGCTGATCTAAAAGGTTTGAGAAAGCGCTGAGCTCAACAGTTATTAAACCCAGTCCTGTTTCAGCTGTCTTTGCTGTTTCCTAGAGAGTTGCAAATTAAAACTGCCCCCACAGTGGATGATAAAGGACCTCAGAAGTCCAAATGCAGGTGCAGATTCCTGGCAGGACGTAAGCTGGGCAAATGCACGCAGTTGGGCTACCGATCCAGAAACCAAAACTCAGAAAGCATCAATTCTCTGAGCCCATAAATCCAAACCCTTGCATGTTTTTAGATACTACCTCCAATGTGTTAGAACAAACTTAAGTGCAGTAAGAATACCATCCATCAGCTGCTTCTAGGAATCTCAAAACTGCATGTTTTCATACCCACCCAAACAGCTTAATCGCATAGATAGCTGAGGCTGTCAGTTAGCTACTGGATGACTACCACTATATCTTTCCTTTTATTTCAGGGAATGTTGCTTTAGTGATGCTAAAACTTGACTATACATTTAGGCGAATATAATCAGAGAAAGTTTAAATGGGAGCTCAATTACTTTGTTTAGAGGAATATGTTAACTTTACACTCATACTAATGCTAATTAGATTATTCTGAAATAAAAACACATGTTTCTAACAGTTGGCACACTTTTTGTCAGTGTACGGACAACAATGTTTATCTCCTTGCTAGTTTCCTGGCGGTTTTTCAGTATGAATAATTGAAACATTTCCGTACCAAAAACTCAGTACTTCGTCTCACGCCAAATTTAACACTTTTAGCTTTATTTCTAGACAGGTATGCAATGATCCATCAAAATAATGAGACTTTGCAAACTCGTGCAAGTACTTCCTTGAGAAAACATTGCCGTTGTCTTCTTTCTTTTTATGTTTTTTGTGAGTTAGGCCTTTAATTGTATTTCTCACTTTCGGCTCTTCTTTTGGGTAAAAATACCGAACCATGCAATTTATCATTTTTGTTCTGAAAGATGAAGAGCACCCTCACCACCCTCTATCATCACTGAAAGCTGAGGGCACTCAGGATCTTGCAGAATCACATCCATAGAAGTGCCTATAAATATCCAGAGTGCCTGCCCTCTATTTGTCATGGGTCAGCTTTGCTGTTTCAAAGAGCCTTGCCAAGCAATTGAATGATCAAAAGACGGTACATATTCATAATGCGTGCCCTATTCAGCCCTGCTGTGTGAGATGTTGTCCCGTGACCCACTTGGTAGATGGCTGTACTGAAATCTCAACTCAATTTGGTTTCAGCCAAAGAGATTCACTGGTTTTCAGGCTAGTATGGTTTGAGTTGGGAGCAGCTTGCATGTGAAATCTGTTACTTCCTCTCTGTGCTCCGGCCTTGAGACTTCTGAAACAGTCTGTAACCACGTTCTCCCCTCTCCGTACTGCAGGACAAACTACGGCAGGCAAAATGTATTTGATTTAGCTCTTTAAAATAGTTTGCTGAAGTAGGTTTTGTAGCACGCTTTGGGCTTCGGTGGTTTGTAAAAGTTTTAGCCCCGCTGTAAGTAAAACTTGTTCAGTCAAAGAGGTTTTGTTTTAGGTTTGCAAAGCTTGGGGCGGGATGAGGATGGGTATCTATTCCAAACAAGACGTCACTGAAAGTTTCATTCAGATTCTTGTTAACTAGAGATGACCTAATCCATGAAATTAGGATCCAGATCTAACTCCCGCATCGTTCATGGGTCTTTGGAGCTGGAGGATTATTCTGTGCTAATTTGGAGCCTTACACAAAACTGATCCCCGCAGTATCTGGGCGCGTTTCAAGACCCTGCCCTTGAGGCACAGAGATATGGCCTAATCTTGAAGCCCTTAATTGCCCTCGTCCTGAAAAGCAGCATTTTTGTTCCATGCCCCCTTTCTCTACTAAAATTGCCGAGGTCAGCATTCCCTTTGGTCAGTGATACCGCGGCGATTTATAAATGGATTCAGAACAACCTGAAATAGTTACCATTGTCCAATACTACAATAGTGTCAACCTTGACATGTCCCCAGATTCCTGTCATGTTCAAGTTAACGATTTCTAGCCCTTTATTTGGCTTTCTTTAAGCTCCTGACGGTTCTCACACAAGCCATGTGTTGTACATTTCCAAGTAGCTTACCTGACAGGTAGTGAAGCTGAAATGCTTGTACAGACAGGTAATGATTAGCGGGTCATACCCATAAATAATGCTGAACTGCAGATATGTTTGACCCTAGTCAAAAGTCTGCTGACTTTGATGCAGAACATGCAGAGGCAGCCACTTCCATCACAGCTGACTGACTGGGGCGAGCTTTTTACACCACAATGACACCTACAGGGAAGCTGCATTCAATATTTTTACACTATAACAGCTGTACTTCTGGTAATGAACTGCATACTGTATCTGCAGCTCAGGGCAATATGTGCGTTAACATAGCTCTTCGTAGCAGTCGGGACTTTTTTCAGGCAACCTCAGACATTTTGATCTGGACTGATCCCCTCCCCTCCCCAGCCCTAGTGTAATGTGATACAGAAGTATATGGCTTAGGCACTGTGGACAGCCCAGGTATTACTGTTGTTTGCCATTAGGTCATTGTGAATCAGGAGCTTTGGGGCTTTGACCACAGCAACTGAAAGCAGATTTTGGTCCTAGGTATGTGAAATAACAAACACTGGAGAAGCATTCACTTGACTCCTTTCTGCAGCCCCTTCCTCACACAAATAGAATTGATTTAAGAGAGTTATCTTGTAGCAATCAGGGTATGAGCTTTATGGGTGAGTCAAGATTTGCAAGACCAAGCCCTCGACATGGAACTGCTGGACTTTCTCAGACAGAGTTGCATTCGCATCCATTTCTCATGTTTAATCTTATGGCTGTTCCTTACATCTGGGAAACGGAGAGGAAAATCAGGATGTCTTAAGTTTAAGAAGTTTACAATTTTAGCTGGTATTGCCGCCAGGGCTTTTAGATGACTGGAATTAAATGCGGGACTAAACTGAACTTTGAGATTAAAAGCTAAGATTAACTTTCAGTTTGAGGGCATTGTGGAAACCCTTACAGAAGAATCTGAATGCTCAGACTGTGAAACTATTAACACATTTTCCTTCAAATTTGTCTCTTTGTTTAAAAAAAAAAATTGTGATTTCCAGTAATAAAAGACAAGTCCAAAACATACAGTTTCTGGCATTTTTTTTAAAACTTCTGGGACATTATTTGTTTGAAAGGCAAAAAAAAAAAAAATACCGTACGATGGGATTCTTTGCTACTATTACCTGAAACAAAACCTTAAAAAAAAACCATGTTCAAATCTTACAGAAGAAAGGCAGAGACCAAGGATCATAATTCAACCCAAATGACAATTCTCCAAGTCAAGTGAAAGAGAAAGGGAGAGCTGGATACGCCGTCACGGTTTGTGCTATCCACACCTGCTACAACATTAGACAACAATACATGAAGATATATTTCCCACTGTAAATGGTAGAGCAGTTTGCTACTAGGTAAGAAATCCAGGTTACTTTGTACCTCACTTACTCATTGCTAGAAGCTGGAAATACTATTATTTAGGACAACCACAACATAGCAGAAAAGCTATTAAATTTCTCAACTGAAATGATCAGATATTTCACTTGTGATTCAGTTGTGTGGGGCATTATTTGAAAAATTAAGTTATTGCCATTTATACAAACAAATGATTCCTTTAGACAGTGTGACAGTTTCCTAGACTTGTTAATCAGGAGGACAGCAATGCTACTTTCAATTTCTTTGCAAGAAATGAAAAGTAAAATCCCACATCACTGGAGAATAGGGAGTATTTATGAATGAACTTACAATTTTTTAATGAGACAGTAAGAAATTGCCTAATTCTCTTTATTTCAGAGTTGCTAATTTACACTTATTATAATGCTAAATGGTGTTACCAAGCAATGCTTCTTGTAGACCCAACAGTTAATTTTGTAATTGTTTTCTTTTATCTTTGTGACAAATGAAACAAATATGATAAGAGGCCACAGTAAGAAGCAAATGAGGGTGTTAAGAGTTTTCACATGTCAAGAGTTTTATATATTAAGTGTGGGAATTAAATTAGGCTTTGGTCTTCTGGAAATTTATATCTTAGCCTTTGTTATGTATTGTATATTTAATTAAAATGATAATATATTTTGCTGCAGAGCTGTAAAATTATTTAGAATGAAAGTAATTTCTTCTGGGGCTTTATTTAGGCGGTGAATTAAAAGATGTAGGGATGCAGAGATAAGTAATAAGGTCTTCTGGGACAATGGCCAGAGTTTATTGTTGCGAGTTTATTTACATTTTTTGCTAAACCCATATTAGAACATCTCTTGGCATTAGGAGTTTCGGTAATCATGATGCTTGTCTCAGTGTTGCAAACAGAAGTCTTTTCCCTGTTCCTGTGCGAGTTTTCGGCAGCATCCCTATTCCAATTATACTCACCGCCTTCTACTCCGTTTCATAAATCCCAGAGCAACATACTAATGTAGCCATTTCCTTTATCTTTTAGTATAGTTAAAAGTAAGGCTGTCTCCTGAAAGATTGTGATTGGAGTGACTTATGCTGACCGGTTCCAATTTTCTCTCCTTGTAAACTCTATTTAGTGTTACAAAAACAATTCAAAGGCAGATTGTAGGTGCCACACATTTCCTCTGACCTTTAAATCAAATTTAGTATTTCACTCTGTAGTATGCCACCAAGCAAAACCTGACAGCTTAATGATAAAGTGGAAATTTCAGGCAGTAAATCTAAGAGTTCTTCCGTGATTCAGGAAAAAATTGATCAAAGCTTTTGCCTTTTTGGTGAAAATCTTTCAAACAGAAATTTGTGGAACTTGGGTGAAATAAGAACCTGCCCTGTCAGAAGTGAGTGCTGCTGTAGTATGTAACGGGACCATCCGCCTGTCTTTTTACTCTAGCCATGGCCTATACAGGATAGTATGAAGCTCTTGTCTTGAGTAAGGTCAGTTAGTATAATACAATACTATTATCAGCAGTGAGTCATGAGCTGCAACGCCTCCCAGTAGCAAAAAAACCACTCTTGCCGAACGGATGTGCTTCACATAGGTTATTCCCTCTAATAAGATAAACAGTTTGGGTTAATTCTAATCATTTCTCTGTCTGGAATGTCAAAAGAACGTATACTGACCCCATTAGGAATAAAATGACATATTATATTATACATAAAAAGAGATCTACACTGTGTCATTTTACAGTATCTGCAATTGTATTTAATTGATGGAAGTCATTTTTGCTAGAAGATATTTTAATCAGCGTGTATAGCCAAAGTTGCGGACATTGTCGGGAAGAAGTAATGGTAATCAAGGAAATGCAGGTCTGGAAATTAAAGGCTGGGCAAAAAAAGGAGAGGAATTATTACAGTGGTTGCTACTGCAGCACATGAGGAAAGTAAGTAAGTGATGACATTACCAGCTACAAAAAAAGGCTTCTAGGTCATCAAAGTAATTAGATAATAGAAAACTTGCCATTAAATCAGGATACATCAGAGGCTGTTAAACAATACTCAGGAATGCAACTCTTCCTGGACTCACACCTCCCAAGGAAAAGGGGAGCGCTCGGGCACTGCTCAGTTTTGGTTGGACCCAGGAATGGGTAGACATAGACACTCCAGTCTCTCCAGTTTGGAAGACCAGCCTCCCCAGTCTCTCCACTTTGAAACAAGACTTGCATCACAGGGTCTGGCTGCCCTGTTTTGACTGCCCCCCCCTCCCAAACCAGGACATCCTTAACCTATGAATATTCATAACTAGGCAGAAGGCAGGGTGGGGTGACACCTTAAAGTAACTTGCTAGTTCATAACTGGAAAGGGCAGTGGGGGTTGGATAACTCCATATAGGCCCATATGTAAGGTATTTGCTACTTGCCATTGCTGCAGACATGCGAATGGGCTAGATGGAGCTTTGAGCTGAACATGGATGTTTTTATGGGGTGAGGAATCCCCTCTTGGAGAACAGTGAAATTGTTTTCTGTTTTGGGGCATTTTAGCTCAGCTGAGAATGCCAGGAATCTGCAGGCTGGGACTCTTGGGGCTTGTCAGAAACTGCTTGTTAAAATTCTCTCGCACAGCCTTTTCTCCATGCCTGCCAGAGCTCTAGCCCTCTGCAGACAGTGCACATGTATCCAGCTCGTAAGGCTAAATTCTGTTTCATCCATTAGGCATCTAACGTTTGATTTCTGGCAAGCACAACCAGCTTCGGGGAGGTATTCTGTTTCACCTGTGGAGATGCATAGTTCTCTTGTGTTTCAGTGGGAAGCTAGTAGGCATTTTGTGTGTCCTAGGAAATGTATTCTGCTTAATATCTCTCCTAGCTCTCCTATTCATTTCAATGAAAATACTTAGATGCCTCCGGAGATGGTGCGTGGCTCACCAGTCACGTCAGTTGGGAATATAAACTATTAGATGCTCATAAGTCTGTTTTCTTCACCTTGATGTCATTAGGTATATGGGTCTCAGCTGACCTGAGTAAACTGCTAGATACATGGACCTTCCTCCTCCATAAATAGCCTAGCAGTTAGAGCACTTGCCCAGGATATGGGGTACTGGAGATCAATCCTATAAGCTCCAGGGGTCATAGGCTAAGTACAGGTAATCAAAAAGTCCAAGACTGAATCAACTCAGTCTTTGCAGGTTAGTCTAAGCTGCAGAAATTAAACTGAGAAACAACTAGACAGACCTTCACTTTTGATTCAGGAAATGCAGCCACATGCCTGCAGCAGCTCAGGCCAGAAGCTGGGGGCACAAGATCACAGCGCTCTCATATGTAGCAAGCATGGGCTATGTGTTTGCTTCCTCTTCCTACTGCCCCGGCCTCTGGGATTTGCAGTCCAGATTCACAGAATCAGGAGTGTCTCATTCTCATTTTCACTAGAAATTTCCTTGTGAGCCCAGAAAACAAATTCTTATTCCTGTTCAAAAATGTATTACAGCAAAAAATTACCAAAGAGCTCTAGTTTTTTGGCTCCATTTATACAAGACAAAATGCACTAGCAAAATAAACAGTGCATATTCAGAGGCAGGTTATAAATCCTTCTTGTTAACGTACTTGTTATATATTTGTTTACCCTGCGCTTTGTCATGAGGAAACTACCTTTATATAAATGGGAAAATAAAAAAATTGGTTCTCCATCTCTCACCCATAAGAGAGGTAAGTGGGAAGTCCATAGGAGACTTCCCATTTACTTTAAATGGGCTTGAGATCCTGGAAACCCCTTTACTGAGAGTTGCATCACTGTCTACATGCTCATTAGTTACTGCACATTTAGTTCAGTGCTTGCTTAATGAAGACTAACTAAATACACAGCAACTACAGTTACTGCACAGTAGTGCTGGCGCACGGTTTTCTTGACGCTTATTTCTCAGTAGCCTAATAATAGCACAATAGGGCATTAGCACAGTTTCTGACCACCATGCTACTGCACAGTATTATTAGGCTACTGTGCAGTAAGCATCTCATGTAGGCAAGCCCACTATGACCCTAAAAAATGCCCTCTCAAGTCCCTGAAGCATGGTCTTCACAGTAATGGGACCTTGGCCCCAAGATGACTTCAATCTTAAAGCACAAAAAAATACAGGCCTCCTGTTTTTCTGCTGCATTTTTCTTTAAGACCTTTAAAATAAATCACCAAGTACTTGTATAATATGGGTACAATAAATGAACATGGAGACTGGAAAATATACCTGTCCTCTCCCCCACTTGAGAATAAAACCAGGCTTCAATCATGACAAACTATATTCTCTATAAATGCTTGCACTTCACTAAGGCATTAATCTTGCAGTGTGGATGGCAGACCATTACCCAGTCATAAGATCCACTTACACTGGCATTATCTGATAGAAACAGTCAAGGAATTGGAATGTGCTTCTATCAGTTTGGTAAAGCAAGAATTCAGATGGGGACTATTGTCACTGTGTTCATTGATAGCCTATTATTAGCCCTCAGAGAATCCATAACTTCAGTGGAACTATCTGTCGCAACATATATAATTACATTTTCTTTTCCTTTTTATTGTGAATGCATGAAAGATGGAAAGTTATATTAAAAGACAGTAGCTTTTGCAAGTGGGAAGGGAAAGAGACAGGGGGGGCACAATGATCCACACATACTGGGACTGTGAGAAAACTATAATGATTTAAAGGTACGAGAAGAAAATGAATTAAACACTTAGTAGTCAATGCAGAGCCTCCCGCTTGTTTCAGTGGACTTTCATCAGAACAAGTACACAGAGCAATGGCTAAAGTTAAGCATGTTGTTCTGTACACAGCAAGCTTCCCCAAGTACCACTGCTCAACCATTGCACCCTGATAGATTAGCTTGGACACAATTGCCATCCTCTTTTTCTAATGCCTGGTTAAGTCCAGCACCAACATAGGAGCCCACAACTGCAACTGCCGTCATTATCAAGGGCACTTCAGTTGTCTCAAGCAAATCACACATTGTAGGCCCCAACTCCCAGTGGAGTTGCTCAGATGAGCAGCACCAGAGCTGAAAATTTGGCCATAAAGCTTAAGATTTTCCTTAGCATCACAGCGCAAGATGAGAATTAGAGCGGACCCTCTTCCAGAGTCCCATGGCAAAATGGCAGATACTGAAATACAGGCAGTCCTTGGGCTTACGACATAAGTAGTTCCTGAAAACTAAAGTCAACACGCTGTAACTCAGAACCATTTTTCCCATAGGAAACAACGTTATAAATGGTGATTGGTTCCTGAACCAAGACCTTATAACCTATTTTCATAAAAAATAACCCAGAATTTTGTACTCAATCAATTATAGATGAATAATATAGCGACATTAATGCATTGCTATTGTAAATAGCAATTATATAGATTTGGAAGGACTTCTTTGAGATGACTTTGCTGGACTTTTAGAAGGGCTCTTGGTTGGACTTTTTGAAGGGCTCTTAGCTGGAGTCTTCTCAGGAGTATTGCCTGCAGGTTTCTCTGGAGTCTCGTCCGCTTTCTTAAAGAAAGTGTCGGAGCAAGTTTGGACAAATGTTCTCCAGGGACATGGACACCTCAGTGAACATGTTCGCTGGTGTAGTGTCGCATCAGATCAAACATTGTAAAGTCAAAACTAACATCAGATCGAGCGTTGTAAAGTCGAAACAGAGTGTCAGTTTATAAACGTTATAAGTGCGAAACATATAACAGTCAAGGACTGCCTGTAATTAAGGACGTGCTCTGTAAATGGTCAAATCCATTATCCAGGCCATAAAAGGCTAAACAGAAGCTCTTCTTTGACTCCCCACAAGTTTAAATGTTACTGAGATTTTTCCGGAGTGCATGTAAGGTGCTTAAACTAAATGGCTTGTTTGTATCAGATCACAAGCTCTGTACAGATTATTGACTTGACTAGCAAGGAATAAAGCATATAAAATAAGAAATATCAGGGCATATCAGCAAAAATCATAGGTAATGTTCATTACAGCAGGGACTGAAAACTCAGAAATTGCCTCTTCCAGGTGAGGACAGTAAGCACTAGGCAAGAAAGCCATGCTTATTCTCACTCAGACACTCTTTCTGGCCTAAAGGGTCTAATTAATCCTCACAAATGGAACAGGAGAGATTAAGAGCCTGCCTCCTCAAATGGAGCCCTCTGCCACTAACTGCTGCTAGGCCTGTGTATGCATTTTTACTTTAGACAGTCACTGACTGAAAAGCAGAAATAACCGCAGCAGCAAAGACCAGAACTTATGACCTCCCCTACTAGCTGTGTCATGCCCTCATCAGTAGACCATGGAATCACACTACACCATGCTTGCCTTCAGGCCCTGGCAATCTTGTATCCTTAACTGCTGAGTGGCCCGGCTACAAAAAGTGTAAGGAGTGCCTTCACATGGCACTCCTTACACTTTTAGTCTATAGCTGTGATTATGGGACTTTCCTGGAAAAATGGGAAATGTAGGTTCATAGCAGGAAATGGCGGGTAGAACCCAGGTCTCCCACGGTGAGATTGCTAAACTTTAGACTATTGACAGTGGACCGCAGCGACTCCATCTTTGAGATGAAATCAGGGTTGTCTGTAAGATGTCAGAATGCAGACAGAAGTGACAGTCTTTGCATCTTCCGTAACTTCTGTCTGCGCCGCTGCCCAGCCTCCATTTTTTTTCAGAATGGGAGGGAGGAAAGGGAATTGGAGGGATTTTGGTCTTTGGTTTTTTTCAGCCCCCAGTACAGGGTGGTTTGAGGGGCTGGGGAACCCCTTGAAAAAGCTCTCTCCTCCCTTTTCCCCCCTCCTGTTCTGAAACAGGGACAGGCTGGGAGAGAAGAGGAGCCCTTGCCAGGAGAGACCAGCAGGTAGCTTCCCCTCCACCCCTGGAACCAACATTGAACATTGTTTGGTCCCTGGGGTCATTATTTGCTTTCTGCAAAGCATGCTCAGTTACAGCAAGGAGCTGCACTTCTCTCTGCATCCTCAGTATGGGGTTTTCCGTTCCCTCCCCCTGCAGGCAATGGCCTATGATCTGAACTGTGACAGAATTTACTGGGGCTAGGATTCAACTAGACCAGTCGTTCCCAACCTACTTAGACTCGAGGCCTCCCTTGATAGATTTAAGACATCCCTCAGAAAACATCAGCTCTTCATTTTCACTCGTTTTTTGGCTACAGAGAAATAATAGGGACAGTCTTCTGTGCAAAGACCTCAGGAAGACCCCAATAGGTCAGAATGTTTTTGACACTATGGGTGCCTATAGGGAAAACTCTGGGTTTATCTTGTGTATCATATTTTCATATACCAGTACTATCATTTCATGGGACCCTGTATCACCCCATGAAAGGATCGCAAGGCACCCCAGGGTGTTGTAGCACGCTGGTTGAGACCCAGTGGCCTAGACTGAATTGCTTCTGAACATGCACAGAAGCCCAAGTGAAGATATGTAAGGAAGTTTGCAATCTATACGGGAGCACCCAATAACATGTACACCGGTGCCAGGCTGGTCTGAAGAACTCTTTGAAAAATATGTATTCAAGCTCTGATTAAGTCATACTTGGTTGCTTAAGAACCAATTTAAATCTGGCCTTTAGACTAATTACACTGACACTAAGGCTCCCAAGTGATTTAGATGCTTTGGAGAAATTTCCCCATACCTTCTGCACAACTCTGACAATTTGCTTCCTGTATTTATTGGGGGGGGAGGGGGGGGACATTCCCTAATGAAGGAAAGAAAACAAAAACAAAGACGCCCTTTTTTTTCCCAAGAAAATGCAGATCTTCAGTGAACCTTGCTCACACGGCTTCAGCATAATGCAAATAGAAGAAAAGGGTTTAAGTTGTTTCGATTGGACATTATTCATAAAATAATAACAGATGAATGTTCTCCCAGAGTAAAGATATATTATTTCAAATTGGTTCTATATTTAAATATGAAATGAACTGGTGTTTTGTCATGTCAGCTAATGAAGCTGCTGGGAAAATTCTGAGGATGAAAAATAGACAATTAAATGGTTTCTTTGGAAACAAAAAGGGGATTTGCATATCTCTTCATAATGATGAGTTTGCAGTTCTTTGTGTCCCATGTATCAGTGAAGTGTAAATATAAATCTGACCCTGAGAGCATGTTAGATTATGGGTATAAGGGTTTTTTGTGTTTCTGTTGTCATCTGCAAAGACAGAAGCCCCAGGCAGGGAAACAATGAAAAGGTAGCAGGTAGCCATTCCCTTTCATAGTAGCAGAAATATAATTCTGTCTAATATTTGGCTTGCAGAAAAGCACCAATACATGCACACTGTTAGGAGCTCAGAGTTTATTGCCTAGGGCACACACAGTAATTGTAATACTTTCCTATGGCCCAACAGGAGGGACAGCAACTTAATAGCTCCCATCACAAGTTTTAGCACATGCAGGTTGAAGATTAAAGTAATCTGATGTCATCATTCTGGCATTTGACACATGCCACTATCAATTGGTGAAACAGTGACACTTTGCTAGGCCAGCTGGACTGTACTTTATGTTGCACACTGTCTGTCACAGCAAGGTAAAATGCAAGGAAATCAGAAAAGACATGGGTTGTTATTCCTTAATTATGGTACAGTACGTTCTAGGGGACCCAGTACAGATGTGTGTTCATGAACAGCAGGAACTTTAACAGACATCTAGCAAGAAACAGTCTTTACCCTGAAGAACTGCCAATATAAACAGAGAAAGAGCAAGAAGATGCAGACACATGAACTGACTTGCTCAGAGTAGGATAGCAAAGCAGAATCTGTTGGTAATAGGATCTCTCTCCTGAAACCTAGTTCAAAGCCCTATCCACTGGATTATTCTACTTTGTGCTGCTCACAAAGGAAAGGTGGACACTCCTGTGTGATGTGTTGGAGAACTTACTGGGTTAGCAGTGCCATAGCCCCATTCGTGTCCAAGATTATTCTCTTTTGGGCAAAGAATTGGAGATCCCTACCCCAGCAGAACCCGCCATTGCCTAGAGTGCACTTGCTGGCACTGAAAAGAAATCCCACAAGGAAGTCAGCTAGTGCAGCTGGAAAATTTTGAGTTTCTAATAAATGCTTCCATCCTTAACTGGGATGCAACTAAAACACAAACCCTACACTTCAGGTTTTCATGGGACAAATTAAAAATGAATCTGTTTCAGGTGAAATAGATTAAAAAAAAGGATTGGAAGCCAAGTTCAAAAGAGCATTCGTGCAGGATCATTCCATCAGTGGGTATTCAATGTCATAGTTAGGAGTGCAGCTTATAAATTAGTACCTGTCTAAGCCTCTGAATGCTAAAAGCTGTGAAGGAAGAGGGTTAGGGGACAGATAAATCTGGATAAATACTCTTTTCCTTATCATCCACCCTCTGCCAATACGCGCTACAGAATACTGCAATAAATGAACCCATGGCCTGACTTAGGGGGGTTTACTGTGTTCTGAACTAAAATGGACATTTGTGGCTTGCTGCCTGCTCATCTTCCTAGAGGCAGGCAGTTGGGCATGTTCATTTCAATGATTTTAACAAACATTTGAAAAAAATATCCATAAAATAAAGGGTTTATTTAATCACTCCAGTGAATGATTTGTCTTCTAGCATCCTACCTGAGCATAGGTCTTCAGGAAAAGTCCCATAAAGCACTTGATGGTTTTTCTTGATGTTATCAGGCCTAGGCTTTGGGCCCACTGAACTGGCAGAAAGAGAATGCCGGATGTGAAGCAACTTCCAAAATACCTTTAAAACTATGATGCTTTTGTCTACTGGGCCTTGGGCTGGAGAGCATGACTAGAGCTCCCACCAGTTTTATTCAATGAAGGCTAAGGTTTTGCATGGTATTCCAGATAAGACATCATATCACAAAAAACACTTCCACACAATCTAAAATGTTATTGAGACAGTTTTTAATCTCTTATAGGGGTTTTACACCATTCTTACTCTATCAATTTTAGTGGCGTTATAACAATCTAATTTCCTTCTATGACCAGGTGATGTATCACCTGGACAGAAAGGAAGAAGTTGATGTCATATATTTGGACTTTAAAAAAGCCTTTGACCCGGTGTCCCATGATGTCCTCATGGAAAAAAAAAAAAAAATCGGGCAATTGTGGCTCGACTACTCCACAGTCCAATGGCTAGGGAACTGGCTCCCAGGTTGGCCCTGGAGAGAGGTAGCTGACAGAACCGAATCAACATGGTACTTGGTGACTAGTGGTGTCCCCCAAAGCTCTGTTCTCGGACTTGTGCTCCTTAATGTCTTCATAAGTGATCTGGACACTGGTGTCAAAAGCGGACTGGCTAAGGCTTGCAAGGTGGGCGAATGAAAACCCTGATGCCATTCAATATGCAAGGTGCTCCACCTCGAGATTAAAAACCTGCATCACACTTATAGGCTTGGCAATGCTACACTCACTAGCACTATGACCAAGAGACTTGGGAGTCATGATTGACCACAGGATGAATATAAGCCACCAATGTGATACAGCAGCTGGTAAAGCAAGTAAAACTCTGGCTTGCACCTACTGATGCATGTTGAGCAAGACCCAGGATATCATTTTCCCACTGTACTTGGCTTTGATGAGGCCACACTTTAGGAAGGACATGGAGAAGCTAAAAGAGTCCAGAGGAGAGCCACATGCATGATCAGAGGGCAAGAGAACAGGCCTTATGAAGAGGCTGTGAGCTATGAGACTCTTCAGCGGAGAAGCGGAGGCTCAGGGGTGACATGGTGGCAGCCTATAAGCACATATGGGATGTACATCAGGATCTGGGGGAACACCTGTTCACCAGAGCACCCCAGGGGATGATAAGGTCCAACCGTCACAAACTCCTGCAAGACTGTTATAGGCTGGACACAAGGAAAACCTTCTTTACTGTCCGAGCCCCCAAGGCCTGGAACAGACTCCCCCAGAGGTGGAGCAAGCACCTATTCTGGACACGTTCAAGAAACATTTGGGCATTTGTCTTGCTGGGATCCTTTAACCCTACTTCACTTCCTGCCCCTTGGGCAGGGAGCTGGACCCAATGATCTTACGAGGTCCCTTCCAGCCCTGATGTCTATGAAATAAATAGCAGGATAGATGTACAGACTCTTCATGCATCCACACTTACCCCATGGTAAGTGAAAGCTAATCTGTGATAACCTGGATGTCAGTGAAACCTGCCAACTTTACTGTGACTTTGTTCTCATTTACCAACTGTCTCCAGGCCAGTGAAGGCACAGAGACAGTTACCATGGCACAATTTATCGGTTTATTTTTCATTGTTGGTCGTTTATTTGCAGGATCAAGTCTCGTTTCTTCATTTGCTCTACCTGAAATATCTACCTGAAAGAGATTCCCTAAACCTACTGGGATTTTGAAAAGTGCTCGAGCAGCTTAAATGTTGAATTCCATTTTCACTGGGAGCAAGACATCCAAGCTTTCGAAAACCCTTCTTGATGTTTAATCGACATCAACACGTACCCAAAAGATTTAGGAAAATCTGACCCTTGGACCCAGAATAAAGAGCAAGTGTCATGGAAACATGACACAACCAATAGTATGAACGCATGCAAATAACAAATCTCTTGACTCTGGAAACAAATGGCTTATTCAGAGCACCACATTAATTATAACTAGTTTTTAACTACACATACATAATAAGCATTTTGCAGATGCAGAATATAATTAGACATGTGCCAGGTGGCTGATACCTACTACCCCCATCTCACTCTGCACAGCAGGGAAACACTGGAAATGCATTCAGATCTCTGCAGTGCAACCTTCCCTCCCAACAATGTTAGGTGTTAGCATTCAAATGAGAATTTTATGCAGATAGCAAGTTTTAATAAAGCTAGTTAGTGCCAATGTGCTCATTTTTCAGATTTTTAATTTGGCTGGTGGTTTTGTCTCTTACTTTTACTTTGCAACAAGTCAGATGCTACATTCTTCTAATAGTTGGGTTTGGTTTGGTTTTTGTCTGAGATTACTGAGTCAAGCCCCTTTAGAAATACACCAAGTAACTGGAAGTATACAGTTGGCATTTTAAGAAATATTTAAGTATCACAATTTAAGATTGAAAACAGGTTGGCTAAATCTGACTGAACCTAATCCCATGTCAGTCGAATGAAACAGAAGTCTTTCCATTAATTCTAGTGGGTATTTAGACTAGACTAACCATTTTATTCCTGTTCCCTGCTTGTATCCTCCATGTTGTGATGATCTTTAAAACCACTGAGAATCAGTCAATAATGTAAAAGCCTGTTTTTGACATTTAACTTACTTGCTTCAGTCTCTGAAACTGCCTTCCAAACACAGCATATTCACAGATAGGTGCAAGTTAGATGGTAATCAAGTGAATCCGGATGCAAAATGTGTATTGTCACAGAAATTAAGTCCCTGAATTGTATGAAGAGCAATGCTAAGCAGTTTGCCAAGGTCACAGAGCCAGAGCCAGGAAGAAAACACTGGTTTTTTGGCTCTCATATTTTTGTGCTAACCACAAGACCAGCCTCCCTACCTGGAAGCAGAAGCATCGCAACTGCTTTCATTCAGCGCTCCCAGACAGAAACTGTAAGACCTACTGCAGATCTACTGACCTCTTGACTTCTTCACCTACTGCCAGCTTCACAGGCTGTACAGCTCTTGTCTCTTTGAACTGACTTCTAGCTCTGCAGAGACTATGATATTTATCTAATTTGCTGCCAGCTCCTCAGCTTCTAGCCTGCTGCCAACTGTGTCTGTTGGCATGAAAATCCCTATCTTTGGGAAAAAATGCATAATATCAAAAGTGTTAACCAAAGGGCAAGGAAGAAATATTGTAATGAATTTGTGTTTTAATTCAATCGGAGGCAAACAATTTCTATCTACAATGAGCATCACCCTTTTCTGAGCTTTTAGAAGCTGTGGGTAAATCGCACCTGTAAGTACCTGGGGATGACAAGTCAGGTATTTAAGAGTAAGCATCTGTATAAACCATGGAAAATAAATTCCAGCTTCAGAAGCAGCTGTTTTTGTAGCATGTGATCTCTAGTGGATCTGCTTTAAGTGCTGGCAAGCATTCAGAGCATGTCTGGCTATGCAAAAGGTACTTGAGTACCTGCGGCATCAAATCAACCCTCTCTCAACAAGAAACATCTGAAGTTTTGAAAGCCACGGTTTAAAAAAATTAAACAAAGAAACACAAAGTCACTTATTTGCAAATGTGGGATATGGTTTTGTAGTTGATATTTGCTAAAAAATTATTTTGGTCCCCAAAGACATTTCTAGGAGGCATAAAGGAATCTTTGCTGCCAAAAAGCCATTTTGTGTTCAGTTTAAAGTACATTCTTGCAAAGTAGAGAAAGACTGTATCTGCTCTCACCAAGATATTTTTTTTCCTTTTTTTGACCCCTAGCATAAAATTGCAGTAATTAGGACTGAATTTAAGGAATTGCTGTTTATGAATAAAAGAATATAACCCTTGTATTATAGATTTCAAACAGATCTGAGACCTCTGATACCAAAGTTTTGTTTGGGTCTTATTAAATGACTTAAAAATTATTTTAAAATTAAATCACTCCAGACCCTGTCAAAGAATTGTGCGCCAAGAGGTATCAATTTAATTGTTTGGTACAGACCCTAGATACCGTTGGCTGTGTAGAGAAGATGGAATTCAATTGCTGTCTTTTCACATAGTTTATACGAGCCAAATTCACCTTTAATGCATATGCAACTCCTCTTGAGAAAAGGATTTGACCTTCTGGTTTTAAGTAGGAGAAAAATGCATAATGAAAAAGAGAAAAAAATAGATAAATAAATGCCTGACAGTTTATTCAAAAGATGGAAAACAAAAAACTTAAATAGCAGTTAGGTTATATGGCTAACAAGTTTGTTAGGATGGAAATGAATAATGTATTATTGTTAGTTTTTCTACTGATGAAACAAGTGTTTCTACAGTTGAAATATTTCACTAAAATATCAAGTTACTGAAGGTGTTTTTTTCCTTTTCACTGGTCAGTTTTTATCTTCTATCCTGGTTTCTTTTATTTCCTTCATCCTGCGACGTGGTCACCTGAACGCTAGCAGATTACAAGACAAAAAAGTCTTCTGGGTATTTCATCTCCTTTAACTCTGCTTTAGTACCAGAAGGTTTATGTTACCAAAGAACATGCTGGCCTGATATGTGCAAGGAGCCCTAGCAACGTATACATTAATTAGGATTAATGATATGAGTCATGGGAATAGCATTTCTCCATATGGCAGCCTCTGCAGATGCTACCATAAGGCTCAGTCTGACACTTTGAAAGTCAATGGGAGACTTTCCATTGACGTGCATGGCCACTGGATCCATCCCTTTGATGAGATTTACCTGCAGACCTTTGTGAGATGGCATTCGCACACAAAGGAACATTAGAAAGACCATACTGGTCAGGCCAAGGATCTGCCTGCTGCACTCCTGTTCACATAGCCAATACCAGGTAGCTCCAGTCAACTGCTCTCATAATCAGAGTCCTAATCCGCCTACCCATGACTGAGACAACAATGACACATATACTAGGAGAAAATATTATCCTGCTCCCCTGCCAATTATTTGTTTTTGCCCTCAATAGTGGCAATAGGAATAGTGCACTAAGATTAATATCATTGACCAAATGAACATAATTATGTTTTACTCTCTTTTCTACTGAGAAATACATCTTTTATTCAGGAGCAAAAACTTAGGGGATTAAATCAGTACTTCAACACTACATCCCTCTCGCCTTCCAAGTTGTATTACAGACTCCCAAAGAGTGAAGGTATAATAATATTTTAATTATTTTTAATTACACAACAACAAAAGACATTCCAGACTGATGATTACCTTTTGGCTAATTATCAACCACCGTATTATCTTAAGAAAGACTTTCAAATGTTAATCAAAATAAAAATGAATATAACAGAAAAGCAGAGAAAGGAGTCTAAAACAAAAAATGAAAGAACATGCAAAATCCTTAAAAAAAAAAAAAAGGATTAAGGATGGGTTGTTGGTGTTGGATCATAGCCAAATTCATCTTTAGCTGAAAGTATATTACCCTCAATCTTTTGGAAAAAAATATATACAGTTCTTCCACCCCTTCCAGGCATATGCTGTACTATACTTTGAAACCTCCTAGCCTAGAACTTGGTATACTCTTCCTAAATGTTTAGGTCAGTCTTTAAATAAAGAACTGAACAGCTACAAAATTCAATTAGTCTTTTTAAAAAGAAGAACTTCAGAGTTAAACCTAAGTGTAAGCATATGCTTACACTTCTGCTACACACCACCAAAAAAAAAATCTTGTTTTCTCTAAGTATAAAGAGTGTTTATCTGCCTACCAGTGATTCTGATATTTTGTTACCTCACTTTTTTTCCTGCTTCTGAGGCAGATGGGATGTTTCCTTACCTTACCATCAATATAACTTCTTCCAACAGGAATATGCAACTTCCAAAAACATCCTGAAGTGTGACCGAGTCCCCGGACTGGATTGTGGTTTTGTGCTTCAAACACGGGGCCAGAACTCACGGCTCTGCTATGTGGTTGCAAATCTCACCCTCTCTCGTCCCTAGCAGGCTGGAGCGCTCAGGTTCGTTCTGGAGGTAATTAGCAACTGATTCCAGTGAATACCAGGCACATCTACACGTGCTCATTTACTGCACAGTAACCAAAATTACTGCTCAGTATAGGCATGCGTGTACATGTGCATACCTGTACTGCACAGTAGGGGTGTGCAGAGTGGGAAATATTTTATTTGGATTCGGCCCAATTTGGGGACAGTGATTCGATTCGCTGATCTGGATCAGGGTCCCAGTTCAATTCGGTCGAATCTGAAAATTCAATTCCGATTTAGAGAATTAGCCATAGACACAGCTTTATATGTGTTGTGTACGTACCTGGAGGCACCAGGCAGGGCTGGTGAACGCTGAGATGGTGGGGCAGATGAAGCATCCCACAAGAGCGCAGGGCGGTCACCCACGTGCTTGGCAGCAAACCCAGAAGTGGACCAGAAGTACTTCCGGTCCAGTTCCAGGTTCGCTGCTGAGCAGGTGGGAAACCCCCCACTTCCATGCCTCCCTGGCTTGGCAGTTGGCTATGAGGGGCTCCTGGGTTCCCCCCTGGGCCCAGAAAGAACCAGACACTGAGTCAGTGGGCCAGGGGTGTCCCCTGCACACTCCACAGTGGACCCAGAAGTAGACCAGAAGTACTTCTGGTCCACCTCCAGCTCTGCTGCTGAGCGCACAGGGGACTCCTCCATGCTTCCGTGGGATGATCTATCCACCCCAACATCTCAATGTTCATGAACTGCCTCGAGGTACATAGAAAAACCGTATAAAGCTGTGTCTATGGCCAAATCATCGAATCTCTCCAAACCTCTCTCATTCAATTCAGGGGCTTCCGATTTGATTCAGAGAAATTAATGGGTCTCCTGATTCAGAGATTCAACTGCTGAATTGGGCCGAATCTCCTCTGAATCGAATCAGTGGCCAAAGCTTTACACAGCCCTACTGTGCAGTAAATATGGTGACTAATGCTGATTTGATCTAATCAAATATGGTGACTAATGCATCATGCAGGTATCAAATTTATGCCTGATTAGTTACTGCGCAGTAACGCTGTGTGTGGACTGGCTTGGGACTAACGTAGGTCCCAAGTCAGTCCACACGCAGCACTAATCTGCTTTAACACCTGCACGTATAGACACTGGCCTATTCCCGTTTCCTGCACAGTAAATTTAAGCCGGTGTAAATGCACAGATAGACATGCCCACAGTGAATTTAAAACCCACTCTGCCATTCTGTGATTGAGCTGATGAACTATACCGCTCACATCTGAGCTCGGAGCATGTTCATTTAGCAGGGCACACTGTATGCAAACAGGAAGGCACTGATGAATTTATTCCTGTCTCAAAAAGGTGTAAGATTGGCAGCTGTGGAGTGGCAAATCTTTTTATCTCTGATTTAGCATAGCACTTAGAATTTCATTAAGTCCCTCCTTATTCAGAAAGCACCTAAAAATGTATTTAACTCTGATTGAAGTCAATGAAGTTAAGCAAATTAAAAGATCGCTCACCAAAGCAGAGGATTTGCCACCAAGAAAGAACCAAGAAAAGAACCCCACCGAGGCCGAGATGGTAGGTAAGACCCCATCCCACAGCCCTGGTTTGACAGAGCACAGTAAATGAATGCTTTCTCTACTCAGTACCAATTACAGCAGTACCTGTGATAGTGCTATCAAGCACACATTCCCTTTGCAGGTCTAAACACCAATCAGACACAGAGAGAATTTTTTATCCGTACTGAAGCATGGTTGACAAAATTTAATCTGTGAGACAAATTTCACACAGGCTTTGGGAAGGTGAAAATTATAGGTTTTGCTGGCTAAACTGCTTTTTAATTTAGCAAACACAGAAGCTGAAGGAATTCCAGGTAGTGCTGTGTACGTTATAATTCCAGGCTCCTATCTAGCTCTCCCTCGTAACAGGAGGAATTAAGAGGACAGATGGGCGAGTGGATTCTGTGCATATTTTTTTACCAACAAAAAAAATTAAGTTGAGGCATTGATACCTTTAGTCCCAGCAGGAACCATCTAACTTTGCAAGCAGTCTCTCTGAAGACAATGATATGCCAAATGGAGGAAGCAGCTACGCAGCATGAGTAATGCTATTAAAATCTGGCCCTTAATTGTTTTATAGTGTTTGCAGTATAACAGAAGTTTGCAAAATCCCAGCTTTTTCACTGGTACTGTAAGGGTGCAAAATGCTTGGTGTTTCACTAGATGTGTTCTCATTACCCTCAGTTGCAAAAGGCAGTTTTCACAGTTAAAAATTACTTTTCCGGTTGGTTAACAGCTATTTCTCACCAACTGGGAGGGGCGTGGGGAAAGGCTAGAGTTAAATTACTTCAATGCCCTGTTTCTTGCTGCCGTTAACCAAAGTCTTACAAATTAGAAATCCAGACTAGAAAAAATGTTTCACAATAGCATGATCCCAGAAGGAAAAAAAGGGAAGAGCAGGAAAAAATTGGCCCGATTCATTGTTGCTAATAGATTTATTGTCTAAATCATACAGCTCTCGTTAAGCTCCCCCTTCAGGCATTCACCAGACTGCTGTCCTGAGGTCCTGCGCTCTGCACCTGTCTCCCCAAGTCTAAATAGAAAACAGCAACAGCTTCTTTTTCTTTGGCTTCTGTCATCCATTTCCTGGAGACAGACTCTGACTCAGATCCACAGAAATACTTAGGTTCCCAACTCCTGTTTAGGTATCAAACTTCCCAAAGAAATCAAACAAGTCTCTCATGGCTTCAGAAAATTAGAAGGCTGTATTTGATCTCAAACAGATGTTGCCTGAATTAATTGTTGTTAATCATTTTTATCAGCTAAGACAAGCTCTTAGTTCTGTTGGTGGATCCCAATTTTTGCCAATTTTGTGTGTTATTGAGATTGATGAAAAATGAGATGCCAAATGAGTTAGGCACCTAAATGCCTTGTGTATCTAGCAACTACTTTTCATCTTGGGGCTTTTACTGGTCCCAGTAACGCTAGCTGGCTAAGCACATTCATTCCCATAACTCCAGCCTTGTGGCCAGCTTGGGTCACAGTTTACCTCTCCAAGGACATGTCATAACTGCAGCACGCAAATAAACTTTGCAAGAGAGATCCTACCACAATTACTCTTTGGTTTAGATGAAAAATAATCTGGAGATGAAGGCAAAACAACAGGAGACCCATACTCATATCTTTGCCTCAGTTTCTTCATCATTCTGCAGCATCCTTTGGGATTTGTTCAGCTGAGATGTCCAGGGTCTTTTTTCTCCTCCCAGATCTCCATAAGAGGAGTCTCCTTTCACTCCTGTAGTCAGCTTCCTGCATCTGATCTCTTTTTCTTCCTTCTCTAACACAACCCCCAGCCCCCTCGGTCAGATGATGCCTGATGCCCAAGTCCCCCACCGGATAATCGATTGTTTAGTTATTAGCTCATCTGAGCAGATCAGTACTCATGAGCATCATCCACTTGTCTACCCAAGATAGCCTCCATGCGAATAGAGACTCAGCAAGCTCTGCTAACTTTCCAAGTGACAACTTAGAAGGAATATAAGTTTCATATTCAAAATGGACTTTCCCATCTGAAATCAATCTAGATAGAGCGTTCCCACTATCAGGATTCATAACATGCACACAGATTCCTCAAACTCTCATGTATCTCTTTCCTTTCAAACAAGCTCAGCTGAGGGAAATGTCCCCATCACCACAAGGGAGCTCTTCCATTCTTCATGACAGAGTGGCCACTGTTACCATTTACTGATTTAAACTTCATATTCAATGAATTTCATACTCAGTTAAATCCATGCTCAATATTCATACCAATAAAGTTTCATGGAAACATTCGAGTTTAATTCCCATCTACACCATACAATATTTTCCATCATCTGATAAAAGGGCCATAGTGAGCTCATTTCAAGGGCTCCTCCTATATCATCTCACTGCCGCTGACTGATTGGGTTGGGCACAAGAAAGATGGCCTTTTGGCTTCAGAAAATTAGTATGGTAGTACTTTGGTCTCAGACACAGTTGATTAAATTAATGGTTGCTAATAATTTTTTATCTGTGAAATCTAGCTCTTATTTCTGTTTGCAAGTCATTATTTTGCCAATTTGTACATTACTGACAATTTCTCCAAGAATAAATTGGAAAAGCAGATTTTAATCAACAGATTGCTTGCAAACTTGTTAGCCAGAGTATTCACAGTTGATTATTTATTCATTGATAACCTATTTATTCATACGGATGACCTGTATGATATAGTCTCCTTCTTTTTTCTTGTTTAGATCCCTTAAGTAGTATAACAAGAGGGCTCATTTTTTATTTCAAGCTATTCAGATGTTATGAGACCATTTCCAGCAGAAGTGCTTTCATACAATATGTAATAATATGACTGCTCAAAATACACTTGGTAGTTAAAATGTCCCTGTCCTAATATGAATGCCAATAAAGCACATCTTCAGGTTTTATTTACACTCAAATTTGTGAACACGTCTCTCTGTATTTGCCCAAGTCTTGTCTTTAAGACTGAATATTAGTCTATGGAATTGGTTCTGATAAATAATATTTATCCTGATAGGTGATAAACATGGAATTATAATGCCGCCTTTTGCGTTTTGTGACTGGGTTTTGTGCTAGCAGTTGGCTAAAGAAAAAGAGCCTAGTCAATACTCTTTTTCTTCTTTTTCCTTTCTTGCTCTTATCCTTATGCTCAGTTTCCTGGGGGAAGTTAAAGTCTATGAATGCTGAACCCTGGGAGCCATCTATAGTTATAAATTGTCCCTGATATTTCATTTCCTGATTTATTATATCCAGTTCTAATTCCCACGTGAATGCCACAACCTCTTCTCTCCCTCTCAAATTCAATTGAAATAAATTTAAACAGGACATGGGGATATCTTGAGTTATTCAAGGTAACTTGCCGGAGGAGGATAGGGATCTCAAGTCCTCATCCTCAACAAGTCCTTTACCCAGCCCTTTCATTTCTATTCCTAGGATGCGTCTCATTTCCCCAAGCTGCTGGTAAATTTTCACTGCTGGATAGTAGGGAAACATTATCCTTTCTCTTAAACCCCTGGAAATTAATTGGGTCATCAATGTTATTCTCACAAGGGGTGATTACAAGGGTCCTCTAAATAAATAGCTCTTAAGGTTGGATAAGAGGGGCCTGTACTACAAAATGATCTGGTTTTCCCCTTGCCGCCTTCTCATCTTGTGAATTTTGATTCAGTCTGCTGCTCCGGGGGATCATTCTGGCCTTTGTGGTTATTTTAACTGGATCCTCTTGGAGAGCTCTCAAGTGAGCCATGATGTTATTTTTTTCTTCAAATGGCAAGCTTTCAAAGGAAGCCAGAAGACGTAATTCCCCATCCAAATAAAAGTGTTGACATTCCTCCCTTTCCTCCATTAAGTCAACCTCCAGTCCATCAGCTGAGTCCAATTCAATCAAATTTGTACATTCCTGTCTAATTTTCTTAGTACCTAATTGAGTCGACCCTCTAGTTTTGGGAACCCACTTACTTTTCTGTTTCCCAGTATGGTTGAACTGGGCTGGTGGTCTCCCTTGTGACTGGGCCTGAAGTAGGAGATTTTTTACAAAGGGGTAACATTTCAGAGACAGCAAAAACCCTTGTTGGGTGAACTCCCCAGTTAATCATAGAGTCCTCTTCCTCATCATGACATGGGACTCTGGTGAGGGGGAGTGTAGTTGTATCATGGATTTCTTAACTGGTGTATTACTACGCAATTGTGTTACTTTTTTAATGTCCCTCCTTCCTATATTCATGGAGAGTAGTGTTCCTAGATGTCGGGTGACCCTTCCAGCAATGTTCCAAAGGGGGACATAGCCCCTGGATAGGGGAAATACTGATATAGCCATAGTGTCTTTTATTAAAATAGCATTTCCTGCCCCATCTTGATAAATGAGGGCAGTCTGATGGGTATCTTTTGGCAGATCTCTATACCCCCCGACCTCTGGCTGATCTGGGCTTTCATTATCCCTATCATCTTGCCACCCCCAGTAAGATTTCTTTTGTCAACAAGGTGCCCTTGCTCACTTGGGTTATTCTTAGCCCCTCTTCACATTACTTCTAGGTCTCCTATTTTGGAGTATAACAATTTCATTCAAAGAAAGATCTGTTGAATTGTTTCAGCTGTCAAGAGGGCCTGGTCTGCAAGTGTGCAAAGGAAGCCTCTGGTGTGTTTGGTTGTCTGTGAGTTAGGTTGTTGTTTATTCTAGGTATACCTTCTTCTAAAGGTTGATCCTTATGTTAAGGACCACCTTGGTCTGAATGAGAAAAGGAGTTTGATGAGAATATATATGTTAGTGGACCATTCATATCTGATTTGTTTGGTTTTTTTTAAATCAAATAAGGGTCAAATTTACTTTGTTTTATAGGGGGCGTTGCAGTAACCGGAAATGCACAGGGTCTTTTTGTTCTGGCAACCATTTCAAAGAAAAAAAATTGTCCAGGTAATAATACTAAAATCCAATTAATAAGAGTAACAGTAAGATTTCTTGAGTGACAATGATAAAACGATATAATACTATCAAAAATAGATAACTATTAAAAATGGAACTTCATTTTTTAAGAAGGGAAAAAGATAAATAAACTCCCCCCCCCCAAAAAAACCCTTTACTGTGGGAGCAGTAAATCAGTTCTGTCCATCAGCTGCCTACCCCACTCAAGTGGGTCACTCATGAGTAAAATGATTCAATTGCTCCAGACTTGGAATAAACCCAGTGGGTTCTCACGAGCGAATCAAGGCAATCAGTCTGTCACAGAGAGTATTTGCCGAGGGTCTTGGGTTCTCTTTGTTTGAACCTGGGGTGTCTTTACTAGCCTATTTGTCATGCAAATTCCACCGTGGCAATGAGTCCGCTGAGCAGTACACTCACTTACTCTTACCACTGCTCAGCTACTGGCCTGGGCCTATCTGCAGGGCACTCACCCCAGGCTCCACAGCCTCTGCGGTCCACTTACTTACAGTGTGTTGTCTTCAGTGGGTTCAATGCACATCAGCTAGCCAGTCTCAGACTTCCAAGGGAACTTGGGGCTGCAGTGCCATTCCTGCGACAGCTGGACTCGGCAACCCTACTGCCAGGGGCCCCCATCACTGCTGCAGCTACAGGTATCCCAGCTGCTCCAGCCTCCGTTGTTGCTACTGAGGCTGCCTCTGGTGCTCCAGCCCTTGTTGTTGCTGTTACGAGTGCTGCCGGCTTTCTTTCCATTGACAGTCCATCCGCTGCTTCTGGTGGAGACGGCTCTCGTTGCTGCTGGTATGGCCATTGCCAACTCTCTCCCTCTTTCCCAGGGGCTGCAGCTGCTGCAGCCCTGCACGGAGGTCCCACCCTGGGACAGCCAGGCACACCGCTCCCAGCTCCGAGCTGCCCTGCAGTGCCAGCCTCCTCGCTCCAGCCCGCGAGTGCCCCACTCTGCCTCTGGAGACCCCAGTGGCAAACAGCAGAATCCCTCAATTCCTTCTTCTGTATCTCTGAGGAAGGTCTGGGTCCTCTTCGGTCCCGGAGAAGGTTCCTCTGGCTTGCTGCTGCTCCTTCCTGGCTGCAGTCTTTCCTCCCAGGCTCTCTGCACCTCGGCTCCCTGCCATGGTGCTGCTGCTCCCAGCCTGGCTTTCAGATCCGCAGCTCGTGTCTGTTGGGGTCTGGTGCAAGCCATTGTTCCTTCAGGAGTGTCTCATCGCAGCAGAACACATGGTAGGAACAGGACCTCTCTGAGTTTGTGGGTTTGCAAGGTAGTCAGCATGTCTCAGGTGCTGGTTGAAGCTGATTATCCACATTAGCAAGACACAGAGCAGCTGTGGAAGCAAGGCTCCCCCCTCAGAGGGAAGGAGTCAGAGAATACACCATCTTCCAAGCACTGCATTGCTGTCTAGGAGGCACCTGGAGGCTTTGAATGCAGAGGTCTTCAAAGAGAGTCAGCTGGCTCTCAATGCTCATTAAACAAAGTGGAAAAAGACTTCTATTCATGACAGTGGGAGCAGGATTTTTGCCGTAAGTTTGTTTGCAAAATCAAAGGTATTTTTACTTTAATGTAAAATCTAAGGCACGAAAGTAATATTTTATTTATATTAGACTCTTTCTTTTCCAGCATGAAACCCAATGCCGTTTCTGAGGTTCAAGCTAGTTAAAAAAAAAGTGAGGAGTTTTTTTCCCCCCTCTTGGAGATGAACTACACAGCTGGAAAAAAATGTAGACAAGTTTAAAAAAGAGGATTTTAAACAAATATGCGCAACAATGGGGACGCTACTAGCCACTAAGTATTTGCCTCTGCTGAAAGGCTGCTTATGGATGTGACTGCAGGAGTCATTGAATTGAGTGTGGACCAATTATCCAGCTACTGAGCATTCAAGCCTACACCTGGAGAACAGAGCACTGCAGATGAGTTCAGCAGAGGCAAAAGCAAAACAAAAGGCAGCAAAAGTGAGCACTGATACTGCTGGGGTGTCCTCTGATTTAAAGCTTGTGGTACCCATGTTACTATATTCAAGCCTGAACTACTGTTGGAAGTGTCTGGAAGTACTGTTAAGTAGAAGCCACAGAGCAAGTGTGTGGACCCCGTCCATAAAGATGAGGCAACTACAGAATCATAAGACTACTGCAGCCTCCGTGAGATGCAACCGGCTGCCCACTACCAACCCCAGCCTAAGTGAGATGAAACACGTTCCTTTTGGGAGATAATTAAATAATGTTGTCACACTTTTTAAATATAGTCGTTATATTTAGCAGGCTAGAGCAAGTGAGGCTCTTCTTCGCTCTTAAGAGTTAGAAGTCAGTCCTGAACACCTTTATCTATATGTGTGACCCCTATTCACATGTCTCAGTTTCTAACACTGGTTTGTCAGTGGGCATATCTACACGTTCATTAATGTGCCATAGTTTCTGTGCATTAAGTTTAGTACTTATATAATCAAGTGCATCTTTTAGTGACACTACCGTACAGTAGCCTAATAATACTGCGCGGTAGCATATTAGCACTGTTTGTGCTGTGATGCACTACTGCATAGTATTATTAGGCTACAGAGCAGTTAGTGTCTCGTGCAGATACACCCAGTAAGTACGAGTTTCTCTCTCTACAAAACATAAGTACATCTGAACTTCAAGGATGTTTCTTCAGCTGAACTACAAAGGCAGCTACGGCTGCACCTTGTGTTGTTATTTCAACTGGAGTCCTTGCTAGGAATTGGCTTTGAAACCACCATCACTGATCCCATTAATACAGAATTTTAAAGGAGCTCATAAAATTGTATGATGGGTATAATGGGCTCGTTTTCATATAAAATACCAGAATTCGCTCTGAGGGGAAAAAATATTGTTCCACTGTCTATTGGCAAAAATAAGATAAAGTGGATTTTGGTGTCGTGGGAAATATATGAACCAACCTAAATTTCTCGTAATTACAGTAGATAATAATGATGAATGTTAATAGCAAAACTAAGAATAGGTCACATTTTTACTGACAATGTATTGCTGTGTCTTGCATAATTCTCATACAACAGTAAAGCATTTGATTTGAGGCATTAAATAAGTGATGAGAATGCAATAAAATTCTGATTGTGGGGGTTTTTTTTTTAATATTTATCCTTTTTAAAAAATCTTCTCCCAATAATGCAAACCTAAACGGATTGTAAAAGGCATGCAGTGCTAGTTCTCAGTGTCAGCAGATGCTACCTACTGGTTTTTCTCCTAGTAGACCAGTGGAACAGAACTAAGTTGGAATTTAAGCTGCATATAAAACAACCAGTCTGGTGTTCCCAGGTGTGTAACAGTTATATCTTCTGTGACAAACAAATATATAAAGATAAAAAGTCTGCATGAGAGTTGGATATAGAAAAGTTTGTACATATTATACGCGTAGAACCACGAGAATGGCCTTGGCCCAGCTCCATTTCTGAGAATGGGGAAAGGAGTCCAGGGAAGTTGAACACAAAGATGAAGAGCCACATACAGATATAACTATTTGCAACTTCAATTTCTTTTTCATTAAAAAAGTAAAGACTCATTAGTTGCCCCAACAGCCTGTAGTCAGACCAGCCTGATAGCTCCCAAACAGTGCAAAACTCAGCATTTCCATCAACTTCTGAGAAAGACGGTCTCTGGATGTGTCTACGTGTATTGTGCCTTAATGCACAATAACGAATGAGCACAGTTTTAAGTGACACTTAATATGCAGCAGCTTGTTTTACTGCACATTGGCATTAATATCACTTTTTTAATGTGATTCTTTGATGTGCAGTAAATTAGGCTACTACACATTAAAACACACATGTAGATGAGCTCTCTGAGACCAAAGTTTGACTATGTGGCAGCAGAGAAAAGATTGGATTCAGGACACAGTTTATCCCTCTGTACCTGACAAAATTCACAACCTGATCTGAACCCTAGGTGGGAAATTGGTAGTTACTAATGTGTCGCAGAACATGGGGATTCCTTAACTCAATTTGGCTGGCTGAAGAAGGTCCAATTCAAAGCCGTTTCCCTTTATTACATGTAATTGTTCCTGTTCCATCCTTTCTCTGTTTATTGATACGTAGAAAGTCAAATATTGGATTCCAGTACCAGCTATAATAACCAGTAGATCCTTGTTGATAATTTTTGGTTCATGAAGAGGATTTTAGATAAAGTAGGATATTTTCAATGAACCTAGAATTGAGAATACAGTAGATACTTGGCACAGGAACTCATTCCTTCAACAGACATCTACTTTCAAAAGTTTAAACGCCACATTGGGCACCCAGAATCCTCTGTAACCATAAACAATAATTTAAAAAGCTACTTGAAAAAATTCAAAATTCCAAATTTTGGAAGAAAAGGTGACAAATGTTGTCATGCAAATGTTGTGAAAAATTAACATTTTAACAATTAAAAATTAAAATGAACCGATTGTATTACCCATGCTTATCTTCCTTCTCTCTGTGTTTAATCATGTCTCGGAGAGATGCGTTTCAAGTTCACTATGCCTGCAAAATGCAACTGTTCCACATAAGTCAGTGCAGCAATTCACTGTATACCAACTGGAGTTCTGATCCATACAAAGAGACCATAACTCCAGATAACTTTTACATGGCAAAAGAAATTTCTGGCTCTGAGGCACCCAAACTAATGGAGCAAGGGAAGCTGCCAGAATTATTACGGAGAGAGTTTTCCAAGTGTAAGTGCTGATTAACAACACTTAATGGCTTTTATTTAACTCTAATCTGAGTTATGCATTCCACATCTGGGGATGCTAGACCCCCTGAAAGATGGCATTATTCATTTGCTCTTCTCTTACAGGCTGATTTGATAAAATTAGAAATGGGTAAAAAATCTCCTACTGTTTTGATACATGTTAATTAAGAGTCTTCTGCATAAGGCTGCTGATTTTTTTTTTTTATACCAGCTCTCTGACACTTTATTAGCTGAGAGAGCCACTCCATGAACTAAAGGAAAGGCGAAAATAGCTTTACCATTTAAAATAATTGGGATCTGCCTTAAGTTTTTTGTGAAAAGTTACGTTCAGACATAGAGCAACTGCAGATCAAGTGAAATGGTTTGCATCTTGCTGAATCTGAAGTTCTTGTCAGCTAAGCTCAGCCAATTCTAATCAATATTTGGATGAAAGGTGGTTGTGCCATTCTCAAAATAACTGTACCCTTCAGTCAAGTTTACCTTGCATCAATGCTTCTGCTCACCTGAAAAAATATTATTGTAAAAATAGATTTGACTGTGAACCTTGGCTGTGATTTATGTATATGTCTACCATGAGTCATTCCAAATCTCTAGAACCAGACACACACCAGACTTCAAAAACTGGAATCTAGACATCGTATCGGGAAACATTTTTTAATGAGACAAAGAATAAGATTACCAAAGTACTTAGGCACTGAAAGATGCAGGTAGGTATTGGCATCAAGATAGAGCTAGCCACCTAGGCAAAGATCTACAGAGAGTCATAAGTACTGCTAAGTGTTGCAATGTCTAACCCAGTGGTTCTCATTCTTTTTAGACTCAAGACACCCCTTGGAAAATGTGAGGGGGGGTTGTTTTCATTCATTTTTTACTACAGAAAATTAATAGAGCAATTCTTCTGTGGCAGAGAAGTCAAAAAAACCACAACAGGTCAGAGTCTTTTTAATACTATGCATTCCCATTTGAAATCTCTAGGTTCATCTTGTGAATTATGTTTGCACACTGAAAAGTGCAAACATTGTGTGGCACCCTACAGCACCCTTGAAAGGATCTCAAGGCACCTTGGCTAAGGATCGCTGGTCTGTTGAATGGCTGATCCCTGTGGAGGAATCCAGAGCCTTGAGGTAGGCACTGATGCCCCATATACAACAATGTGAGAGGCAAGGATTTCTTAGGGTGATATCTTTTGTTGGACTAACTATGTAGTTGGGATAACGTTAGACAAGCTTTTGAATGCAGGGCATTTTTTCCCAGGTGTCCCTGACTAACTATTCCAACTATATAATTGGTGCAATAAAAGATATCACCCTAAGAAATCCTTACCTCTAGACCATCTGGACCATCACTGCTATAACATCACTCTTACACTATCATACACAATGGCGTAAGAAAAGTTAGAATGGGATTCACAAAAAAACAGCACATACATCACTGAGTCACTAAAATAGGTCAACAGAGAAATGCTGGGGAACTGGGATGTATCTTAAAATGTGCCCCTCTCTAGGACTTCTGCATTTTTCTCTCCACTAAATGGACATGTCCCCTTCTACTACCCATCCTTGTCTCCAAGCATAATGCTGCCTACACGTCTTCTGGGGCCTCCAGGTATTGCTGTAATACAAATAACTAATAAAATGAAGTGGGGCAGGGGGCAGGCAGGGCAGAAAGGGAAGTGTAAGATAAGAAAAAGAGAACAAAGAAGATAGGAAAGAAACAGTGGCCATAAAAGCAGGTGTAGATTGGTTCAAATTCACTGTTTTCTACTATTTGCTTAAGAAATATTAAGCTCCCATTAGAAATGGTGTGTTTAGAGTGGGGTTAAAAGTAGACAACAAATAACCAGACTAGCACTGGTGTTTCCAAGTTACATGAATTAAATATTTTAAACCATTGCAGAAAATGATCGCTTGATTACAGTAGTTTAGTTTAGGATAAAAAAATCCTGTCGCATATCCTATGTAAATGAAGGTTGTAGACTGCCTCTAGGAGTAAAATGTGGCCATAACAATAAAACAGAGAGAGAGAGAGAGACAGAGGTGAAGAAGGCCTAGTGGTTTGATTCTCTTGCTGTTAGGATGTAAGGGCATGTGTAGATAAAATGATGGGCATGTGTGCACAACACTTTATCGTGGGGTAAATGGTTTTGCAATGCTTTAATGGGGTTGGTATTTGCATGTGCCAGTGGCATATTGCACATTAATTCCAGCCAGTGTAGCACATTCGATAGCATAACGCGCCTTCCCTCCATGGCTGCAGTGCCCCCCAGGTTACTGCTCAGTAAATGCACACGTGTAGATATGCCCACAGAGTCCTTTCCTCACCCTGGAAAAGTTTTACTCTCTTTTTCCCCCTTTTCAGAATATTTGTAAGATTGTGTGTACTGCAATTGCATTGAATCTTGAAGGTCTTGTATTCAATTATGTTGTAATATAAAGGTTCTTAATACATAGAAAATAAAAGATTTAAGGATAAAACTTAAACATACAACTTGCTAAACAGTCCAGTAAGGTTGATTCACCCCAACTTTTCTAGCCCATTGCATCCTCAGGAAATGACTTGAACTCTCTTGAGTGAAAATATAGTCTATGTGCAGCCTGTAGTTCAGTCACAGGGCCCAATTCTTCTCTGGTTCACACTGGTAGAGTTCAGAAGTAACTCTGGTCTACTAAAGCAGTGGAGTTATGTCACCATAACCCAGTGTATGTGAGAATTCGCTTTTAATAGCACAACCATATTTACTATCATTAGCATCAATATCCAGCCAGGCTTTTTATGTAGATTGATAGCTGGGTAAGAATTACTCTGACTCCTGTTGAGGCAACTGAAAGGATGAACTTTCTGTTGCTTGTCTAACACAATAGGGCAGATCAACCACTGAGTTTTTATAAGTTCATATTCACTGTAGACTTGAATGCAATCACTAGAGCTAAATCTGAGCTGTGCTTCTACCCATTTCAAATTGCACACTGAGAGCAGCGATATCAAGTGCTTCAGTCCTTGCTATTCTGTTTAATCAATTGGCATGAGAAAACAGGAGAAAGGAATTGGAGAGCTGGGGCCACAGGAGAGCCCCGATTTCAAAGCTCCCCCACTCACCAGCCCTATTTGCACTCACAAAGACAACACATTCGCAAATGTATAGGTGCGCAATTGTCCTCCAAGAACTGCAAATCATAGTTATGCCTATTTAGGCTACCTCAGGATCCAACCCTAGGTTATGAATCCGGTATTCTGCCCTCACCAATGAGGTTAAAATTTAATGGGAATAGGGTGGAGAACGTCCCCGACCAACTAGAACGTTTGAGGAGGAGGAGGAGGAGGAAAAGGGAGATGTTCTAAAAAGGAGGTGGCATGAAAAGCATCTGAAATGTCACTGTTTGTTTTTCTGCTTCAATGCTGGAAGAAAGCAGACGAAAACTCATCTGTCCACACCACTATCGTTGAGCCACTGTCTCTCAGACGGTGGGATGAAACATGGGGAACGCTGAACTTGGATCAACTTGTTTGTATTATTGGACTGCAAGTGAAATGAGCAATGGAAAAAACCCCGACGCTTAAACAACAAAGTCATTTACGTAGGAATTGCCACTTAATGAACACGTTCAATAATAGATAATTACGTGGAGAGTACTTAAATGCTATCTGTGTACTTTTAAAAATGGTTGCAAAATTTGGTTTATAATTTAATTACGAACAAAGTTGAGACAGTGATTATTCCCAGAGAAATATGTACGTTTGACTTCCAGTGTTTTGCAGCTCACTCTTTTGGTGTGTGATTCATCTCCTTTGTTATATGCGCTGTGTTCCTTATTGTTTTGCTTGAAGGAGTTTATCATTTATATTAGCTTGCATGGTACCAGCTGCGTAAAATATTTGCAGAGCAGTATTAAAGTTCCTGGTGAAATGTGGTTCGGGAACATGTGAATTCTCAACCATGCATAAGTTGTATGCAATCATGGGGAGAACTATGTATGTGGTATGCAATGCCTCAGTGAGCTTTAATTAGGGAAATTTAGGACGAGAACCTCCACTTTGTAAATTAGCTTAACTCCCCTGGAGCTGCGCTGATTTACAAGTGCCGAGGTCTGTCCTGAGTGCAGTTCTTGCCCTGATGGTCTTCACGTGGCATCTCAGTTATTTAAATGAGTTCCCTGCATGGGATAAATGAGGTGAATATACATAGTCCCATATTTATTTGAATCTAAGATGAGGGGGGGTTCTCCCCATTTTAGATTCATGTACAAAGTAGAGAGGGGGCCAGGCGGCGGCGGCAGCTTTGACTTTGGCCCTTAGCCCAAGTCAGGGCCAGAGTCAGACCCACAGCAACTACCTGCCCCCTCTCCGCCACTTGTCCTCTCCAGCTTCTTCCCATCAATTTGCCCCCTTCTCTCCTGCTTCGGCATAGCTTGGCTGTGGCTCAGGCTGGATTCCCTCTGAGGCAAGGAGTACAGGAAAACTCAATCCCTTGCCTGGCCAGCCAGGAGCACCGCTGCTCCTGCCTGGCCTGGCAAAACCTGCTTCCACGTGCTGTGCTCCAGGAGGGAATAGAGACTAAACAGCATCTGACAGTCAGGGCAGGTGGGACGAGAGGGGAAGAGGCCGAGGTTGCAGGGTGTGGAGGAGGGAAGGGGCAGAGACTGTGGGGTTGCAGGGGTGCTGGTGGAGAGAGGGGGCAGGAAGGCTGTAGAGCAAAGAGGTGGGGAAGCAGAGGACAAGGGGACCACCTGACCCCCTTGCCACCCTCTGCTTTTCCTGTTGTAGTAATGGGAGAGGGATGAATTTAAGACGACCATCTGATAATTAGATTCTATAACTGAAAAATTATAACAAATGTATTCATTTTCCATATACAGAATCTAAATATTGGCAAGGGGTCATCTTAAATACAGGGTTTACTTAGATTTGAGTAAATATGTTACTTTTGCATATACACAGCAAGGCCCTGGGTTGCTATATTGTTCTAGAAGTGGCATTAAAATAAAGTTTCCTTAAGTTAAGTAGAGAGCGTAACTTTGAGGAGGAAGGTGGACCACAATGGCACTGTCCTTTGAGGCAATATGTGAGCATTCCTGGGCTCCTGTGAGGACAAGGAGTGTATCTGTGACTAACCCTTGCTGGAGGTCAGCCCCGAAGAAACCTTCATGCAACCTCTTTCGCTCCATCTTCAAAAAGCCGTTCATAGACTGGCCCCAATTCAGTCATAAAGCTCAACTTCTAAACTATGTGCTGTCTGGAACTGGGGCTGCATGAATGATGGATGGATTTATTTTTTTGGGTTCATTGGCTAAGCTGAAAAGTCAGGGGGGAATGGTTTTAGTGGAACTGAAACAAACTTTTCTGCACATAGAAAAATGAAATTGTTGTGCTGTGCTCAACATTTCCAAAATATCATGTTTTCATTTGAAAATGTTAAAATGAAACTTTTACAGCATTTTTCAAATTTTCTCTCCATTTTTGGCTGGTATTATTTGCCATATTCAACTAAAATTTTGAATAGTCCATTTTTCAGTGAATTTACTGTTTACAAAAAAAAATTCACCCAGCTCAAGCCGTTTGGTTTTTAAACTTTCCGCTCGGAGTCGTTTGACTTTCCAAATTGCTGAGCAGGTGTTCACTCACTGTTCAACACCTCTGGCAACCAGCCTCTGCATGCCTCCGGTCCGGGCTGCTGAAAAGCCAAGGTGCTCCCCTTGGAGCCGATCAGCCTCTAGCTGCTTTACAGGAGAGTGAAATGAAGAAAAGATGTGCCAAAAGACCAACATTATTTTATACGAAGAAGCAAAACAGATCATTTGGAATAAAACCCAGGTATCCTGACTCTCTGCTTGAGCCACCAATCAACCATCTGCCCATACCTGAAATCTTATTTCTGGTACAAACTTCTGTTTTCTTACAGAAGACTCATAAGGATCTTCTTCGGGAATAATGCAGAGACAGAATCATAGTTACCCATCTAATTGACAAGAGGCTCATTACTGAAGCCTCTGGCTACATGTCTGGCATTTTTCCTCCTTTCAACTGCGGCTGTTGCCACTGCCACTAAACGGGAAGCAACTAAAGATCAGCCACTATTTTTTAAATAAACTGATGCTCCCGTAAATTAAAAAAAAGTTAATGGTCTCACACTCAAGTGTCAGAGTTTGATCGTTGCAGCCTGGGAGGAGGAAGCACTATTTAATTGCCAGTGCAACAGATCAACAAACTATTGATTTCTTGGGGGTCTGTTGTACAGATAAGAGATATTTTAAGGTCCCAGTACTAGGAACAAGATGTTGTATCCAGTCTGTTTGTCAAGGCGGTGAGGGATAACAGGGAATTTATAGACCCAACAGGAGCCAAAAAGAAATTCAAAGCCCAGAGAGAGGTCAGGGCCAGATGCAAAGCAATATAATTCTAATAGGATATATCGGTTTGCTCCATTTGTGGTCCCAGCCTTCAGCATTCAAGTAACTGGGAATGAACCACAACAAACTGCCAAACTCCTAGAGCCTGATCCAGCTTTTAAAGCCCTTTTAGGAAACCAGCTCAGTCATTTGGCTTTCCCAAGCCCGACGTACATCAGTGTAAATGAGGAGAGGAGAGCAGAGCCAGGGTGAAGACATTTTCTCAAAAAATGTAATTAAGGGTCATCTCTTAGCGAATTGCCCTCCACTGCCCTCCATCTTTATATGCAAATGTATGGCAATGATGCATTTTCGACAGAAATTAACTGCCCTTGACACCTCTAATTAAACCTCAAAAAACATTCAATATATGCACATTTCCTGCTCAGGCACAGTGTCACAAACCCCCTTTAAATGACAAAGGAACCGTTGATGTAGTACAGGCAAGCATGTGGCTGCAGTCTCAAATGCCGGGGGAGACTCCAGCTTTCTGGTATCTCCTCTGGACATTTGTTCAAGGACTTCGGGCCTGGACACACAACATATTTACATGAGTAACATTTACATCATGCAAGAGTGGACTAGCAATCATCTGTTCCAGGGTAGCAGCTGGCTGTAGCAGCTGTTCCAGCTCCTTACAATCGGGCAGCTGGGGAACAGGCAGTACTCTGTTCACCTGTATTGAATAGCTACCCCGGGATAGCTCCGGACACACTGATATAGTTTGATCCCTCATTTTTCCCAGGGTAATGCCACACTGGATTCCATACTGCAGGGATGTGTGTTGTGTGTCCCCTCCTTGCTTATACCAGCGTAACGGCTGGTTATACCAGTACAAACATGGCGTGTGGCCAAGCTCTTACTCAGTTTTTGACTCCCCCCTCCACTTCACGAAAGATGAAGTGTAAACTCCCAATTCTCTCTAATAATAAGGGCCCTGATCTGCTCCTGACTACTTAGTCCTCAGTCACAAGCTTATCGGTATCAGTACTTTGGGGTAGTTTCCATTATTACAGGCATAAAATGTGGAAATTGTAAGCAAGAACCAACATAGGGTTTTATGATAATGGCCCTAGAGTCCTCAGTCAGGCTGTAGGCACCTGATAGCCCATGCTAAAATGATACACAAGAGAAAAAGTGGTGATAAACTTTAAAAATCTTTCTCCAACTATTTATATTTCTCGTACAATCTTTGCCACTTTTGCACAAGGGTGAATGAGCCAGCCTCGAGCTATGCTCAACATAAATTAAACCCATCACATTACTGTCAATAGCATTTATTCATGCCTGTGTAGAAGAGAACAGCCCCTTCAGACTTCCTTTCATGCACACAGAAATCCTAAAGTAATATTTCTAATGCAGCAGTGTAATGACACATCTCATTTATGTCAGCAGACATTGTTGCGCCTTCCTTCCCATTCACTCTGCATAAAACTGCCAATATTTATCCTATGGGCTGCACTGTTGGGGGAAAAAAATGTGTGTGGAGTTATGTAGGGTTTTTGGAGGGTTGTTTTGTTTTTTTGACCAAGCACAGTATTTCTGGAGTAACGCTAATTGTGAAAACAACCAATATCTATCCTATTTTCATCACATGGGCACAGATCACTATTTTCTTATCTTTTGCTAACAGCAGGTGTTACAGGGCTGGAGAAAAATCCTAACACCTCCATTTTTGACTGAACTGGATTTGGAAAACACTTTTTTAAAGCAAAAACAGTGAGAAACTTGTATAAAATATGGACCCTTGGCCAGAGAGGAAGAAATAGAATTGGGACCTCTGGGCTCTACAGCTGGCTTCAAAGCAGATTTGCATGTGAAACGGAGATGACTCATTCAATACCTGTCTCCATGTCCTCATCAAACCAGGTCTGACAGTACCTTGGCATGCTGCGAGGCCCTTCACGGTCATTCAGTGCCCCTGGTACTTCAAGTGGCTCCCAACACCCTGCTCAAGGAGTGTGAAGCGGCACATAATAAATTCAGACAGAAGTCACTATGTTCTTTCCAACCTGCTTACTTTGCAACTGTATAATTTAGTCTTAACCGGATATTTAGGCCAACTTCTGCACTGCATCCTATGAATCCATGGAGGATGAAGAGGGACTGTTTTGAGCTGTCTTCTTCTGAGTGAACAAATTTAGGACCAGGGCCAGGTGCATGGAAGTATGGATGCAGATAAATACCTACTGACAAAAGTGCCTAAACGGGTTATGGTCTTAACATTCATTGAAATCAAACCTCCTCACAGCCAGCACCAATTCAAAATCTCCCACATGCCCCATCAAATACCAACTGCAATATTTCACCTAATGCATGGCATACTGCTCCGAACCAGAGAGCTATCACTATAATTAATATTAGTCTTCTCCCATCACATACACTTGGCATATTTATGAGGGGTGATACCTCAAGCTCTAGAAGTTCAGTCAGCATTTTCCACTACTTTGGGAAATCTAAAAAGTCCCGGACAGTACAGACTAAAAAGTCCTGGTTGCTTTATTCAAATCCCAACTATCTGGTGGCATCCAAGTTCCTCCAGCCTTGGAAGGTAATCACTTCTGCTGTCGGTCTGTGACTGTAGCGGCAATACCGGGTTTTCACTCTCTCAGCTTAAAAAAAAAAAGAAGTCCCATACAAACAAGGGTAACCCTGTTCTGCTATCCCAGCTCTGCTTTCAGTTCCAAAATACTAGGTTTTATATCTATATTATCTGATTTTCTCACATCGAAAACTCCTACCTCAACACCTCTCTACATGAAAGAGAATAAACTTAATGAAATAAATGAGTATGCAAATAGGGCACCTTTCTGTTGAACCTCCTTTTACTTGCATCCTTCTGATATGAATTGCTGCTTTGATAAAGAAGTATTGCATTCTCTCTCCTTCTACCCCTGCTTTAGGCTCCATTAGCACTATCCCAAATCCCTCACATTGCTTAGAGGCAATGTGTTTTATTTATAATTAAGCAGTGATGCAGTCATATATATTGTTGTGTTTGAAAAATACTCTCAGCTACTTCCCTAAGTTGGGGATTCTGAACAGGGTGCACTAAGGTTAATTACCTAATAATTTACAGCGCAAAATGGATCTGCCGACACTTTGATTTTCACTAATTGTGGCACTGAACAAAGTAAACAAGAGTTTGCTCATATTCCAGGAGTATGCATGTGTCAAGAAGAGCCTTTATGGGAATTTGTGATGTCCTTTCTTTGTCCTTGAATGCAATGACACATGACGTGTTTTCTATAGGGCATAATCTAGAAGACTGAAATTTTACCATATTGGTTTTATAATGATTTTCCTTTCTTAATACAATTCAGACATCAAATATAGATCACCTTATTGCATTATGGTATACCACAGATGTCATGCTATAGGGGCAATACTAATAAATTGTGATGATTTTGAATAATAATTTTTGTGGGCCTCAGACTAAAATGGATCATAATAGAACCAGGAAGATTTATGGGAAGCTGGGGGGAAAAAAACAAACCCAAGCTGTAGTATCTTGGTTATTAATCCACGATGGTAAAACAGCCAGTGGACCAGATCTCCAGATAGAATAAGGCAGTGTGATTCCAGTGATGTCATTAAAACACGCAACACCGTGTTGCAGGAAAAATGTGTAATGTTGGTCATTCGGATGTCATTCAACCAAGCTTTAAACAATTATTCCTATTAGACAGATACTGAGGTGTCCAAAACTTCAGCTTCCAGGAGTCTCACTGAAGGTGCTCTAGTTTTAAGATCAAGCAATGAGAGCAGAAGTGTTTGACCTTCACATCCATCTCCAACAGTCTGCAGAAAACTCCCTTTATTGATTCTTAAATATATATGCTAACCTGAAAACACAGAAGTATAATTAATGGCCTATCAACTTCTGTCATTTACTTATATAATTAGCATTGAAAAAAAGAGAAAGAGAAAAAGAGAGAGAAAGAGGAAAAGGCCTTTTGTTCTCATCCATTTATAAAAATATCAGACTAGCTTCTTATCTAACTTATACCAAAACTGTCAGAGCTGCAAAAGGGATCTGATGCACTACATGGAAATTTGAATAGTCAGCATTTCACAGGTTCCAGTCCCCTGATTTTCCCACAGGCCACTGATGCTTGAAAAAAGTCCACTTGTGACGCAGTCTTCCAGTTAATTCTTTACATATTTTCATTATTAAAATTCACAGTAAATAATTCATTGTATATAATGTTCCCCCAGAGCTGAATACCAGTACGGACACCGACTTGACAATCCCAGGAACATACAAATGCCTGCGGCAGATCACTTTAACCTCCTTGTACCTCCCATCACTGACCTCTGAGTAGCTGTCTTTAACGAACTTGAATGTGAAATTGCAGAAGAAAGTATCTCTTAGCACAGCACTATAAAGACCACTGGTCTCACAGACTGAACTGTGTTAAATATGGTCTCAGCAGGTTAGTCCACTATCTGAACTAGTTTTTAACTCCAGCTCTTTATTCGTATGTCCCTCAAAGTGTTAACTGTTTTATTTATCCCTACTGACCTTTTCAACGCACTTTTTGCCTCTTTCCAGTGTCTTCTCCACCTTACCTTTTCATAGATTCATAGATGTAGGGTCAGAAGGGACCTAAGTAGATCATCAAGTCCAACCCCCTGCCCTGGGCAGGAGAGAAAAGTGGGCTCATATGACCCCAGCTAGGTAATCATCAAGCCTCCTCTTGAAGACCCCCAAGGTAGGAGCCAGCACCACTTCCCTGGGAGCTGGTTTTCAGATCCTAGCTGCCCTGACTGTGAAATAGTGTCTTCTAATGTCCAGCCTGAACCTACTCGCAAACAACTTATGGCCATTATTCCTTGTTACTCCAGGAGGCGCACGGGTGAACAGGGTCTCTCCCATTCCCCACTGGTCCCCCCCAGTAAGTTTGTAGATGGCCACCAGGTCCCCTCTCAGCCTTCTCTTGTGAAGGCTGAATGGGTTCAGGTCCCACAGCCTCTCCTCATAGGGCCTGCCCTGCTGTACCTGGATCATGCGAGTGGCCCTCCTCTGGACCCTCTTGATGCTGGCCACATCCCTCCTGAAAAGCGGCACCTAGCACTGGACGCAGTACTCCAGCTGTGGCCTGACCAGTGTCGCACAGAGGGGGAAGATCACCTCCTTGGCCCTGCTTGTGATGCATCAGTGGATGCGCAACAAGGTGCAGTTAGCCTTGCTGACTGCGTCCTTACATTGGCGGCCCATGTTCATTTTGTAATCTATAATGACTCCAAGATCTTTTTCTGCCATTATGCTTTTGAGAAGGGAGCTCACCAGCCTGTAGGTCTGCTGCTGGTTCTTACTGCCCAAGTGCAGCAACTTGCACTTGTCAATACTGAATCCCATCCTATTCTCATTCGCCCACCCCTGTAACCTGTCCAGGTCCAGCTGTATCCTGTCCCTCCTTTCTAGTGTGCCCACCTTGCCCCAGATCTTGTTGTTATCAGAGAATTTGAACAGGGTGCTTTTCACCCCCTCGTCCAAGTCACTAATAAAGAGATTAAACAGTACGAGCCCAAGGACCGAGCCCTGGGAGACCCCACTGCCCACATGCCTCCAGGTCAAATATGACCCATCCACCACCACTCTCTGGGTACGGCCCTTCAGCCAATTTGTGACCCATCTGACTGTGTAGGCATCAATGCCATAGTTGCCTAGCTTTTAATGAGAATGGGATGGGAGACAGTGTCAAAGGCCTTCTTGAAGTCCAGAAAGACTACATCCACCACGACACCTGTGTCCATTGATTTTATGACCTGAGCATAAAAGGCAATCAGGTTGGTCTGACAGGACCTGTCCCTAATGAAGCCATGCTGGTTGCCCCTGAGCATCGTCCCCCCTGCCAGTCCTTCCCAGATATACTCCTGGATAATCTTCTCCAAGAGCTTCCCCAGGATCGAAGTAAGACTAACGGACCTATAGTTGTCCTGGTCCTCCCTCCTCTCTTTTTTGAAAATGGGGACCACACCGGCTCTCTTCCAGTCATCTGGCACCTGGCCAGAGCACCATGAGTGCTCATAAAGTCATGCCAGGGGCCCCTTGATAGCCCCTGCCAATTCCCTCAGCACCCTGGGGTGGAGAGCATCTGGACCTGCTGATATGAACATGTCCAGCCCCTCCAGAAGTTCCCTAACTCAGTCCTGCCTGACCCTAGGCCTGTCAGAGTCTCTCCTGAGTCCATCCTGAATCTCAGTGGGGCAGTCCTGGTCCCTGCACAAAAAAACGGAGGCAAAGAAATTGTCTAAAAGGTGTGTCTTTTCCTCTGGTGCAACCACCGTATTGCCTAGCGTATCCCGCAGGGGCCCCACATTACCCAGTGCTTTCGTCATACTCTCTATGAATTTAAAAAAGGACTTTTTCTTGTATTGATATTTACATTCCTCTCTATTTTAAATTCTCTCTTTCTGCAAGTCCATTTGTAGCACTGACAAAGTAGCCTGGCCCCTATGACTTTCATGCTTCTCTCTGACCAGTTAAGCCTCTAGGTTGTCACCTTGTCCTGCCTTCTGCCTAACTCCAGACATGGTAGCCACTTCTCTCCTTACCTCAATATACAGTATGTGTAAATGATGTCAATAGTTTACAAGACTCCTGAGAAAATATTGCATTACACCCCAAGGTAAGGGAGGGACACGGTACTCAATATTGGGGACAATAACTCATCATGTACCACCATACCACGTTTTTCTCCATTAAGGACCGGTAGAGATGTTCAAAAAAACCCCAGATGGAATTGATCTAAGTGAAATGGTTTTCTGTAAGGGGTGTATCTTAGATCGGTTGCAAACAGAGCACATATTTGCCATTTGGTGGGATGGGCAAACCTTAGACTGGGTTCTACCATTTTTAAGGCAGTCCATGTGTGCTGAATTTCTGTTCTGTTAAGGCTATGGACCAGTTATCAATCATTTATACAGGTAAAAGTGTAATGGCCATACCTGGCCTACAAGTGTTCATAATTCACATCACCATGATACTTTTTTGATGACTTGTTATTAAGAAACCAAATAGATTCCATCATTACCCTAATTTAGAAGGCTAAAAAATGTATCATATTTACCATATCTTCCTCTTTACTAATGTTATTCTTTTGTTAGATAGATAGTCTTGATCTCCCCAGAATAAATTTGTGTAATTCTGCTCTGCAAAGACAAGACCAGTGTTTCCCCAAAACCTCATTTACCCCTTCCTTCTGGGATGAATTTAATTAGTTATCTCACCTTCTATAGCTCCCTTTTTGTGACACCGGTGACAATTCCTTAAATACAAGCAACCAAGGAAAATCTATAGTGTCATTCTGAGTGATTACATATAAAACCATTGACACCTTTTGACAAACCTACAGAATTGAGTCGCTTCTTTTAGGTGTAAATTGAGAGTGAAAGTATTAGTTGCTTGTAATAAATATTAATGCTTTGAAGAATGCCTCTGCAGCTTTCCAGATCTCTGTGCTTGCATCAGAGTAGCAAATAGATAGCAGACAGTGAACAGCAAGAAGTCAAGAAAGATTTACCTGGAGCTACCCAGCCTTTCTTAAAGGAAGGATGAAAAAAATATATGCAAGCACCTGCTTGTGAAGAAGTATCACATGTAGAGAAAGTGAAATGTTAAAAGGGTTTTCTTCTCTTTTTTCTTTTGTTTCAAAATTCATTCAAAAATCCCCAGGAAAAAATGTAAATAAATAACACCCAATGGAAAAATGATGTCGTTTTTGACTTGCAACTTGAAGCCAATCTTTTTTGTTTTAAAATTGAAACTTGAGAATTTTCTTGCCTTCCTTTTCTTCTGGAAAAGTCACAAAAAAGCAAGGTGGGAGAAGCACTTTGGTTTTCACTTGAAAACAAACGGTGCCCGTGTGTTGCGTTTTGTGAAAAAGGAACAGAGGAGCCTGCATTCAGTCAAATCAAGATACCTTGCTCCCGTTACGCAGCAGCAAGGCCTGAATTAATTCTGGGCCTGGATTATAACACCGTGCACAGCAAAACGGGTGGGTGGCATGTAATGTGAAAAAAAATTAATTAAGGAAATAAAAGGCTAGGGAGGGAAAAGGAACACAAACAGCAGACTCAAAAATTTAAATCAGAGATTTAGTTCAAAAACATAACACAAGAAAAAAGTGTAAGTCTAGGTAAAACAAGTGTAACTTTACCTAATTACAAGTTTCCCCTTGGAATGCAGGGGGAATGTCCTCAGCAATGACTTTTCTTGCAAAAAAAAAGACAAAAGGATACCTTGTCCAAAAAAGTTCAGCCATGGTTACAATTGATGACCATCTCCTCCCCCTCCAGCAGTCCAAACAGAATAGGGGAGTAATGATGATCTTCTGCTTCAAAATTTCTTCCTAGGAAAATGTTGCCACATGCTAGTCTAGTAGCTAAATCCATCCCCTCGTGTGCTAATAAAAGAACTAAATTTAGTGTTGTGAGGCCAGGAATGCTAATTCCGGCTGTGATACTGCCTTGTTAAAAAAATTTCACCTGCAGGCGCCGTTACACATCCCCCGACAGTGCCGTTCTTACTGCACCATCATTTAGTACTTCCTGTTGGAAGTACTGTATGATGGAGCAGTACCAGCCCATATAGCGCTGTGCTGGTGGCACACGGTTATTTTTAGCCGCTATGTCACTGTAGCAACACACTATAGCAAGGAAATGTATTGCTATGGCGATGTACTTGCAGCATCACAGTTTGTGCCTGCCGGTGCTACATCGCCCTAGCACTTTGCTACAGTGACATAATGTCTCGTGTAAAACCACCCAGTGACTCCACTTCTCCATCTCTAAAATGGGGATAGGATAGCCACCTGTTACCCAGAGAGCTGGAAATAAGAATCAAAATTTGCACAGGGCCCCACAAATTAAACTCCAAGAGATACCAACTCTTAGTATCATGATTAGGACTCTGGCTTCTTGTGCTATGCCTTAAGTACTTAGCCACACATTTGTCATCAGATATTTGTTATTTATACACTAAATTACAAGCTCGACTTTGCCACCCTTATGTACATCAAACAGTACTTCTCCGTATGATACCTGCACAGGCTGGGAAGCACAATGGTGAGAGAATCAGACAGTAAATATTTGCATACAGTATTAGCTATATAGAGAATTATGCTTTAAAGGAAAGATCAATAGCAATATAATCCAAGAGGATTACAGAGAAGGTTGGAAACTGATTAACTCCTTCTTTGAACATGTAATAGACCTTTCACTACTAAAAGCAAAAAAAAGTCACTAATTTAGGACGATACTTTCTAAACAGTACACTATTGTTAAAGCAAGGGTGCTTTATTAAAGAAAAGACCTTAACAAAACAGGCAGTATCTTTGCCTCTAAAATACTGTTGTTGCAACCAGACTGGAACTGTGCAATCTTTATATTTAAAGGGAAATCAATACCATTGATTAAACAAAATAAAAGCGGTTCCATCAGAACCTATTACTAAATCTGGTGGTTGTAAAAGCATTGTTTTTAAATCAAACTGATAAAAATCAGTGAGAGTTTCTTATGGCTAAACACGAGAAATAAAATGCACAGCGAGTAGCAGAGAATTATGCATTTTAACAAGAAAACAGATGCCACCGGTTTGAAAGAGTTTCTTATGTCCTTGCTGCTTTTTCATGCAAACAGGTCTTCCCAACAAGCGATTTGCTGGGGGGAGAGGGGTGTTTTTATTTAACTGTAACATTTTAATGGATTCTTTTTTTCTTCTTCTGAAGGATGTATACAGCAGTCAATCAAATTAGCGTCAAAATGCTCAATGCATTAAAATAGACACCTTAGAAGGATTCTCAAAAACACAGCCCTCCATTCAGCACTACTTCAACGTAACACCTTTTCCACTGGACACAAATTTAGTAGTGCCAGTAAGGCTGACAAAACAAAGGGCCTATTTTTATATTTTAGTAGCTTCATTATAGTCAGGCATTGAATATCAGTTTTAAGAGTTTTATCAGCCTTACAGAGCCTGACATTAGATAATTAAACTGGCATCCAGATCACCAGTGTAAATGTATAATGGGATATTTAAAAGCATGGCCTAAAGTACGTTAGCCCCTAGACCAGCATTAAAAAAAAACTACGCTTACATTATGCCTGACTGAAATGGGTTGCATAGACATCATACACACTTTAAACATGTACCTGTTGACTTCACACATGTCATTGAGTTGCCTTCAACTTTCTTGGGTGTTGCCATGAAGACAGAGCCCAAGTCTATTCTCACACTGTAATGTGGGAAAGATCCAGAATCTACAAACTGGGCCTCCATTCAATGGCTCAAATACCTATATAGCTATCTACTTATATATCTATAGGCATGGATATATATTTGCGGACAAATACACATATCTGACCAAAAAAAATCATCCAACCCATCCTCAGGGGTTTTGAAACACTGAAAATATTAATGGGTTTGAAGAAGAATAAATCAAATTGAAGCCCCAGTAATCATGAAATATTCACGATTGCTTCCCCGGTTTCTGAATAATCCCATTCTGGTTTTGGATATGGTTTGTATTAAAATAAGAGGGATAAATTTGGATTCTGTGAGCTGAATCCATCTCCCCTATCACCTGAAATCTGAAATGCAAAATTGTGGCTGGGACCTCTCTCTTTCTCCCTCTCCTCACTGCAATACAGAATACTTTCTAGAGGATATTTTTCTGTTTCAAGAAAGAATATTGTATTATAAGACTCCTCATGACATATAGATCATCTTTTGAGCAGATCAGTCCTGGCTAGACTATTATAATACAGCTTGAGGTTTCCTGTTATTGCACTCTAGGTCACACTGTGGAAAAAAACATTAGCAAAAGCATGTCTCCTTATTCAGGCTTTTTTTTTAGCTGTCTTGATTTCATCCCCCAGTCCCATAACTCAGCTTTAACAGTCAGCTCTGCTCCTTTCCTAGGCAAAAACATGAGCTTTGCAATTGAAGTAACCAAGAACCCCAACTAAGCAATGGTTGAGTCTTCAATCTGAGCCACGCTGTGAAACTCAGTTGTTCAACATTGCACGAGCTTGCTTCCTGGCTCTAAAATGTAAGATCTCAGACCACATCTTACACATAGTGCATTTAAAATATATTTAACTAACTGTGTTTATTTTATTTATGGGCATTTTTGTAGCTAATAGAACCACAGCAACGATAGTAAGACCAAAAAAAAATATGATAAACTGCACTGCGGCTATTTCACAAAATAGTGAATAGAGAACATGAATTGAAGCCAAGATTTCCTGCTCCTGTTCCTGGCTCTGTTACCAATTCGTTCCGACTTGGATTAGCTTCTTTTCCTCAATTTCTCCAACTCTTAAAAGCCAAAATAAAAAAGGCTTCAACAGTGCCGATTTGAAGCTTAATTTATATTACTTTTAACACATACGAAGCACTATGAAAATGATTATTATTATTATTATTGTTAGTACTACTGCTGTTAAATTAGTAAAGATTTGAATTCATTCACATTCTGGTTTAAAGCCATAAAATAAAATCATTTGAGGGGTGTCACTGTGGTCCCCAACGTTTCACATAATAAAATCATGAAAAATGCTAATGTTTAGAAAATCTAAAGTCAGGCAAACGACCCAATCTCTCATACCATACCACCAAGGGCTCTGATACAGCTCCTCCCTCATGTGCAGTGGATAATGAGCATGACTTTTGATCAAGGCTATTGACTTTATTGGAATTATCCTTGATGTATAATAGCATGAGGAGCATCTGGCCCTTTTCCTGGTCATACACAGCACACATTCAGGGCAGTAATGTGTGTTAAGATTTGTTTCTTTAAATGTAGTGGTCTAACCACACCTACGTGAAAAGCCAGTCATCGGTTGTCTCATGGTCTAGGTACAGGTGTTCAAACAGCCCGCAGTGGGATTGATCAAATCTTTTGCAGTTTTCTATAAGCAGCATAGTTTAGATCGGCTGTGAACACAGCCCACATTCAGTCATGGGTGTGGGGGCAAATCTTCGACTGCGTTCTGCCATTTTTAAGCCAGTCTACGTAAGCCGAACTTCTGCTGTGTTACAGGCATAGACTGGCTTCCGATCGCTTACCCCAGTACAAGTAAAGTGCCCGTAACTGGCTTTAATTGACTATTTTAGGTACATTTTAGCCAGGCTGACATAGTTCAAGCTAATGATCTAGTACCATTACCACATAAAATATCCTTTTTTTAACTCCATTCTTAGCAGTATCATTGCAATCTGCAATTCTATAATTTCATCTAGCGTGACAGTTAGAGGGCTAACTGGTGCTCCTTATCTGTAGGGAAAGAATAAGCAACTACTGACCACGGTGCATAAATAAAGCAGTTCCTATTTCAAAAGATAAATACCAGCCACTAACCTCACTTTGTATAGCCAACATCAGATGCAATACTGAAGGGACGCTATATTTTCCCAAAGATGGCGTGAATTTTAAGAAAACGTCCATAGCTTATTCAAGTACAATGAGCTTTGCAACCTGCCAACCTTGTTGTGTTCACAACCTCGATTGTTCAGGGCTAATTAACTCCTGCAGTCTACAGGCCAGAAAATTGATACAAATCTCACCATTACCACCCCTCTAAGGGACACAAAAGCCACGTCAGCACTGTTATCCTATGGCAAGATAGTGCTTTACTTACTTCAGCCCAGGTCAGACTCCCATTGTTGTAGCAAGAAGTAATTGCTTTGCATTTGGGAAATCTGGAAGAGCTAAGCATAGGTACAGACCTTATTTGTGTAAAGAGGGGAATGCAAGGGGCTACAGAGGAGCTCAACACACTACGAAGAGTGGAAAACAACTGAAACCTGGTGAGAGTGTCCTCAGGGCCAGGTCCTGGGTCGTGTTGGAGTGAGGTTTCTCAGAAGTAGCTGAGTGATTAAAAAATCACCCACTGAAAGTCAGTAAGTTTCCTCTTCATAGATGAAGTGGGAATAACCGTCTTGAGAACGAGGGAGGAAAGTTGAGCTCAAGTTAAAAAAAACCTCTTCTCTCCACAGTGCCGAGGATTAAGATTTTCACCCCGTTCCTTTCTTTGTGCCACTTGGACGATGCAAGCAGAACCAAACACCTCTCGCAAGTCAGCTCCCCTTTTGCACCTTCCACTGAAGGGGTTTGAACAGGGGCGAGGAAAAGAGCCGTCAAAGTGAAATACTCCCAAGCAACAGTTCCCAGGAGTGCATGTTGTGGGCTTCTGTTGTACAGGATACAGTAGAGGCACAAGTTCTGGTTTCCAATGGGAGTCAATTTTACCAAAGAAAACAGATGCAACTGTATGCAGCTAAAGCAACATTAATGTGCACATAAATTTGGTTAAAACCATCTAAACATAGCTCCGCAACCCATGAGGAAGGTATGGTTGAACACCTACTTTCCATCTATAGCCCAGTGGTTCCCAGTCTGTGGTATGGGTACCGCCACCAGTACACAAACAACCTGACATTAACAGATGTATTATAACTACTTTATATGGCAAAAACTTGCTGGTGGTTGCATCGTTTTACATTGGCGGTGCGCAATCTGTCAGAGTTTGGGAACCGCTATCCTATAGCACAGAGATGTGGAGATCACAGGAATAATCACACACAGCCAATTCAGGTGGCTCTTTGGCAGAGAGGAAGTATAAAGTGTGCTGGTTGCTTTCAGCGGCTCACTCATGTCATTGATTTAGAGAAGAGATCGAATTAGCAAAAAGCTGAAGATCAGGAGAATGGTATAGCTGCACTCTCAGCAATACCCCGGCTCATTTAATAGTGGCCACACATAGGTCATTTGGACAGAAACCTCTACGTATCTGACTGCAGGGGAAGTCATTCAACATGTACAGATCTTTTTGCATTTCTTCTTCTAGTTCTCTTCTGTACGCAAGCACAAAGAGACAGCCAGGAGTCTCCCTGAATGACAGAAGCTCCTGAACACTATAAGGATCATGCCATTTTTGAGGAATGCCTGGAGTTTGGCACTGAGGGCGATACGAATTGGATGGGAATTAAAATGTCAAATTCATTTTGGAAGTTATAGCCAGGTCCTACAAAGTGTCAATAACAGTCAGTCCCAAGCCAGCAAGAGTTAAAAACATGCATAACTTTAAGCATAGAAGTAGCCCTAGCACAATCAAGGGAATTACTGCCATGCTTTAAGTTATACCAAGTCTGTCGCTAAGTCTGGACCTACTCATGTGTGCAAAGATTGCTTAGATAAGATCCTGCAAGACTTGATTGATACCTTTAACTAGTTATGACTTGTTTAAGAAAAATTCTTTATTTCCTTCTGCCAATACTAAAGAGATTACAATCCACATAGGAATTCCTCCACTAGACTTGTTTGCCTTTCAGAACCCAAAAGGCATAAATAATGTTTTTTCTTTTCAAGTTAATTTAAGTTGGATTTCATATACCATCAGTTTAAATCTCACTCCTAAATTGAATCAATCTTCATTCAGCTTTAAAATGTGCTAAATTGTTCAGATATTCTAAAACTCCTCTTCCTTAAGACCTCTGAGTGAAATACTACATTTATTTAATAAAGCAGCCTGGATTTACTACAGCAGTAGTGGTAAGCACTTTTTACTTTCCTCAAGACAGATTAGAGTTGACTGTATACTTTTTTTGCTACAACTGCACAAGTTTACAAGTCACAATTGAATTACCAAACTGAGGAAAAGAAAGATTATTCCTGGGGGTGCTGTGCAGGTTGCAGACTTGTTTTCTTTTTAAGAAGGGTTTAAAGAATTAGCAATAAATGTTATCAACTGCAGCTAGAAAATGATGCTGACTTATTACTTTGTGTAGGCCCTGAGGGGCATCATGAAAAGCAAATTCCTTAGCTGAGCTTTCCAAAGGAAAACCGGGGGAAAAATACAACAATGACGGTTGAACGTCTTAAACCCAGATTTACTGTACGGAGAAAAAGACAGAGCTTATACAAGTCTGACCCAGAACTTACATAACCAATACCTAAATGGTTAGTGATTTTTTTCTTTTTAAGCATCATGTTTTCATTGCCGCTAACAATGTATTACTTAAGGGCTTTTCTACTGACAATCACCCACAACAGTGGGAAGCAGCCAGCTTTTCTTGTTCCACTGAAAACCTCCAATTAAAATGTACTACTTCAGTGTCCTTCAGGAGCACCAAAGTCTGCAATTTTCTTTTCTAAACATATAGACCCAAACTCTGCTGATCTAAACGGGTGCAACTTTCTGAAGTTTTTCATCAGCGCCAGTGGCTAGGACATGCATGTGGGAAATGGGAGACCAAAGCTAAAGGCAGAGGTGCTCACGTATTAGGTGAACGCCCTGACCGCCTGCCTATTTCTCTTCCTCGAATTTGTGCTTTATCCACAAACCTTTCGCCTCCATTCCATTTCTGAATGGAAGCAAAGTGTCAGACTCCTTTTTTCCTTCACAAAAAAATGGAATTATTTTCTGGAAAGCTCTGCTAAGCAGGCTCTGCACATCTTATGTATATGATAAAAATTCTTCTATCAAATTATTTTTGCTATCCCCTCTGACCCTAGAAAAGGTTCTGGTTGCTATCCTGAGTGTCAGCAAATGCACCGTTTCATACGGTCGATACAGGCAGTGACATTATGCGCTTGGCCTTATGAAGGGGGTTCCTTTAGTAAGGCTACATGCAATCAGATGTGTGGTGTTAATGTGTGGTGTTTGGTATTAGCCAGGAAAATCAAGGGCTAGGTTGTAGCTAGCCTCAAAGTCAGACTTCTTAAAATGCGAATGCATTCTCTATCTCCAGCATTGTCACGTGATCAAAGTTTTATGGCTTCAACTTTCTCCCGGTGACTTAAAGAAAAACATCTTCCACACTCATTCTGTTAAATAATTTCTAGTACAAAAGATACATGACAACTGAATCATGCCCAATGAATCACTGCTTACAACAGACTAAGCCAAGACTATCTTGCTTAAGCTGTATTGGATTTGAGACAACTAAGATAGATGATCTTGGAGTTAGCTTCTTCAGAAGCCTTTATTATTTTTTGTAAAAATCCATTTAAACAGTCAGTCCACAAAAACAAAAAGCATGATACCATTATAGAGTTCACTTTTCTTATACAGCAGTGGCTGTCCTGCTCTTCCTGTGCTTTAAGTCATCATTCTTCAAGTCCTTTAGTTATTTTGGTCACAGTTTTGCTTTCTAGAAATGAACTAAAGCTTCTTTCCCCCAAAGAAATATACTACTTATTATAGGGTGTTCTTGAAACTGTGGAATCAGGTTTTAAAGGTGTTATTCCTTTGCCTCATTGACTATAAATCTCTGTCACATTCAATCGCTCACAACCCTTCCAGCTGCACAGCAATGATGAGAATACCCACTCTGTATTGCTAAATTCCATCTCTTGCCCTGCAAGGATCTAATCTGCCTGGTGCTGAATGCATTCAAAGTCCATTTACTTACAAGATATTCAGCCTCCATGGAGATTCTGGCTGATTTACAAACCAACATTTGTGGAATAACCTAAATCACACAGTGTTTTGGTTAATCAAACTGTCCATATAATAAAAGCAAAGTACATGGCACCAATTCCTGCGCTAAACTCAACTTGTTTGTCGCTTTTTTGTCCCAGCTTCAATCCCCTGCCTACCTCCTTCCCAGATAGCTGAGAAAATGCTGAACTACTAATGGGAGTTAAGGGTTTTCAGAAACTGGCACAAGATTTTGACCGGCTGTAGGAGCAGGCACTAACGTAACACATACAATGAAAAGGTAAGGGACCTGCCTTCCTTCCGCCACCTAATTTGTTGATCCACAAGTAGGCATATTATAATACTTTAAGACCGTGATTCTTATTAGACCAGAAAATACTCTATAGGACAGCAGCAAGTGTAAAAGAAGGAAAATCTCCTACAAAAATCTCCACAAAGAGGCTTGGCTCCACAAAGCCCCTGACACTCATAGGGGAATCCATAGTCCTGAGTTAGGCACCGATGCTTCATAGGCAATGGTTGAGGAGATTAAGGTGTTTCAGAATGGGATGCAAAAAATTAGCAAGCTGAGCTGGGAGCAGCATAAGTTAGCCAATAAGGAAACATTGACATGGGGTGCCTTAACTCTTGTCCCTCTTCAGACTTAAAACACCTTATTCCACGCTACCAGGAGGCACTTTCCTCCATTGCCATCACTCCAGAGAAAATAAGTGTGCCCTTTTTTTAAACACATTTCTCATCTTCCAGAAGAGTCCCCCACCCACCAGGCTATTCAGGGGCACTCCCTCATTGGTTCCCCTGGAGCCCAGGTCTTCCCTCCCTGAAGTGCTGCTGAATGTTTAAGGGGTGAGGGGTGGGAGATTAAACAGGTACAGAGGGGTGAGGTCATTTCCATCATTGCTAGGGCTGCATGAAACGTCGGTCCCCAATTCGATTCGGTGGAGATTCGGCTTGATTCGGTGGCCAAATCGCCACATCCAAATCGAATCAGAGGACCTTTTAATCTCTCCAAATTGAATCAGAAACCTCTGAATCGATTCGGAGAGGTCTGGGAAGATTCAGCGATTTGGACTTAGACACAGCTTTAAATGTTTTCTCTACATACCTCGAGGTAGCAGGCGGCTCTTGAGTGCTGCAATGCTGGGGCACATGGAGCGTCCCACAGGAGCACGGGGGGCTCCCCAGTGTACTCCTCAGTGGACCAGAATTGCCCATGCCCCCCCCACTTGGCAACTGGTGCCTCCTGGGTGTGGGTGGGGCCCCGTGGCCTATTGCCAAGCCACACTGGTACCTCGAGGTATGTAGAAAAAACACTAAAAGCTGTGTCTATTTCTGAATCAGCAGCTTCAGATTCAGCCAAATCGAATCAGAGACAGTGATCTGAATCAAGTAATCAAATCACTGTCTCTGATTCAGGCTGAATCCGAATCCAAATCGAGTAGGGCTTCCCTCGCACACCCCTAATCATTGCATATTACAATATATTTTGCTTACCCTACATTTCATTTTCCATATATCCTGTATGGTATTTTAACAACAGGTGTATTATGCTATAAAGAACCTTACATGCAAGTAAATAAATGTATTGGATGTAAAGCCCATATAAATCTAAGTGGAAAAATAAGACTTTTCCACTGCATCAATTCACATATTCAACCAACAGGTATTCTAGAGAGGCTGTGGGACACCAAAAGAAATAAGGAACTCAGATCCAACAACCTCATGCTTCTACCTAGTCCTTTCTAACATAGAACTAATCATATATATGGGACATTTGTGAGAGTTAGGGCTTGCAGGACACGACCCTAATGTTCCCATGCACTGCAGTTCCAACAACCATGGTGATTTATGTTTATAACTGGAAGAGATGGGCAATTATTTCCTAACTGAAAGCTTACAATTGATACAGTCTGAATCTATTGTGGGGACCTGGGCAAATACATAAAGCACACTCCTTATTTAACAACACAATATTAGGCAATAAATTACAAATGAAATGAAAGAGAACCTGGGCTTTTTACCTAACCAGACACAATCACGCATGTCTTTGTACTTGGCTCCATAAACAGCGAGTGAATATTGTGACCATCTGCAAAGTGCTTTTGTAGTTCTGTGACCAAGAAACTCAGAGGCAAGTGTTATAAAATACAGGCAAATTAAATTGAATCCATCAACAACATAAGAAGCAAATTCAAATCCCAAAAGAGAGGAATGGGTATTGTGCTAAAAATGCTACTCTCCTCTCGTTCTAATTCTCTAATTCCAATAATTCCTATTCCTTTACGCTACAAAGTTAGCCTGTGTTTAGATACTAAGGTCAACATTGTAGGAAAAATGCCAAATAAATCAAGGCAAAGTATAGAATCATAAATGTGTAAAAAATATACCAGGTCTGAATTATGAAGCACTATGTAAATATTTTTACTATATTCCTAGTGAGATGTAGCAAAACGTTTTGGGAACAAAATAAATTATATATCATCATTTTCTTAATTTGTAGGCAAACAAAAAAGGCCATTAAATGTTTGTTCTTTGGATTCCATTTTAATTCCAAAATCCCACTGAGAAGCAATACTCTATATTTGTGTGCATGTTCTCTTTCTCAACTTCTCTGTGAATCCACATCTATCTATACATTCGCCCCTCATACTGTTACATACGTATATAATATATAATAGTATGAGGGGATGAATATATAGCTAGACGGGGATCCATGGAGAAGCTGAGAAAGAGAACATGCATACAAATATAGATTATTGATAATAGTATAGATTATATATAATAACATGAGGGGATGAATGTATAGATAGATGTGGATCCATGGAGAAGCTGAGAAAGAGTACATGCACACAAGTATACTTGATTGTATCCAAAAAAAAATTGTATGTACCCAGTCAGGTGGCCAGACACACTTTGTCTTACTTAAAGTATATAAGAACCTCATTTGCCATGATCATGTATGTGCGCACAGAATGAATTCTCTACTAGAAATGTGTTTCTCTGGAATCTACTAGACTCAATTTTTCTACTACATTTCTGTATGTATCCCTTTTTTAAAATTCTAGACTATATTTGCTCCAAGAACCAGGTCAAATTTAAAAGTTTCTTTTGCAAAAGTTCCTGTTGCCATTTTCTTTGGTTGCATCTACATGACTCCGTACCCTCAGAGTGAAACATTTGGAACTGCTGAGTTATGCTTGGTTTTAATGCAGAACCATAGATCAGGCAAGGTTCTCTAGAAATTAAGCTATTTTTGATACAGTATCCCGAGGGTCAGTCCCAGTTTGTCACTCTGCCGAAGACATGGTTGATATATAAATATCCAGTGCTGAAAGTGTTTGGCACCTGCTAGAATGAAGGGGCAGATACACTGGCGTGTACGAGTGTTTAAGTGAGTTTGGCTTGATAGCATGACTCTAAACTATGTTGAATTGGTGGTTCAGGATTGGGTGAACACTGTAAGGCGATATGGAGCCAAGGTGAGGCTAGGAAGGGAAATAACTGTTGATATCACATGCTAAATATGGAACCATTCTTATGCCAAAGGGAATGACAAGTATTACAAAGCTTTAGGAAATTTTCCATTCAACTTGAATGTAATATTGAACTAATAATGAAACCATCCAAAAAGTGTGCTTTCCATGGTGAAAAGTTTTTAGACGTAAAACTTCAGAGTGTTTGTTCTTATGCTCTTTTAAGACAAAATTCCCATTGCTGTTAGTGACGCAGAATGAGCATCAAAATGCAGATTTTCCGATTCATCCAGTGAAGACACTTTCTAGAATATTTGCTCCCTTGCCCCGCAGTGAGCAGTAATATACTGATCTCATATTCTTTAGTAAAGCAATGAAGCTCGCCTCTCTGATTTTGAAGAATACTTCCTATCTACAGTCCTCTGTCCCTGAAGATGTCATGTTTTGGAAGGACCATATTTGCAGCAGAAGAGCTTTCTATTCAATTCCAAAGCTTATTGGCATCTTCTATAGCACTTCAGTGATCATCTGATATGAAACAGGAATTTCCATGCCTTAATTTAAATACACTGTGTTGGCAACTGTGTCAGCTAATGAGATGGAGAAAATGAAGGTGAGCTTTGAATTTATGTCCACTGTAATCTATATTAAGTTTTGTCCTCTTTCCTTTGCATGACAGGAGTAAGGGATCTTCTTCCCTGTGAAAGACTTTGAAATGTAAAGAAAAAAAATCCAAAATCAAAATTGAAGAAGTAAACTGTTGTGATTTTTGTGCAAAATGAAACTCTAGAAAAAATTTTAGATCGATCTATGGTTTTGAAAAATTCAAATGATTTTATTTCATTATAAGTCCGTTTCCTATTTTTATTCTATATAAATAGCAATTCTAAAATGAAAAGTAATTTTGAAACTAAAAATGAAAGTTAGCTTTCCAGAAAAGGTCAGAATAAAACATTCTGCATCAACGTTTTTCCCCAGCAGGCCAACACAATCTGATCAGAATATATACAACTTTGCAAAAAAAAGAAAAGAAAAAGGGAAGAGTTTGGTTGCAATGACACTCTCCAAAAGAAAATTATTTCTGTGATAATTTCCTGACCTGCTCTCAAGGGGAATACTGTGAGAAAAACTTGCTGAACCCCGAAAGAAAGAATATATTTCATAGCTTAACTACTCAACTGATCAGGTCTGCAGGGATACTGAGAAGCTCTGTAAGAGCTGCAGAAGAATTATTATGCCAGAAGAATGCTTTTAATATAGCCATCATTCTTTCTTGCATTAAGCCGCACTTCATTAGAATAAACACTGCCTTTACTTCAAGGAGAGAATGACCAATGTTGTAACTACTATAATGCCATAAGAGCCACTAACATTCTCTAACAAGGAGCTGCAGTTATATTTTTCTACTGAGGCTCACAAGAATATGGGAGAAAGCCAGAATCAATTTTACTCCTTTATGTTTAGTTATATTGTAAAGCACAGATCCATTTTTATTTTAATTAGCTTTGCTATTTAATTGAATGCCTTTAAATTTAAAGACATTTAGCCTTGCTGTTTACCAAGTCAAGTTTCTACATAAATTTAAGGTATTGTTGCCTAAAAAGATTACTTTTAATGTCCCATGTGTTCATTAGGAATAGATGGCCATTAGCAAAGAGTGGTCTAAAATGAAGCCATAATGATTACTTTTAAATAAATAAATATCTATCTATCTATCTATCTATCTATATAGAGCTATATTTATGTGTGTGTGTGTATAGCTAGATCTATCTATCTATCTAGAGATATATCTCTGTATATAGATAGATCTATCTAGAGATAGATCTATCTATATCTATCTAGAGATATATCTAGAGATATATCTGTATATAGATAGATCTATCTATCTAGAGAGATATCTATCTATATTTATCTAGAGATATATCTATCTATATCTCTAGATAGATAGATAGATCTAGCTATACACACACATACAGATAGATAGATAGATATAGTGCTGAAATATTAGCATACAAATGTGTACATCCAAGCAACATTAATAGCACTTATGACAATCACAAAGCTAATTTAAAACATAGAAAGAGATTTTAAAAGTAGATCATTTGGGGAAATATATATAAACCCTCATTTTGAAATCAGTCCATTTAAGTCAAGTCCTGAACGGGCCCAAGCCTACTCTCACCGATGCCATATTTTTGAATCAGGGCCTTATATTACATTTAACTGTCCCTTGAATACAAATTACACTGCAGTGCATCGTGCACCTGTTTCAGTACAACAGCCCATATACTAAAACTTTCTGATACTCACTTGTCTTCTGTGTCAAAGTGCCCCAGCCAACCTGTTGCTTGCAATGTCTTGTGCAATTAAATCCAGGCACACACACAAACAGGTACAGGGTTAAAGCTCTTTTATTTGCAGATCTCCAGCACTTCTTTTACTCCACTCTTTTACAGGTACTTCCTTCAAGTAATTCTGGAGTTCTCACATTACAATACAGCAGACTTAGAGGGATACATCATTACATCATTCACTGTAGAAAAATATTCAGCATACATATTTATGTAGATCTAGGCAACCTACCAAATTTGAGGATAGGTCAAGAATGTGTTTAGGTTAACGCAAGTTGCAGGGTATAAACTTTTGATTTTTTGCTGGTTCTTCCCTCCCTCTCCCCCTCCCCCCCCAACTCCCTGCCTCTTTCCCATATCAAATACAAGTAAAAAGATTCACTCCATTTTCGTCCAGAACTGAATGTTTTCTGAAGATTTAGCTCATTTTGAACACAAGCTTTTACTGCTAAGCTGAACCACAAGGCAAAGGAGAAAAAAAAAAATACTTGCAAAAAAAAGAAAAAAGAAAAGAAAAAGATGCAACCAGCTTTTTCCCTCCCCCAAACTATGAAATGTCTTAGATCACAGCTTTCACTAAACAAACTATTCAGACCAGATTTCCATTATTCTCATCATCACTTATATAACAGCGGCTGATTTTATCATCCTTCTTTGTATGCGTTTCCCTTAGTGCTTTAGGGTAGGAAGGATTTTTTTCTTCTCAGTGCTAACCAACAACAGATAAATAACTTCTCAGCTAACCAGCAATAGATAAATAACTTCTCAGCTCAGTGTCTAAGACAATGTGTTTTCTCAATGGAACGCTTTTCATCTGCACAACAGCACAAAAAATATGATACTGTGCCCTGTGACAAACCATAAATTCTGTCACTGGGGATGCTCATTTATTTATACTTCACTTTCCATTCAAACTGGTCTTTTAAAGACAAAGCATTTGAATATTATGAAGAGGTTCAACCGTACGGAGGTCAACTATAACGAACTGCCAAGGTAAATGTTACTAACTCAGAGGCACTTACAAACATAGTAAAGATAAATAGTATCTTGTTTCCTTCCTCCAAACTGTATTTCATGTTAATGGCTCGAGCTTCCATGCCATCCTGCCTCTTGCATTCATCTCTCCTATCCTAAATTCTGGACATAACAAGTCCTATATGCACTACATATGCGTCCTTTTTATTGTACTTGCAAAAAAAAGAGAGTTGATAGCTGCTTGCTAGCTTTGTTGTATACTTGCAATTGTTCTGCTGCAGCTTATGCAGCTTTCTAAAAAATGATAGACTAAATAATGTAAAGAGGAAATACACCAATGTGAGGTGCAATCTCAGATTAGGCTTTCAATTCATTAAATTAATACAGAGAGAGGTGTGGTCCTGAAACCTGAGTACGGGACTAAGTGACAGCAGCTACTGTGTTCTGTTTCCAACTTTGACTCTCGGACACATCGGCGACTCTTTCTGCCTCTGTTTCCCCAGTTATAAAATGGAGGTAGTAATACTTACCTATCTACCTCTTAGTGATCTGGTAAAAATTACTTAGCACTTGTAAAATGCTCTGAAGATGAAAAGTGCTAGAATGTAATACACAAAATAATATGTTTCTTAATAGCAACAGATAAAGAATTACATTTCAGCAAGTTTTCATTTTCATTTTTATACTTGACAGCCAGCATGATGTTTATGTGAAAATTTTGTCCATAGTCTTTTCCAGATACTGTTAAGTGACTTCACAGTCCAAGACTTCATGTCACTTGGATAATGTTAAAACTTTTATTTTTAGGCTTCTAAATAACTTAGGCATGTGCAAAAATGACCCTGGATCTTCCTGGTAGATTCCATGAGATTCTTTAAGGAAAAGCCTGGTGGAAAAGCATAGTGAGGAGACCCCATTAACATTCACCTGCAGGACCTGAACTACACATGCTTCTAATCGGTGCCTCGAGTTTCCAATCTGTGAAATGGGGACAGTGATACTCATCCTTTGTAAAGCACTCCGACACTTTTACTGAAAAGTAACACATAAGAGCTAGGTATTATTATTCTGAGACTTCACACATAATTAGTAACTCAGTCTTTATTCCAGAAAGATTGCTTGGACACTGCAGGTGTCAACCAGCATTCATCACACCCAGTCTAGGTTTAGGCAGTTTACTTCAAGCCACCTAAACCCTGCCTGGGATGGGTGTGCACAGCCATTCGGTGCTGCCAGAAGCAGTGTGGGGAGCCTGATGCAAGCAACTTGGGGTGGCAGGTCCGCCAGGGGGAAGGTCAGGGGGCTAAATATAACCTAGCTGGGGTCAGGAGAGTGGGACTGGGGTGAGCCCTGCCCCAAGACTGTGCTTTAAATGCAGGTCTTTGGGTAATCACTTCCTCGATCAGTTAACCTTTTCTCAATCTAAATTAACACCCCTCCTGAGGTGCACTAATTTACATCAGGTGTGCCATTTTTTGGCCAAATTAAACCCTTTGAACACCTGCACAATTGGGCATTTATATTGACCTGAGTGTGGTTAGGTCGATTTAAATGTAAAACAGGTTTGTACCCTGCAATGCTTACCTTTTCTCTTAAATTGTTCATAAACTTTGTAGGGAGATAAATAGGGAAATATGTGTGTGCATGCGTGTGTGTGTGTGTGTGTGTGTGTGTACACATTTTGCAGCTTGGAGACATATGAAAGGTGAAATATTAGCCTTACTGAGTCCATTTTTAGCAGAGTCCAAATTTCACCCCTAAACTTAACCTGGCAACGCATCAGGGCTGTCTTTCACAGTCAAATTATATCTCTAATGAGATGCAATATTTTTTAAAGTTTTTAAAAACACTCACTAACCTTCAATATTAACATTGTAGTGTCTTTCTTCATGTTGTATCAGAACAAAAAGACACATTGTAGCGTTGCCATGGGGCGGAGGGGACAGCACAATAAAAGATTCTAAGGTCTCCAGTTGTCATAGACTAGTTTGTATATTTGTAAGTCTTTTACTCATTAATTAATATTATTATTTTATTATAGACCTTACTGGAAAGAGCTCAGTAAGGTTATCAAGAACAATATTTGATAACACTGAGCTGCAAAACTTGATCATGTCACAGACTTTAGTTCAAAAAACTTTGGTCTTTCCAACTGATGAAGATGTATTGGGTACTGTACCCAAAAGGCCTCTCAGAGCTGGCCATATTCACTGTCACTTTGAACTGTTGCTGCTAGAGATTTCACTGCTATGTTTTAAAGATGAAATATGCCTGGAATGCCCACCATTACAGACATTGTTTTGAGGTAAGTCAGTTGTTGAGATTACAGATCATATAAAGATATAGGAATCTTCAGAGGACAAATAGAAAATAGGAAGTTAGCAGTTAAAGTAGTTTTCCTGGCTTTTTTGTGTGCACTTTTTTGGTCAATTCAAGCAACATAATTTAGATATTCAGTATTGAAAACGAAAGTCCAGGGAAATTGCATCAACACTTATCTCCATACTTTTATCAACTTCCAGGCTGCCTTGCTAAATTTTAATGACACTGAAGCAGTCAGAAATGTTTTGCCAAAGGGAGTCAACAGCACGTTAATATGTTCTGATGTCATGGCTGAATGCTAAAGATACCCCCGAAGAAATTATATGTTCACAAGTTATAGCACTTACATTTACCAGGCTGTTCACAGATGAGATAGAACCTAAATACCAAACTCACTTTACAATATATTAAATACATACTGCTACTTTTTATCCCCTATTTCTTTTTTCTATATAATGATGAGGTTCTGTAGATCTTTTGTGTATACCTTTCTGGAAATCAACTCCTTGGGCAAAGAAACCAATTATCATTCCCATATTTCATGCAAATTATGCACCACAGTACTACTTTTTAATTAATATATATACTTGATTTCAACTTGGTGATATATTTTGATTAATTGTCATGACAAAGATGTTCATATTTTACAAGATGTAAATCATCTGCCACCTGGCCATGTCCTCCAATTACCTACCAAACCACAGCCTGAAAAGTTCAATTTGGGAACATTGCCACCAACATGACCTTCTTGCACCTCTTCCTCCCCACGGTCCCTGCAGACTTCTCCACTCCCCCCCACCCCATCCCACCTCCAAGATCTATAATTACCTAAATATTCAGTTCCATTCGTTAAAAACCATTTGCATGTACACCCAATTTTATGCCACTGAATTCAATGCCACTTGTATTTAAGAGCATCAGTGAACTTGGCTCAGGCCACTAACTGATTGACTTTCTGAAATGCCAGTTACCAGGAGTAGGAAAAATATGACCTACTACACAGAGCTGAAAAGAGAAGGTGGCAAAAGATTACCACTAGGGTAATTATCAAAACTGTTCAAGTCAATAGGACCCTTCCCTTGATTTCCACAGACATTATCTAAAAGACCAATATGCCAAGTAGCCCCAACTACTGTCATTTTCACAGAGTATCAACATTATCACTAAATTGTAGTCAGACTCAGCAGTCCATGCAACTCCTACATTTCCATTAGTGCAAATGCTTCTTTTTGGATGCACAAGATAACTTTGCTAGCATGCCCATTAAAATAACCATAAACCATTTGATACTCAGTTTGACTGCATTGGCTTTTAATTCTGAATGGTTAAATCCCACTACAAAGGTCTAGCCCAAAAACCACTGAAGTCATTGGAAACCATTCCAGCAGTCATGGCTTGGCTTCAATGGGCTTTGAAGTAAACTGGGAATTTTGCCATTAGCTTTAATCAGACGAGGAATTCACTAAGTGTTTCAGAAGTAAGAGGCATACGTCATCCCTAGCTAATCACAACTGCTTTAGGGTTCTGCCCAAGTAGACTATGACAGAAGTTGCCTGCCTCCTGGCACAGTATCTATTAATTTAAAAAACTGAAACTTTGCATATAATAATTTTATCCAATAAAAAATATAATGAGATGTATTTCCAAAATCCAGAGGTCAAAAAAAATTCAGCTAATATATAGTAACATTTATTATGTAACAGTGACATGTTAAATAAATGTATGAATTCATATGACCTGTACAAAAAAACAAAAAAAATATTGCACCAAGTTAGGTACCAGCTATTTGGACGTACTATTCACTAAACAGATGATCTATAATTATATACATTTGTGAAGTTAAGGCAAAACCAGATGATACCTTTAACATAACAGAAGGTTTGAAAAATAGACATAATTACAAACATGGGGACTCATCTCCAGCTAATAAAGTGGTTATGTCTACAGAAGGAATCCCACAGGTTTTTAATAAAGTGGTTATTATCAATCATGTTAATTAAAGTTGAAGAACAAGTGTGAGATTTCCTGCAGGGCAAAGCTGTTTTGCAGAGTTGTGCCAGACAGATCACTTTTAACCCTGATAAAATTTGTTTTTAGTGTTATAATGCTCTTGTTATTAGAAAATACCATATGGAAAATATGAATGCCTTACAGGTCCAATTAAAACATAACCATGACCCTTTAGCTTTCACTTGGATAGTCTCCATCATGATCATTGACGGAGAGTAACTATATGGGTGAACCATCAAGCACACTACACACAGAGGAGAAATAAAGTCACTCACTTATCAATAATGATTACCTTTCTCAAGACAATGGAATAAATTATGTCAATTAAGTCCAAATGAACAAAAACATGTATAACCAATATATCGATATACAGTTCTTTGGCAGCAACACACTAACTCTTGATTGAAGTCTGAACTCAAAATCTCCTAAATTATAGACCTGGTTGCCAGTCTTTTTAAAACAAAGGAAAATCCACTTCTCCCATGAATCCAATAAGTCCATTAAATGAAAACCGAATAAATCTTGCAGGCAGCTTTAGACTGTAACATTAAGCATAGATACTTATTGTCTGCTTTAAGTCTCAATCCAAATATACGGTATTTCAACACACAAAATTCTTTGAAACATCGGAGTAGTTCAGATAGGGCCAAAATCCATAAATAGAATCCATATTCACCCATGAGAAACCAATAAAGAAACATCAATCCAATGATGATAAAATGATCTTCATGTAACAGAGGCAATGATTGGTCCACACCTGGATGGGTGTCACAGGGAAAACTGATTTTACAGGGGGAAGACCAGAAAGCCAGAAAATGTAGAATACTGCCATCCACCGACCAGATTACCTTTCTCTAGTTTCAGGTAAACCTTATCCTCCTTGTCTAGATAGAGCAGGACTCCATTAGTAGCAGCTTCACGAGTAACATCTTTGTCCCCAGCAAAAGCAGAAATGACGGGTTTTCCATTTAGCATCAAATTAACCTAAAAAGGAAAAAAAAACTGGAAAGCTCTAGTTACAAGAGAAGCGTTGGAATATATCACCAAACAGTATCTAGGGAGTGATGTGATTGGGTTAGAAGCCAGTTATCCAGCATCTATATACCATTCTCTTTCAAACTTAATACTTAAGGCAAATTTGCTTGTTTGCCTTATGGACAGACATATTAATGTTCTATAAACCTGAACCAAAGATCACTGCAATCCATGGGATACTGGTTCATTAACTTCAATGGGATTAGCTAGTTTCTCCGAATGATACTGAATTTCCTTTCATGAGTGGATATGGACTTTAAACATGAGTAAACTGACATAGCAAAATGCAACCAACCAGCTTATTTCAATTTAGCCCAAACTTTTGCAGGCTTCATTTGCATGTAGTATTGAAATGTACAACTTCCTGATTGCATGTCTGTATATAAGGCACTTTCAGCCTGACTTTTAAAGGCTTTAGGTACTCAAAATGCAAAGAAGGACCTAATGGGAGTTTCAGCAGTGAGTACTGAAGGTAGACTTAACTTTCACTGCAGGTAAGATGTAGGCCCCTTCCATTTTTTATGACAGGTTTGTTTCAGTTTTGCACAAAGCATCATCTTTATACACTATTCCAAAATGTCAATTTCTTTTTTAGTAAAGGACCTCTGTAGCACAGAAATGTCTAGTCTTTAAACCCCCTGATATGCAAAGGGATACATTATAAACAGGGATGGGATGGAGGATTTGTTGTAATCTCTTTTTCTATAATACAATCACAGAGGGGTAAATTAGGAAATGCTTACTCATACCAAGTATTCTGACCCCACGTGTACCGTCATTAATTGTAGCGGGAGTACTACTGAAGTAAATTGTTGTTCAACATGAGTCAGAGCTGCTGAATCTGGCCCTAATTTGGGATCTGCTTATCTGGGAAACCCATTTAATCGGATGTCTCCAGGGAGCCAATTTCAGTCTAATGATACTTAATGGCACTAACAGATGTTTCGGGGGCATGGTAATATCACTTATGTGGGAAGCCCTCAGGTAATTTAGTGCCATTTAAGTTTGTATTTGCTGAGGCTCAGGCTGATAGTTCTGTCAGTCCTTCCTTAGCTGCGATACGTGCAAAAGGTGCACGACAGGTTTGCTCTTTGCCTGTCCCCTTGCCACTACGTGACTCTTACTGCAGCAGCTGCAACTTTGGGCTGCTCTGCTGAGCATATGGGAGCTGGCCTTGATACAGTGCTGAACAAACAACAGGCTTAGTTCCTGTCCCCTTCTCAAATATTTGAATCCAGTAAAGCAAGGGCTTGCTGCAGCTCAACAGCTCCACGGGATGCAGCCGTGCATTTTGTATTTAATCCAAATGAATGGCCATCTACTAGCACCACTGGAATCTGTTGCACTAATTAATCTTTGCAAAATAATCTTTGGACCTGTTCTGTTTTATCCTGGTTTTGCTATGGTGTACATCAACTATCTTTAATGCATTTATTCCTGCTTTACCCGATTATGGGGGAGTGGAAAGGTCCTATGGCTAACCATCATTATGCTGTTTTCAAGAGATTTTTCAGAAGTGACTAGTCATTTGGAGAGTCTTTAGCTTTTGACTATCACTTGTGAGATCAGCAGGATCACTCCTTGTGAAGTGTCTCAGGAAGCTCCACAATTTCTGAAAGCCAGGCCCTTTTCAGGAGTCTTAAGTTATTCATCCAAAATCATTAGTCAGTTTGGAAAATGCTGGCCTATGAATTACTCCTAATCGCATCATTTAGTTGCATTTATGTTACTATTCTGAAACCCACAGGTTTGAGTTTTTGAGCTTCGGTACATGAAACGCATGGAATTATAGTTGCAATTATATGAGAAATAGATTGCTTCCATAATGTAATTGGCCTTACTTCATCCTATACTAAAATTTACACTTAACTCTCTCTGGCAATGGGTATGTTTAACAATCAGACAATGAATGACTTGAGAATGATTATAGATATTTCACGCTTCATCAAATGTAAAAAAAAAAAGGGGAGGGGAGGAGTTTGATCAGAGTATATAGCCTTTAAGTAGTGCAGGGATGAAATTCTGTCTCCATAAAAGTGCATTGACTTTACCGTGGCAAATTACTTTTCATTGCATACGTTTAGGGTAAAATTTACCCCACATGTGGATGTTTTATCAAACCAATCACCTGTATTATATCAACTGTCCATGGGAGCTGTACTTGCAGGCCAAAGACTGAGCTACCACTGAAGGATGCACGCTGCAGGAAAGGTCTGTGTAGGCCAGTCTGAAAGGCCATGTTTAGAACAGGCCAAAACTAGGAAAGAGACAAATCAAGGGAAAAGCCATAAATCATGTTTCCATGGATCCAATGGTCTTCATGGGTGGAAACATGGAGAAGCTGCAGCTGTTATTCCAGCCCTAGAAGAGCACATGTGGCACAGGAGACTGTGCAGCAGCCTCCTATTCTGACGTTGAGGTGCATGTTAGCTAGTGGGAGGATGCTGGAGACCCTGGGGGCGGTAGCTGGTATGTATATAACTCTGAACTGCGAGCTCAGTGCTGCTGTCAAATTACAAAAAGCAGCATGGCTTTGTGCGTTTTCTAACATTATGGTAACCATCACTGTCTTCATTTTATCATAGTATAATTATATTACTACAGTGTAGTTATCACAGCATTACATTTACAGAGCAGTGAAGCTACCTTAAATAGCCATGACCTTCAGCAGATCCATTTCTTCAACAGATCTGTGGTGTCACAATGCATTTTTTTCAGTTTTGTTTCTATAGTACAAGACATTTATCAATATCCTTACAATTGATTTAAATTTCAAAGTGCATTTTCTTGGTAAGTGACCCTTCAATCTATTATTTTCACCCAGCTCTTCAGCTGGTGTGAACTGACATAATAATGAATCAATGAAAAGTCAGATCAGCTTGAGGGTCTAGCCTTCTATGTTTTATAGCTGCTCATTTCAAATGTCTTCACTATATTGCTCAATTACAGAATGTAACATAGCATAAAGTCACAGTGGTGCTCCCTGTCCCCTAACACGGCTGGTTTTAGCTGAACGGTGTCAAACAGCATTTGGTTTAGACACCACTTTTTGCTTGCTCTAGGCTGCAAATAATTTACATTGAGAAAACACTTTTTTTTTCATACTTAATCAACATACCTGGATTGTTTGACTTTGATAGACTTTAATTACATGAAAACTGAAACTGTAAATTCCTTTTCTTGGTGCTACAAAGACAGACTCCAACGTGAAAAAATTGCCCACATTTACTAGGATCTACAAATAAAGAATACAGCATGGGAATTAATACGAGAACTGCATGCTACATAAACATATAGAGAATTAGCAGTAGAAGCAAGGCATCCTATACCACTTTCCCCATCTAACTGTACAGTTTTTTATGGTTTACTGTGCTCACTTAAAATATTGCATGAAAAGTTATTAGATTTCATTTCCAATTTGTGATTTCCTATATAACTTTGGGAAAAAATTAACTGGAATACAAATACCTGTCTCTTCTTGCTGCCTATAGATGCCTCCAAATGCTAAATCTACCTGTGCGTATACCACATATTGCTCGGGGGGGGCAAACAAAATCGTCTCGTAGTCCCAAAACACCTCATCAAAACACCAGAAATTCCATGAGTGACTCTTAAAATTGGCCAATTAATAATGGTTATCCATGGATCAAGCTACATCATAATAGATCTGTGAATAAAATAATTAATATAATGGTTTGTAGGTAGACTGAGCTGGCAAGATATCTGACTGACCTATAGGACCATGGATTTACAAGAACTGGCTATATCACTTTTTTAACACTTCAGTAGCAATTAAGGCTTGATTCAATAGTTGACAACAAGTAACAAAGGAGAAGACATCAAAAAAGTGCATCTTCTTTATGCCAAAATGTCGTCATTAAGGACCAAAGTCGTCTTTCTTGCAAAATTATTTATGCTTTGTTTTTCATGCAGATTTTCTGGGTTTTGTAAGGAAAATATGTTTCTCAAAAGGACAATAAGTAAAATCAGGAAGTTTCCTTAATTCTGACATTCTAAATTACCCTAGTGATGTAAAGTACTCTGGTTGTCATGACAATTTATAATCCATTCCTATGTGATATAGGAAGCAAACTATCCATCTCAATTACTTTGGACCTGTTCTACTACAAGAGCTCGTATATGAAATATGAGTGCCAGGGTGTGCATATTTAATATGAATGGCCAAGATAAAAACAGCAATATTACAAAGCTGTGGGATTTAGAAGTGAAAAAAATTATTTGAAATTTAATTTAAGCTATCTCTGCACACAGCACTTAAATTCTAGACATCCCAGATGAACCAGAGGACATGCATTTCCCTCCCTTCCCTGTATCTTTCTTTACACTTAGGAATGGTTCACACTCCATTATATTTTGCACATTCCCTTGTCTCCTACACAACTCCATATGTTTCCCTATCTACCAAAAAGGTTAATAACAACATGGTGAATAAAAGTAAAATTTTCCAAGCACCAGCTGTCTTTATTTTGTGGTGAAAGACAGGCCCCCTCCAGTGATTACCTATCTCCGGGCTGAGTGGACGATTCTCTGAACCTCAGTAATTTATTTGAATCAATTCCCCAACTAGTGGGATCATCCCAAAGACTTGGCTCTTCTTAGCTATTTTGCATAATAGACGAGGCCTGAGCAAAAAAAGTCTCTCTCGTGCTAGAATAGAAGGACAATTCCTGCTTGGCGCGGTCTCCACATTAGTCCAGTGCCCAAGACACTCATTTGAATAGCGTAGCCCCCCTGCCCAGGGGACCTCATTTCTGATGTAAACCTGCCTAAAGGGCACAGAAGAGCAGGATCACAGGGGAAAGCCCTTTAGTTTTAAAAAAAAAAATGCTCAGAAGTTAACAAGTTTGGGGGGGGTTGTTTGTTTTTCTGGACGACGGGGTCTTTTCCTTGTTCACACACTGAGGTTCAGTGCCGGACTCTTGCAGCGGACGGGTGTGCAGGGGCAGAGCGGGGCTCGCAAATGCATGAAAAACAGCAGCTGTGCGTGGCAAGAGCAGGCTCACCCCTGCAGCTGCTCCCGGCTCCTGGCTGGAGGGGGGTCGAGCCACGGCGCTGGGACCAGCGCTCCCTGCCCCAGGCCCCTCCGGGGCTCAACCCGCCGCTCACTCGCACCTGTTGCTCCGCCGCCGTCCTGCCTGCCTGCCTGCCTGCCCCGACGGGCAGGTGCCGGGGCCGGGGCTCCTTACCTGGTCGAAGTAGATGATCCTGGTCTTGTTGCTCATCTCCGAGGGCTCGTGGTTGGTGCTGCGCACGGCCGAGAAGGCCACCTTGGAATTGGCCGCCCGCACCGAGATGCCCAGCGGGGAGGACGACGAGCCCTTGCCGTCCGTGGCCGGGTTGGAGTCGCAAACCACCAGGCATTTCCCCTCCAGCACGATGGGCTCCGTGTCGTTCTGCGCCCGGCCGGGCAGCGCCAGCGCCAGCAGCACGGCGGGCAGCACGGCCAGCGCCCCGCGCCCCGCGTTCGCGCCCGCGCCCATCCCGCCGGCCCG
>JAGPOW010000797.1:7653396-7784021 GCA_030014935.1 Caiman crocodilus | reverse complement strand
GAACAACCCCCCCGCCCCCCTTCTCCTTCCGCAATTGTTTTTCAATGGGGAAACTCCAGTCTTTTTACACTGCACCGTCCGACGCCGGGGACATGTAGCGGGGCAAGGCGCTGCTGTTGCCGGGGAGCCGTAGCGAACTGAGGTCGGTTCTACCCTACACGCGCGCGCGCACACACACACCCCACTCCCCACACACACACACCCCCACCCGGGACTGCAGGGCTCGTGCCCCGCCGACACGCAGGGCAGGGCGGGCGGCAGCGCTCAGACATCGCTCCCGGCTCCCACTCCCTGAAGATGCATGGCACCGGACTCTACTTGTTGGCGCTGCCAAGTGGCTCCTTGTGGTAACGGTGGGCGAGACTGAAGCCCCAGCTTCCAGGCGGACTATTTCTTGGCTAGGTCTGCTGTACTGATGAGCAGGGGGCGAGCAAGCGAGTGCCTGCGGTCTAGGACTCCCGGGGCATGTCAAACCTGCCTGGGGTTTTTTGCTCTGTTTGATGCCCTCGAAAGCAGGTCTTTCCTTCCAGGGTCCTGCAGCCAAGCGCATTAGCGATCCGTTTAGCTATTCTAATGCCACCATGCCTCCAGGGCACTGGTAAAAAGCTCTCCAGACCTTCATCGTGTTCAAATAGGTCGTCTCCCACAACAAAGGCAAAGGGTAGACCTCGTTTATGGAAGCACTCAGTGTTGTTAAGAGATGAAACTAAGCACAGTGGATTTTTAGGCACTTAACACTACTGCAAGCACAGGGATCCTCGGGCTATAACGACACATCAAAATGTTCATTCCCTTCTTGTCGAATTATAATATGGTGTCTGGCTCCATCTTTTCTTCCTCTTAAATACCACAACCATATGTTAGACTTTGAATCCCCTTGATGAATAAATTATGTGGGGCAGGTGCTGGTTACAAGTTTTTGGACCAAAAGAACCCCCCCCCAAGTGTTCAAAAATCAGAGCTCTTGTCTGTTTCTAAGAATAGTAGCCGCCATAGGGAAGGGTAAATGGGGTGACTGCCTGGGGCCCCACACTTTAGGGGCCCCAACATTTTGCAACAAATTTTTGCAAGCCACTTCCTTGCAAAAACTTCACCCCCCCCTCCGAAAAAAAATTGTTGCAAATTTTTTTTGGGGGGGGTAACTTTTTTTACAAGGAAGTGGCTCTATTTGCATTTTAACACAAGGCTATTTATCTAATTCCCCCAAAGAATACTGAAAAGATCCACGATACAACTGTGGTGGGTTACTATTTACCTGAGTATCTCTAAGGGATCCCAAATGACTCTCTTGTCCGGGGCCTCAGTGACCCTAAGGCCACCACTGATAAGAATCTTTTCCTTTTTTTTGCTGGGAAAGCAAACAAGTATGAAAACTGCTGAAACTTAAGGATTTCTCAGGGTAAATAGAAGTTGAGACAGGGTTTTTGAGGAACAGATTGGGTGAAATCCTGGACAATTGCCATTAAGTCAATAACTTTTGTAGCTTTGTGAAACCATGAGCATTTGAAATACTATTGATTCCAAAGACCTGAATCTTAATTACCACCTAGGGACAAGTACTTTTCTCTATAAAATACAGAAAGGGAGCCTCAGATTAGCCTCAGACATAAGAAGCACTAGTGTTTTCAGAGAGCGCATAGAGCCTTTCATTATAGCAACACTGACATGCATGAATAGGGAAGTCAGGTTGAGAAGATCCGTTAGTTGTAAGGGAGGAGAAAGGAAGTGAGAGGATGAAAATATTCACAAGACATGGATCCTTTTGTAGAAAGAGAGTCTGCAAATAAAACATTAATACACATTTGGGACACCTACTCTTTTGCGGAAAACCCAGGGCTGTGAGAAAAAAGAGGAAAATGTATCCCACAGAGAAAAGTTAGAATTTTGTTCTGGGCCATTTCAGTACCTTCCCCCTTGCAAAACAAAAAAATGTTATCTGCCTCATACTGATGATAAGCTGTAGTTCAGTGACTTCCAGAGTTGGTCTAAACCAGAAAAAAATAGTATACAAGTTTATAGTTTTAGACTGAAATTTCAAATTTCTCAAATACTTGAAAACCAATATTTTTTTTCAAGTAACAAGTTTTTCTAAGCTTGTTCATTTCTTTTTCTGTCAGCGGTGTTTGCCAGTGGAAAACAAATGAAAATCCGAATTTCAGTTTTTACCTACTTCAATGAAAAGGTAAATAACAGGAGGAAAGGAAGACAGAAATTAATTGAGCACATAGAAGAGGTCAACATAAATACACATATCAAGTGGCTGAACCTCAGTAATACATTTTATATATATATATACACACACAGCTTGCTGTTGGAAGGTTATTGAAAAGCTAATAATATGCACTAGATTTTAAAAGTGAGCTTTATTTTCCCTTTCTACACTGCCAAATTGGAGGCAGGCATAATTTTTTCATTAACAATTTTTAGGTTTAGCTTATCTCACTTGACTATTTAAATAATTTGTATAGATTAGGTACAAAAAGGTAGACTGGATTGTCTCTGTTGAAAAGCAGGTGTTAGTGTTCTGAATTTTTTTCAAAGGTTATGCATGCATTTTGTGCATACAGGTTACCTTGACTACACATGCAAATGAGTAGCGGATCATACAGGTGATTAATTTTGTCCATGTGTGCGTGCAATTATTTAACTCTGATACTAAATTATAGCAAATATGAATGCATGCTAGGAACACAATTGCACACAATTTTTGCATATGAAATTACGAGTGGTCCTGTCAGATAATCTATACTGGAAGGCTAGTCAGAAAAAAAACACAATGAAACACAATGAAATTAGACAAACTGTTTCATAATGTGTATAGTTAATCCAAATTAAGAACTAGAGGTGCACTGATATATCGGTCCACTATCAAATTGGCACCGATATAAATAAAATTAAATGCATCGGAAATCAGCCCTGATGCACTCAGGGCAGCAGCAGCACTGGGAAGAAGGGGGGCAGCAGCAGCACTGGGAGGAAGGGCTACGGTGAGCTACATTGAATTTTGGGGTGGCTGCAGCCCCCCCATAGCTCTGCTCCCTGCACCGCCACCACCCATCTGAAGCACAGCCTGGCCCAGCCCCCCTACTGGGAAGAGCCCAGCACCATCCTGGCCCTAGTCTGCAGCTGCATCCCACCCTGCCTGCACCCTGCACAGATCTGGGGGGGTGCACGCTCCCCTCCCCATGCCCACCTGGGATGCACGCAGCAGTGGGAGCCACCCCCTCCCTATATCATGAGGATAAGTCACAGCCCTGCTTCATGCCTTGCCCCGCCCCAGCTAGGCAGTGCCTTACCCAGCCCCAGGCCCCGCCCCCACTCCTCCTTCACTGTGGGGGGGCCTTGATCTGCCCTCTCACGCCCCTTCCCCCCCACCTTCCACCACAGCAGACTTACCAGCTGGACACTGCTCTTCAGGCTGCAGGGCTGCACATTGGAAATTGGATCAGTATCAGCAGATATTCCTCCTTAAAAATTGGCTATCGGTATTGACCCCCAAAATCTGTGGTGCATCCCTATAAAGAAGCATACTAACATTCACCATTAAAACCTTAGCAATTGTACAAAGAAGAGCAATAGATCAATCTTTCTAAGCTCAGGTTTCTGTAACCTCGGGTTTCTATGTCACCAAAACGAAGGAGCCTCTAGCATCAACAAGGTAGTTGCAAGTAGTGGAACTGGGTTGACCTTGTAGAAAGATTGATAGACTGAAATACAGGAGAGCTGGAATTGTATATGTGCACATTTGTTGGGACACTCCTCAAGAGGGCCAATCTGGCTCCAAACTGCAGCCTCTCATCTCAGAGTTTCCTTTCTCTCTCCCTATCTGTCTCAGCTCTGTTGGCGTCTTCTCCCAGACACCAAGAAGGTTCGCTGGCTCACTGCTGCTTTTAGCCGCAGAGCCTTCTCTCTTCTTGCCTTATTTGTCTCTCTCTTCCTGGGAGCTTTTTAAGTTGCACGAGCCAGCCATTTATCATTCTCATCAGGCCCACTCTGTCAAGGCAAGCTCACACTCACTCTCTGCCTGTTTCCAGCTGGGCTGCAGCCCCTGAAGCATGCAGCCTGCTACACATGCCAATAAGGCTTCAATAAGAAAAGGAAACAGATATTGATGTCCTATGTAACTTTATTAAATAAGTTGAAATCAAACTTAGACAGCAGAATGAAAATCTTTTTATTAATATCCTACTAGAAGGCTGGAAGAAAAAGAGTGGAATAGAGGATAAGAAAGATTCCTACATGGCAGGTACCATTTAACAGGGAAGTTCAAAAATGGAAGAAATGGGATGCCTAAGAAATATCCCTTACCCTGGGAAAAGAAAAAGCAAAAGAGAGGTCCTCCAAGAAAGTCTATTTTAGGCACGTGTGGCGGGGCACTGTGCGTGCCTGCCCCTTTAAGTGCCTGGAGCTGGCAGCCGCCAGGTGCCTGATGAGGGTGGCAATTTTGGATCTGGGGCCGCCCTTATAAACAGGGCAGTTCTGATGCAGGAGGCCAGGCAACAACGCTGTCTGGCTGGAGGGCTGCTGGTATCTGGTGGTAAGGGAGGAGCTGTAGGGGATGAATAGGAGGCTCCTGGTCCTGGGTATGACCTAAAACTGCACCCTGTTGGGATTGAGTGGCCTGGTGGGGCTCCTAGTGGTGTGGGAGCCCTCAGAAAATGCCAGGCCAGTTACCACCCTGGTGAAAGGTGAGTCGGAGCGCCTTAACTCCAAGCGCCCACCACCGGGTGGGTAAACCCCATTGTTTGGAGGGCCTAGAGGGTGGACCCTAAGAGAGAAAAGAGCCATAGACTCAGGCCTGTCCAGACTTCCCCTGACTGGCCCATGCTGGGCCAGGACCAGAAAGGTCGAAGGGCCGGGAGGGGCCCATCACAAAGGACACCCAAGAGCTGCACGCCTGGGGTCCTGACTGGCCTGGAGGCAGGCCAGGGCTAGAGGAACCCAAGGTCCCATTGGGAGGACCACATCCAGAAGGGGAAGCAGTGCAGGGAACTATGTTGCCTTGTATGCAGGTGGAGGAGACCACCTGATGGGAGGAATTCAGGTGGAGCCCAACTAAGAGGATTCTGGGGCCCGGTGTGGGGAGCTGGTGATAATGAACACTTAGATGCCATCTGTGCAGCTTGGGCTGCAGTGTAGGGGAGGAAAGGAGCCACTGATGGGTGGGCCACACAGAGATTGGCCCGTTACACATGCAAAGTAAAAATCAAAAAACACCATGATCATTTGTAATATTTCATTTTTCTTTCATTTGATGCATCTTGGGCAAAAAAAAAAAAAAAATTCTAATCCAGTAAAGGAAATGTACTCATCTTCTTTTAGCACACATGGCAGGCTGGAAGGTGAACTACTGCCCCCAGCACAACTCTTCTGGTTTAGTAATTGGTGTGATATATACCAGAACCCACAAACTGGGTGTTCAATGGTGGTAGTCAAAGTAGATATTTGGTTTAGAATGGAAGTGGACACACTCCATAGATTCACACGTTTAAAAACTCAGTCATCGCCCTTTTGGCCCCTGATAATCTACGTTGGAAGCAGTTGCATGCAGGCAGACTCCTGCCAACCGAGTTCGAGTGACAGCAATGGGACAGAAGGGATCTGTTTGTGCAGCGCTGGTGGCTGGAATAAGGCCCCTGGGATTCGATGCAAAGTGAATGCATTCCCACAGTGAGCTACACAGTAAATAACCAATTTACATAATTCATCCTCCTACAGCTATCAATCTAAGTACTTAGATGAGCTCTCATCAACATGGTGCCTGAATCACTCCTACAAGAAGCAAACAACAAAGGTATCTCTTTCTTCTGCCAGTGCCAGTGGGGAGCCAGCTTGAAGGTTATTGATAATTGCAGTAGGTTACTTTGGTTGACTTTCAAAGAGTTGTAAAAATTGTGTTATTTCTGGTTGGGGTACCATGGCAAAGCTAAAATGAGGAAGAGAGTTTTACACTTGGGTCCCAAACAGTGGGGAGAACGGTCATTCTTATTTTATCTGTCAGTGATAAGTAAGGGAATTAATAGTAACAAAGTAATGAGAGGAAGAAATCAGTCAGTCGGACCAAGCCATCTCTATATAAATTTTATATACATAAATTTATTACAAGCCAGCAACTATTTTTAATTGAATCTTTTTGCATAAGCGGCCTTTCACGGTTCTTTTTGTATGCTAGATAGGATGTTCTTCAATACACACACACAAAGGAAAGTGTAAAGCATAAAATGCTGCACTTACCTTTAAATTCTCTCTCAGATTGGCTGCTAACCTGGTGTTAAACATGATTTTGTGTCAATAACATACCGTACACTCCACAGTGCTTGGGAAATGAGCAGTGCTTCAAATAACAGCTCTCTTTGGGAAAAGGAATTCACCCCAAATTTCTTCTCATTATTCTGAGTTCCTAATTTGTTCCCAGAGGCCTTATGAATCCTGCTTACCTCTGGAAAACTAGAGCCCTATTTCCTTTTGCCTTCTTTTAACTACATTTTCTTTATCACATTTCTCATCTATCATGTTGCAGCTTTCTGGAGTTATTGAGGTTTTTTTCTTTTTTTTTTTTTTGTTATGGAGCTGGTTGACTGTTTCCTCCGCTGATTCATAGGCTGAAAAGCCTGGCTTTCTGAACCAGTTCTCTTTCATTCTTTGTTGATATCCAGATAATGAGGAACCAGGAAAGATGAAATGATGGAAAAGAAAGAAAAATGAGAGAAAGCAAGTGAGAGAGAGAGAAAAATGAGAGAACAGGGGGCAAAAAAGCAGATGATGTAACCCCAAATTACAGTGTGTTCAACGCTGATCGTGATGACTTTTGGTTAGTTTGTCCAAGAGCCAACTGACAGATTGGGAGGGAGCAAAGTTAGCAACTACATTACTTAGCTTGATAGATTGTCAAGAAATGGCAAAGACACCTAACCAAAAGTCATCACGATCAGCATTGAACACACTGTAATTTGGGGTTACATCATCTGCTTTTTTGCCCCCTGTTCTCTCATTTTTCTCTCTCTCTCACTTGCTTTCTCTCATTTTTCTTATCTTTTAGACAGCTGGCCTGTGGCTCTTAGCTAGTTAAATAGTTTGTTGGCAAGATCCAAAACTAATCCATTTGGCTAATGAGCTTAATGGCTCATTAGAAGATTTCATTAATATTCTGTAAAGTAAATTTCAGTACATTTAGTTTGAGTTAAAAGTAACTCCATCCCATAAGCAGACACAGAACAATACATACACTTGTGGCCTGATCCTGCATCCTTGAACTCAGTGGGAGTTTTGCCACTATCTTCAATTAATATAGACTTCGACCTATTCAAAAATGTATTCTATTTCTTATGTGCTTATTCTTGCTTTATCACTATGTTTTTATTGGCATTTTTCCCCAACACATTTCTATATTCTTCTCTACTCTATCTTGTTTTTTGTCCCTTGCGGAAGTGCACTGACTTCTGTTGAAACCCTGTATCACCAAGAGTTACATCCATATAACTAAGAGGAAAATGTAATCCTCCAGGTTCATTGTACTTCTTCATGGGTCTTAAGACCAAAGTGAATATTTATTTCCACAAATAAACATGGTCACTGGGTTTTAGCATTTTTCTGCTTGTGCAGTGTGTATACAGAGTTTGCAACTAGTCACGATTCAAAATATATCAACTAAATTACTCACAAAATGTACAAGTTTAATTATTCAGGGAATCAGGGCCTTAGTGGGCTAACAATGGAGATTCAACGTACACATTAAATGATGGTATACATTGTAATTAATCTTGTTACGGAGTGGAAGATAATTCCTTTTGTCACTTTAGTTCACGGTTAACTTTTATTCAAGCCCTATTTCCTTTGTGTTTACCCAAACAAATTCACAAAGCTTTATAAAATAATTCGTTTTTGTAAAGTCCCATCCAGTTTGCCAGAATAAATAGAGCAATGGCTACAACAAGTTTTTAATTATGTTTTAATGAAGCAGAATGTGGAAGATTCACCCAACTGGAACTAACAGGGCGGCTATGATTCGATCACCCAAAAAAGAAAAACAAAAACAAGGGCAAACACAAGAACAGCCAAGTAGGAAAACTTTCTTTTCCTCTAGTACAGCGTAAGCAGGAGCAAGGGGTTCAGATTGCCACTTGCTGAGTGCTTAAGGACATTTTAGAGGCTACAGTTTGTTGAACAATGTGCATGCAATATAATCCGAGCAGCAACTCTACTCAGCATTCAGCTGGCAGCCAATTTAGTGTCAGTTCTTGAACACCCTGGGGGTTTCTACACACTCATTTGGTCGAAAGGAAAACTCTTCCTATAGGAAGGCCAAAACCTGATCTGGTGTCATTCAGCACTGTGCTTCTGACATCAGTTGAAGGTATACAGACTACATCAGGGGGGGATCTGGCCAAGATACTGCTGGAATTCAAGTTTTGCATAGACCTTTTCAGACCTAATAAAATGTAAATGTACTATTGCTATGGTAACATCACTATAAGTGTCATCCTCATCCTGTGCTAAAAGAAGTGAGGATATTGAATTAGCAGAGGATATATTGATCCTATTTGACTGATAATCTAAGAGGAAAGACACTGGGCAAACCTTCCACTTTAGTAGGAAACTTTGGCATCTCTTTCTGATCATACTCAAAAGAGGATTAGTTTCCATTATGCTCTCAATGTTCCCTATTGAGATATACCAATAGAGCAACTCAAAAAAGAAATGTAATACATGACTTCTGGTTCATTTGCTTGTATTTCAACTTCCTGGTTTTCATTGTGTCCATTTTCCTGATCTGGACAGATTTCTTTTTTCCACCAAAGCAGTTCTCAAAATCAAAATGTTTTGGGTTTTGTTTGTTTTTTAATGGCAAAACAAAATTCCTCAGATTTGATTTTCTTTGGTGCAAAAAATGAATGCTTTTCCTCTGACTGCAGTTAACATCTCCTACTGCAGTTCTGGGCAAATCAACCAGAGACCAAAAAGATTTGACCAACTTTGCCAGGAAGCATTTCTCAGGAACAGGTCACAATTCAGAGGATGTAATAGTGATTTGAGTCACCTTAGCCTCCATCCTCGGGAATGTAAGTTTGGTGCTCTCTCTCCTACAGGCATAGCATAGACTCCCAGCCCTTGTTCCTGTTGTGTTTGTCTGAAGTCCTCAACTAGCTTGTATTCTCAAATGTGTGCAGAGTCTAAATAATTTCTTCACTGAAAAATTACTGGTCTGTAGGTGATTTGGATGGCAAATATTACTCCTGAATACCCATTTTCTACCACAAATTATGAAGCTAACTTATGCTATTTACATAACTCAAGTAACTTAAATTTATGCAATAGAGCATGTGAATTGTATATTTGTATATGGGCACTGCAATATTTGCAATTCACAGTTGGCGCTGTGTTGGTTAAGCGAGTAAGTCTTTCCGTCAGGGGAAAGAAAATCATAGCATATGACTGTATTCAACACGGCACAAATGGTGAATTTCACAGCTGCATGAAATGGCGTACAAATCAAAATTCACACTGGGAAATATTGAGTAGCCAAGGCAAAAATTTACTTTCTGAGATATTTGTACTGTCAACTGCAGCAATAGGGGAAGTAAATCTAAACAGGTCATGCACATGGATGAATCAAATTTAAATCCAGGACTTGGAGGAAAGTTTAATGGAACAAAGAGCAACAAAAGTAAGCTGGTCTGAGAAGTGGTACCCACTCATCTTTTGACCAAGACACTGTGTATCTTCCTCTATTTATACACAGTTATATAGTAGGGTCCTTGTTATCACTAGGGTCTCTGGATACTACTATAATCCTTGCAGTAATGTAGCAGTAATGAGAACAGGAATGGACTCTATATGATGACAATTTTATAAAAATAATATGAATTTGCTTTAGCTATTGGTACATTACACATCACACGTCTTTAATATTCATGCTTCATCCTTCTCCTTTTTACATCTTAATATCTGCAGCAATAATTCTCAGCTAATATATTAGCAACAGTTTTGGAGACTAACATAAAATATAAGGCAAAAGCGATTCATCCGGCCAAATGTTGTGATGACTTTTTTATCAAAGCAAAGCAGCGAGAGATTTTTTTTTTCCCCCAAGGTTTACTAGCCTCTGGCAGACCTAAACACCAACAGCCCTGCATACTCTAGGACAGAATACAAATAGGAAGGCATAACTTTTCTTAGTTGAGGTATTTAGTGCTGAAACAAGTAATATGCATACTTAAGTATTTTATCCATATGTTCCTCCATAGACTTTCAAAGCTCCTCTAGTGATATCAATACTTTGGAAGAACAGCAGTGGGGATCTTTTTCATTTTTTTCTGCAGAGAGCAAGCAGTATAAAGATAATACAAAAGAGACCTTTTATTTATCCTTGCTGAAGTGTATGGTGTGGATTTAGATTGAAAAAAAATTCAGAGGTTTTGAATTAAATATTAAGAAGATCAAGCTAGATAAGCCCACATTATTTACCAGCTTCATGCTACTTTAGGACACTCAATAAGGAAAGCCAACACACCTGTGCCACTTTCCCTCTACACTGCATGCACCATTGCCTTTATAAAGAAGAACTATAAACTTTATTTTTCTATCTTTTAAATATGAATAGGGCATCAGCAGCCCATAAGATAAAACATATTCCTAAAATGTCTTGCCATCCTTGTCTATAAACTCAGTAAATAAACTCCAATCATTTTTCATTATTACTGATTTTTCATTATTATTTATAGAGCTTTGTAAGCATACCTGACACTTTACAAACATGCCAGCAGAAAATGTCCTTGAATTTACAGTCTAATTCAGACCAAGCCAATACAACAGAGGATGATCCACTTTTATAATGGAGATGCATACAGTGCTGCAACAAAAATCACTGCTGCAAAATTTAGAAGTAGATTTGAAGGAGGAATTTCAAAGACAGATGCATACCATAGGCCCCAAAAGGTCTATATAGTTGACTGCACATAGTGTAGGACACTTCCCCTGTTCCCGAACTAAAGAGGGGAACTTTCATCACCTCTGGATTGAGAGAGAGAAGCTCTTTGACAACAATTTTCCATTAGGTTTGGATAATTTTATCAAATTTACCATTCAGTAATTTTCATGCAGACCTTTCTAGTTCAGTGAAAGAAAAGCTGTCAAGTATAATAAATATCAGTTATTTATCTTTGTGATAATAAATGCTACGAAAAAGTACAAAGAGAAAAAAACCCAATAAATTCATCTGGCAATTAAGGAGTACGTTTCCATTCACTGCAATACTGCCCATCACAACCACTCATTTCTGCCTCTCAGAGGACAGACATCTTTGTCTACAGACATTCCCTTGTCATTTTTCTTTTCTTAAAATGCCTGCCCCAAGATTGATTGAAACACAGCGGATACTACAGTTACTGCCAGGGGGCTAAGTAAGTAAGTAAAGACAGACCACTCAAAACAGACACGAACTGAAGGAGCAGTTCGAAATTGTGAGCATTTCTAAGGATATTGTGATATTGTTGCGATAAATAAGCAGGCCCAAGGTACTCGAGAGAGATTTTCTTTATTCAGTCCTGTAGCTCTGTCTCTGTTTAACTCAACCCATGCTTGTGCGGTGGCCTTCCCCCCCAGACACTGCATGTACAGGAAGCTAACCTTTCTCTAGGTACGCTTTCCAATCCCACAGAGATCTCAGACTCACGCCCTAAGTCTCTCAAAGTAAATGGAAAACTCCCTTTGCCTTCAGCTGGTCAAGGACTTCATTGAATGGGTGTTAGAAGCCAGGGTGCTCAGCAGACAGCTGCCTACAGCTAGTTAATAGGGAGAGAGCAGGAACAAAGGTATCTTGAATCCTGGATAAAAGTATTGCCTGGCACCCCACAGCACCCTAAAAAGAAACTCAAGGCACCCCCGGGTGCTGCAACGCCCTGGTTGAGAATCACTGCATTATATCCTAATGATCAGAGCACTCACCCAGGATGAGGGGGACCCTTTTCTCATTGATGCCTTCCACCTGATGGGATGCAAACCCACATCCTTCCATATTCCAAGTGAGTGGCCTAATCAATGGGATATATGTGTTCCTGGGGGTGGGGAAGGGGACTCACTCCTTTCTCTTGAAGCTCTATCACTATGCATTAAAAAACAAAAACAATTATTGGGCCCTCAAGAGAGTGTACAAGAAGGAGCTTGACCCTGCAACCTAATGGTTCAGGTACCCAAGCAGTGGGGGAAGAGACCTGGGTGTTGCTCTGAGCTCAAAGGACTTTCCCCATATTTCATCCAATGAATATTTGATAATAAAATAAGAAAAAAAAACCAGAACCTGTATATCTTCCCTCCCACATATCTCCTAACCACTAGCAGGGGTTGGCAGCATTTCCCAAGCAGGGGACCAGAATGACCCAGCTCAGGACTGAGGAAAGCTGCCCCCATTGCTTCTTCCAGCTGCACAGTTGCATGTAGCCCAGGGACCCACTCCACCAAAGCCCCTGGTGCCCAATTACAGTGTATCCCATGCAAAGCTGCTAGATGCCACTGAAGCCATTGCTCTGTAGGTAGATCCAATACTATATGAACCAGAATGAGCCCTTGGGGCATAAATCCCCAATCCTTGTACTGGAAAATCCCATGCTGCCCAGCCAGAGAGGCAGAGATTGCTCAGACACAACACATCACAACTCCCTTTTAAAGGGGTCCAATTCTCTCTCCACACATGTACTATGTGGGCCTCAATTAGGTCCTTTTTGCAATGTTTTGAGGCGCCAGAAAAAAGTGTCAATTAGCTTGGCATACTGAAGACTCCATGTGGCTGTTTCATCAAAGACAATAAAAGCTGTACTCCACCATTGAAGACACCATCATCACAGTCCTTTTTGTCCTTTGGATGGGCAAGTTCAGTAAATTTATAATCAAAAGGATTTTGTGTGCTTTTAATTTTCTTAATCAGCTTAATGCCTTACAATAAAGTGAGACATCAGATTGTTTTGCATGGCAGGGCTCCAAATTACAAAGTTCAGTTTAAACTCTTACGACAGGGACTAGGGACATTATCTGGGAATTATTTACTGGATGAGAGAAATAGTCAAAAGATATTCCTATTTTAAATCATTTATTCCTACTTTGTTTTCTCTGAACCATGGTCTGAATCTCTTTCTATTGGCTACAGAGAAAATTTTGCCAGAATTAGTACTACAATATTCGGTGTTCAAGTTTTGTTTGGTTTAATTTTATATTTAGTGAATGCTCCCAGCATGCAACACCATTACTGCAAACATGATCAGCAAAAACAAGCATCAAGGGGACATTATCTAATCAGGTCTGGAAATCTAGACTACTGGCTTCTAGTCCTGGCATGGCTACCTGCTAGATATATATCCTAGTGTGAGTCACTTTGTCCTATATCCTTATGGATCTGCACGCAGGCACCATTCCCAAGAGGCACGTACAGACTAGGGCTGTGCGACGCTTTGGTCCCTGATTAGATCTGGCGGCGATTCAGCCCAATTCGGTGGCTGAATCTCCAAATCTGAATTGAATCAGAGGACACTTTAATCAGAAGTACTTCTGATCCACTTCCGGGTTCACTGCCGAGCACATGGAGCTCCCCCCCACCCCACCCCCAACACTCCTGTGGGATGCTCCATGCACCCCAGCATTGCAGCAATCACAAGCCGCGCTGGTACCTCAAAGTATGTAGAAAAAACATTTAAAGATGTGTCTATGTCCAAATCGCTGATTCTCCGAATCAGCATCGAATCTTCAGATTCGGCCAAATCGCATCAGGCCAGTAATCTGAATCAATGAATTGAATCACTGCTGCTGATTCAAGCCAAATCTGAATCCAAATCGAATAGGGCCCGCTTCACACACTCCTAGTAGAGATTTAGAATGATGCACATTCATCTCAGGATTTCAGCTGGCCCATTTGTAATAAGAACATAAGGCAACATTTCCCTACCTCACAGGAGTTTCCTGAAGCTTAATTGTTGCTGATTGTCCTTGACTGAAATATACTTCATGGGTGAAATTTACCCTCTGGCAGGCAGCAAGCCAGCCCAAAGCTGACTCGTCACTTAAGCGCTCTGCAGAAATAGGTTCATCCTGCGATGGTAGAGTATTAACAGCAACCAGCAGTGGAAGTATCTGAGGACAGAATATAACTATTTGCAATGTCACTCCAAACATTTCATTCTTTTTTTTAAATTGTATTTTGCATCAAAAAGAATTACACTGAGGTTACAAAAGCATATTTACTTGTGCCAGATGCACTAATACCATTGCTTTTAAACTACAACACTTGGGTTTAGTGCTACAACATCTTACTCCCACAAGCGGTCCATTATGCAGGTAAGCGAAAGCTAATCCCATGAATTTGTGAAGGGCTTTCCAGGAAGACGTTCCCTGTTGTTGGCTAGAGGCTCCTGGAACAAAATGGGTGGTTCAGTTTTATATTATTGTGGCTAGATTCTAATTAATGCCATCTGCTGGTCAAGAGATACCTACATCAAGCAGACCACGGGCCACTGCCAATATAAAGAAGGCTGTCCAAGGCCACCAGTCAGTAGCAAAATCGTGGGGGTGGACTAATCCACTTCCCCATGCCTTTAACTGACAAAGGCTTTTGATACCTTTGACTATTTCCTACACTAATCAAGCTAAAACCATTATCTCAGAACATCTTGCGACTTTACAGCTCTGTGGTTATCATGCATGGGATGGGGTCTTACCTCTGTTCCCATCATACCACGACAGTGGAACTTTTCAACCCTGCTATGGCCTGGGCTAACAAAGGCTGCATATCTAACAGCATATACTAAATGGCATTCTCTTTTACCAACTATGTGCCCATAAAGGTACTGTATGTGAGATCCTATATTCCCTTCCAACTGTGTAAAGCCATGTAAATAATGTGGTTCGTAACCTGGTTTGGCAGGATTCGATAAACATCGATTTCACCTGACAGTCACAGATTGAAAGAAAAATATTTCCATTGATGATCTTTGAAATGTATAGAAAAGGGACGTTAAAAAAAAAAATCCAAGATGGGGATAAGGAAATCTGGAGCAGGGTGCACCTCACACGCACGAGTGCACATGCACAACAAGTAGCCGCTGCAGGTGGAGTCGGGGAGCCCTGGCTGTGCTGCCCGTGCACCGCTTCTCTGGCAGCAGCTCATGGATCAGGCACCAAATTCCTGATGAGCCTGGCCTGGCCCCTGAGTGTTTGGGGAAGGAGCCAAACTCTCAGTGAGCCCAGCCCAACCCCCTGTGATCAGGTACGGTATGAATCTATTGTATGTATTCCTCTTTTAGGTGTTCAGTTTGCTTGTGGGTCTGCAGAGGCATCATGAGCAGTGACTTCTTGAGTACAGGAGTGAGCATCTTCTAGACCTGCTCTAGTTTTTCTTGTTCTACTGCAAATGCCTGTTATCATTAACATATCCTTTTTTTTTTTAATTCTCTTTGCCTAATACCATTTCTCTTGCCAGTTTGCATTTACATTTGAACAGTAGTAAATCAGGCTAAAAACCTAGTGCATATTTGTGACTTAAGATTGTATGCACAGAACATATTTTCATTTACTGTATATTAGCAAGGCAAAAAAAATCTAGTTTATTAGCAAAAAAGCAGCCTGCATTTCCTGTTGTTAATAGGTTTGCATAGGAAGCACGAAAACAGTGAGGTACAGAGTAAATGCTCCTCCTCTGTCCTAAGGATGAGGTGTTCAGCCACTGAAAAGTTTTAAGTTGTTTTCTGAGGTTACACATACTCTGCTTTCTGCATCTACTTTTAGATGGGGGTGTGGAACTCTGGAAAGTTTCCTGTTAGCCCTTTTCTTTCTCCTGGGGGGAAAAATAGTTGTATGTCAAACTATAAATTGCTGGGAAGCCCTGGCTGAGTGCTGGTATACGTACAATGTAGGTCCCTTGGGGACTTTAAGTCAACTCAATGACCTATAGTTGCATGCACTGCATTTCTTTAAATATTTTTCAGGGCTGCTACAACTACATTGGCAGATGATGTAGAGTTAGGGTTTGTACATTGGCTTGCTATTTATAGGGAGTGTGGGGAAGGGAGCGGGGAGAATGTCTCTCTGCCAGTCTATTTTGCTGGGGCTTCTGGACGATCAACCAAAACTGATGTAAAAGTTAGGCTCTCCTGTGCCGATTAAAGTACTTCACTTAATAACAGTGGCACTCACATTGTTGGCAAAAGGTTTAACGTTTGCGCCGCAGAAAACACCTTTTGAATGGGGTTACGAGGGACAGAAGCCAACACAGAAGCCTCAATCCTGAGCCATGCAAGTCTATGAGAATTTTGCGGCTGACAGCAGTAGCCCACTGAGACCGTAAGCAGCACTTTCAAGTTTTCATATTTCAAAATCTGTCAAGTTTAACCTACATGTCTTATAAGTCAACACATAGCCCAAACATAAAAGATACCAAAAGTGACTTACATACCTACTGATTAGATAAGTCCCCACCAATGGTACATTCACCTGGAGTCTTTACTTCCATGAACAGGGGTTTGCAAAATCAGTCTCTTTGACTCTTCTGAAAGACTACTATGATACTAAGTTCCAGTCCACAGGAAGATACGGTAGTGGCCAAAATGGCCAGAAATATTGGTCCATGAATAATATGACACCAGACATCAGAAAGGATTACAAAGGTTTGGAAGTAGTCATTATTTTTCTTTGCAAATTAATCATATTAAAGCATTGCATTACCTTGACTCTAAAAGGCTTTTAAAAAAACCCTTCTCAGATACAAGGTCAATTGAGAAAAATGGAGAAAAACGGGGTTTCTGAGGTTAAAGAAGGGATGTCTCTGAAACTCGTGGGTTGTGATGAAATAGCTTGTTCGAGAAAATTGAAACATGTCTTTCATGGTAAGCTCCACTCAACAGGAAAGCTTCATTCCCTCTAAAGGGGTTAGACTGCCTTGCCAAGGAGGTACTCGGATATTAATATTTTTTAATTAATGCTCTAGGATATTCACACAAAGACACAGATATTGACTACAATGTGTGAATATTTTTAATTGGAGGAGACTATGCCAACTGAGGCACAAAACTAGTAAAATCTGTTCGAAATAATAAAAACAATAATAAAGAAAAAGGCTAGAGAGGAAAAAAAGCCCCAAAAAGAAAACTATTTAGTTAAAAGAGACCTCCAAGGGCTCTGGAACTAATGTAAAGGTAGAAAAACATGAACATTATCATGACCATCACGGCTGCTGTTCAGGGACACAGGGATCTCGGTGCCACGGAAATAGCAGTTGTATTCAAAACTATTTTGCATGATTCACATATAAATGAAGGTGATTCAGATTTGGGGAATGTAATGATCCACAGCAAATCATACGCCTGTTAAAAACTGCATATTGCTGTTTATGATATAGGTAGGCAATGGTGATGTAGAAAAATTAAAGGCTTTTTACTTACATCTAGAAAACAGTGACTTAGCCCCAATTGACCAAAACACTTAAACACGTGCTTCGTTCCTACCCACTTCAACATAAACAATTTCCCTAGGAAAACGAAGACCAAAGGTTGCTGGTAGATTTTCCCCCTGGGGCTATTTTCCCTCTTCCGTTTCTTGTTACTTGATTTTAAATCTCATTTTAGGATTTTATGTTATTTTATTTTCCCCCTTCCCTCTCTTAGGCCCCCAGTCCTGCAAACATTAATGTGTGTTCTTAACTTTAAGTATGAGTAGTCCCAAGCAATGGGATGTCAAAGAGAAAGAGTGATGTGCCCAAAGCTAAGCAGGTGTCTAAGTACTTGCAAGTTGTAAGTCCTAGATCCACAAAAGGGCTTTTGGTGTCATTGCTCAGCACTGCAGCCCCTAGCTTCTGGGTTCCCTGCCCGTAGTGCAATTCACAGTCTGGATTGAGGCAAAGCAGTGGGTGACGTGATCCTCAGCATGAGTGCCCTGAGCTAGGTCATTAGCAATGCCAAGGAGAGAGGTACTGCTTAAATTTAAAGCACTGCCACTAGGGGTGTGCAAAGTGGGCCCTATTCAATTTGGATCCGGATTCAGCCCAAATTGGGGACAGCTATTCAATTTGTTGATTCGGCTCGCTATCCCCAATTTGATTTGGCCAAATCTGAATCTGAAGACTCAATGCTGAGTCACAGAATCGGCAATTTAGCCATAGACACAGCTTTAAATGTTTTTTCTACATACCTCGAGGTACCAGCGCGGCTTGTGAACTCTGTGATGCTGGGGTGGATGGAGCATCCCACAGGAGTGCAGGCAGACCACCGCCCCCCCCCATGCTCGGCAATGAACCTGGAAGTGGATCAGGAGTACTTCCAGTCCACTTCTGGGTCCACCAAGGAGCGTGCCGGGGGTCCCCCATTCCCCTCTGGCTCAGCAATCAGCTGTGGGGGGACCCTGGGTGTCCTCCCAGACCCAGAAGGCACCAGTTGCCAATCCAGAAGGGTGCAGGGCCCCCCCCCAGTGTGCTCTCTGATGGACCCAGAAGTGGACCGGGTTTGCTACCGAGCACGCTGGAGAGTCCCCCATATTTCTGTGGGATGCTCCATCCACCCAGCATCGCAGCTTTCATAAGTCACCTGATACCTAGAGGCATGTAAAAGAAACATTTAAACCTGTGTCTGTGCCTGAATTGCCGAATCTTTCCAAATCAATTCAGAGGGTTCCAATTCGATCCAGAGAGATTAAAGGGTCCTCTGATTCGATTCAGATTTAGAGATTCGGCCACCAAATCGGGGCAATCTTCACTGAATCAAATCAGCAACCAAAGCTTTGCACAGCCCCACTAGGCACTTAAGTCCACTTGGGATTCACAACTGTGAATCCTCTACTAGAGTCAGAGATCCAAGCCAGCCATTTCTCATCAAACATGCAAGGCACTGTACCCCCCTGTTGTCCAATAGCTCAGTATTCAACCCTCCTATCAAGCTGTGCCACTCCACAAAGTAATTAAATATCCATTGGGATAGAGAATGATTTTTATGGCTGAGTGATTCGGGCAGAGATCTGGGCCTTATTATGTGCCCCTAAATGTATTTTGGACTAGAACTCACAAATTTCTCTCCCAAGTGAGCAACATCATAACTAGGCAACAAAGTTGCACTCACTGACTTCCCTTCTTGCCTGATGAAGAGTCTTTTATTCTAAGCACAATAGCAGAGTTTCAACAGGAAGGGCCCAAAACACCCTGTGCCTCTAAATGCCGGGGTCTGAAAACCCAAAGGGTGGAAAATGCAGGTTCAAATCCCCTTCAGGCCAAAGAAGGCTTGGAGCCAGATCTCAGATGGGTGTGCCAACCATGAGGCTAAGGGGGAAAGGGGGCAGCCCTACCTCTTCCTTGTGGTGGGTTCTCTGCGGGGGCTGATTCAATAGAGGTGCTCTGAGAACGGATACTGGACCTGGCCCTACAGCTGGTTAAGGTGGATGATCCTAAGGATCTCAACAGGACTTAGGCACAGGTTAAGTGCTTAGCTGCTCTGCATTGTCAAAACCTGGGAACTTTTCCATAAGTTCGGGGAGAAACATTTAGCCGCCGCTGGTATAGAAACAAATGCCTATGGACTTTAAAACGTGGCTGAGCACAGGTTCTGGGGAGCTGAGTTTGACACAGGCAACTCCAATAATAGTTTGGCTACATTTATGCATCTGTGCCCTTTGGCAGATCTAGCCCTCAGCGCCTTAGATGCTGAAGGTGAGGGGAGCACTAAACATTTCCCTGAGGGCGTGTAGCACCTACAGGTTTGGACTCTTCGACCTAAAATAAGATAGGTAGCACAATCCTTCTCACTCAACATCACGTTCAACACCACCAGAGAAAACAGTTAATCTGTTCTGGCCTTGTAGAACCATTTTCTGTTTTCAAGGTTAAAGTATGAAAGACAAGGATTTTTTTTACCCCATAGGCTTTCACTCCCTTTATTTTGTTGAGTTTCTTCTAATTAATCAGAATAAAACCCATAGGAAAGCCAAATGCACCCAAAGTATCTTTCCTTTTGAAATCATGGGCAGTCATCTTAAGGAGCCATCGCTTAGACACGTCCTGACAACTCTTCACTGTGCTTTTGTAATGCTATGTCTTTCTTGTCAGTGCAATTCAAATCTCGGCTCATGATGGACTTCAATAGCACATTACCTGAATCTACAACATTAGCCATGAAAAAGCATTCTTTATTGTACTACTATAGAGAAAAATTATTAAAAAAACTAGGCGGCCTCATTCTTTTTCTATTCATCATTATTAGTTGCAACACTTTAATAAATGCAGATGAGCACAAATTGTTGCTAAGCATTTTTCTCAGTGACTAAACAGTCCACATTTCATTACAAACCAGATCATGCATTATTTAGTAAAATTACAGTAAAAAAAAAGAGCAACAAATTAAACCATCGCATAGAAATTTATTCCTTGGGAGAGATGCCTAAAAATCATTCAGAACAATGGATAGCACACAGAAATGCAGTCAAAAGAGAATTTACAGAAATGTTGAGATGCTCTCCCAAGCAGCTTAGTATACAAAAACATGAATTTCTGCAAAAACATATATTGACATGAAATGTAGAAACAAAATCTGGAATATGCACATAGGGGATACAGGCTCTTAAGGGTCAAATTTTAAAACATTAGAAGTGGAAATGCATAGAATCGGCTTTAACCAAATCCACACAGGAAAATGTTATCCCAGTGCAGAAAGCCAGCGCATGCCTGGGTGGTGTTTAAGCATCACTAAGGTCCATAAGGCAATAAGTTTCCATGGCACAAATTTTAAGAAAAAGTGATTTTTCCTTAAAATTGTTGTGCTGACTTTATGACATATGGTGTGCAGAGGCCTTCTTAAATTCACCAATAAAGAAAGATATCCAGCCAAATAGTTCTTGACAGTCTTGTTCTTGTGGCTCGGCAAATTTTACCTGCAAATTTGAAAGAAATACACTAAACTGTTAGCAATATCAAAAAGTAAGATAAACCACAAAGGGTATGGGAGGGAGGAGAAGAGTGTGGAGGTAGAGAAGGAGGGAGAGAGAGAAATTAAATATGCATTCACTATTACCACTTATACTACAGCAACAATAGGAAAATGGCTCCTAAAAGCACAATTGCAGCCATCTTCTGTAGGCGAGTAGGCACCAGTCCCTCTCCCTCTCTGTCGCTCTCTCTGCATAAGCCACAATGGGGAGCCGGTCTGATCAGGAAGACCAACCCATACAAAACGACGAGCGGATAAGGCAAATGAGCCACATCCCCTAAGCTACTTCAGCAGTGTATCCAAATGAGAATCGTCCAATATTTCAGCTTTCAGGTATTCAGGTTTTCAATCAAGTTTCAAAATTGTCTATGGAAAGCAGATGCTTGGAGAAGAGAGATTTCCTGTATACAAAAACCAATGTTTTCATTCAAAAGCCGTTTTGATGGAAATCTCTCTTCTTTATTTTTCCTACCAGGCCTAAAGATAATCTACATCAGGTTCACTCTGCAAGAGAACAACTACTAAAGCAGAGAGATTATAAAGTCCAGTGCTCGGAAAGGGATTCCAGGCTCAGATCTTCTACAGCCACGTTCATACAAGTCCTCAAGCCTCAAGGCATAAGAAGTTTCTAAATCAGTTACTGGGATTTAATTAAAGAGGTTTTTCATTTTCAAGGGCAGCACCTTAATGTGACCAATAAGCTAAAGGATAGATGGTGTTAGAATCAGCTCCCTAATTGACCAGGAAAAATCCAGAGAACACACTTAAAAAGCTTTAATAAGAAGTTTAAAAAGGCATTTTGTGATCTTACACATCCTTATCTTGTCTGTAATTGAAAGCTACAAAGTAATTGAGGGCTACAGCTTTCCCAGGGCTGAATACTACCATATTACAGACAGACGGAATGGATTATTTGAATTACTTGTCCAAGTCGTTAACAATTTCCTCTCTCTCCTTCTCTCTCTATTTATCATCTCCCTCAAATCATAATCACCTGCAAAACTTCCTACATACCACCATGCCTAGCACCTACAGAAATGGAAAAACAGCCACTTAAATATAATCCATATGCAAATAAATGTAATATTATCCCTTAGTAGTCCCTTGTTCCTACTTGTACCTCCCTAGGTGCTAAGAGCCCATGGTCTTTGGACTACCTCACAACTCACCTGGGGTCGATGGTTACTCATTCAATGAGTGAGAAAATTTCTAGAGCTTAAGACCTGCTCTGGAAAGAGCTATGCTACAGGGAGTGACCCCTAGTTTCTCATTTATCCAACAGAAATGCCACATGTTGAGGACATTATTGCTTTCATAAGCAGAACATAATAAAAATAGCATATAGATTTTTATTTTATGGATAATAGTGTCTATTGGTACCTATAAAGTACTTTCAAGTCATGTATTCCCTGTAAATTAGGCAGGCGTATTGCTTACTACTGCTGTTCACTTGATAGTCTGGCATTTGTGCATATACTACTGCGCATTTACTTGTCTGTGTTCTCGTCACTGTCCTATAAATGTACATCCTGGATTAAGATGCTCTAGAAAGAATGTGTTACTTTCCCAAATGGAAGGAAAAGAACAAACGCACATTTTTTAAAACAAAAAAATGATAAAACCTCAAACCAACAAGTCAACCTGGACCCACTTTCAGTCCCCATGGAAGGGCCTGAGCCAGCTTTAAGTCTGTGGGTCTCTTATGTGGGAGACAGAGGGGGACAAAGAGGTGGCTCACTGGAGTGTATGCCAGTCAAATCCAGATTGGGGGTAGGAGAAGCAGTTATAGACAGCAGTCCTTGAACCTGTCACTGCTTCCACACTACAGCTTGCCAAAGGATGACAATCCAGGTTTGTGGCAACTTCTGAGGCTCAAGGTTTGGTCCCCCTCCAGCACAGCCAATGGAATGAAACGTTATCTTAAACAGTCCGGAAAAAATGGGATTATTTGCCAGATCTCTTTTGGGGCTGTAGCCTAAGATTTCTGATTCTGGCCGGGGCACATGGGAGAGGCAGGTTCAAACCCTCTCCCCTGCTTGATTCAAAGAGGCCTTAATCCCAAATCACACTGAACCAGACACAGGAGAGACCTGAATCTTGAGATTTTGGTATCTCCAGACATTTTGCTGAAGAGATTCTGACCAGGTCTATTCAGGAGCAACTCAAGCCTGAATTATATGTTGAGGATGAAGATTTGTCCCTACTTTTTCTATTTTGCTGCAGATGCTGGACTGACTCCTTGGGTATACATTATAATTCAGATTTGCCTTGCTACACAATGCTGAGCATGGTCTCCTGTTTTTAAAAGGCTACAAGAGACACTGGGAGACCTTTGTACATTGTTATAATGTTGCATTAGTAAAACATTTTAATTAATATGTCCCTGGTCAAACATCACTTTAATCTTCTACTCTTACTCAGATCAGGTCCCTGGAGGTCTCTCCCAAGCTTCATAACGCTCGGCAACATTTTGCTGTACTGCAGGATGATACAGACTCTCAGTGTTAAGCATTTCTACGCACCTAATTTAAAACCCCAAAAGATTTAGGGGTGTGACCCAGCGCCCTGAGCATGGGACCAGGAGAAGCCCGGATCCCAAACTAATGCTAAACATGCCTTTGGCCACAGGTGATTCCCCAAACCTAGCTCTTTTCTTCAGATCTCCTGGTGTTGAATAGATTATTTCACATGTCTTAATGAACGGTTGAAGTGCTGCTGTAGGACAGCCACCGGTCTTTTTACCACCGTTACTATCCTCTAACTGAAATTGGAACGAGCCAGTAATCTCGGTGGTAAAAATGTCACCAGTCTTCTTGGTGTTGCTCTTACTCCCAGGGTCTTCCCAGTATTTGGGACCCGGCGGGGCTGTTTCTGCTAGGAGGAGGAACTGAAGGCAGAGTCATTCGTTGTTATTCCGTCCTCATCGTTTACAAAAAATAATTTCATATGTTCTGTTTCCCTGAACACAGGAGGAAACAACACGACACGCTGTCCTTGCTGAGACATTCGAGTCTGCCTTCTGATTATTTTTATGCCCAAATTGCTCTTCCCTCACCCATTTTTCAGGGGCAACCTACCAGCTTGTCTCCTAGTTTTTCTGGGTCAGACAAACAGCTGTAAACAAATCAATCCTCCACCCTGTGTTCAGTCCACATGGGCCAGCCTCTGCCCTGGCCTTGGATAGGATCTCAGATCTTGGATGGCAGCTTCTGGTTTTTCAGCTATCACTAAAGAAAGGTCATTCAATTGCCCTTTCCTTTAGCCTAACTGGAAGGTGGCTGTCACACTGGGCAGCTTCAACAAGGCTTGGCTATGGATCACCAGACATGCTTGCTGCACCAAGCGCTGGGAATGTAACTATAAAAATGGAGCTGAGCTGGAGACAGCACAACAGCAGATTTTTTTAATGCCATTATGAGCACAGCCTTAAACTTTCTCCTTTATTTCTGCTCCCCTCACCCCCACTACACTCACCCCTGTACTGCAGAGATAATAACTTGGTATAGATCCTAGGAATCTTCACTAATTTTTAGAAAACTCTGAGGATGAAAAAATTCTTTATACTTGCTCAATATTTGCTCATTATGAACTTTTAAACCCAACTGTTGTAGCAGATAACACAACCTTAGTTGTTTACAACAACTTCCAGCTTTAACAAGCCCAATAGCAGCAACTGATTTTTTCATTTCTCTGAAGCAGCAAAATTGACTGACCCTATTACAGCAAGTTCCTCTTTTAATGAACTTTTCTTCCAGTCCCATGGGGATTTGTTATAATGAGGCTGTACTGTACTTTTAAAAGTACCGAGCACTTTTATTTCTATTTGACATCAACGGGAGCTAGAGGCACACAGAACCTTTGAAAAATCAGACTCTAAACCGTCAGAGAAACTAGCCAAATATTAATTCAAGCCATTCTGCTACTGATCTATGCAAATGTCAGATGTGGAATTCCTTATCAGAGTTGCACATAAATTCCTCCATATACAGGGAGAAAACTTATATATAAGATGTGTGGGTTGCATTTACAGAAGACTGTATTTTTTAAAAGAAGCTATTTTTTTTTTAATGTAGATTTCATTCAATTATGTTTTAACTTAGTATGTACCAGGATGTCACTATAAAGCTTCTTCATTTCATCACATCTTTTTGACAGCTGGGAAAGGTTTCCTTCATACTTCTGAATTAGATCCTGCAGTAAAAAAAAACACAAATCCACAATCTTGAGCTGACACAGGAATATAAACTAGAAGAAATACTCAACAGCAGTGAGGTAATTCATTGATAAAAAGAAAAGAAAGCAGGTCAAATTTCCCAAATGCCATAAGGAATACAAGCTATACAAAATATAGGCATCCGGTCAAACTCCTGCATTTGAGCTCAATGACCTAATGCTGAATGAGAGAACCTCAAAACTGGAGGCCTCTGGATTTGGCTCAGTAATGTTATGTAAGTCCATTAAAAATTTACAGAATTAGAAAAGGAAATTAAGAATGATAGAACCATGATTTTAGAGGGTTTGTCATCTTGTGCTTAATCACCCACTCATACAGAGGTGACACACTCTAACACAGGTACATGCAGATCTTAGTGCATCATAAATGGACGTGCCCTCTGCTGCAAGTCACCAATGGGGAAGCAGAGTTTGCAAATAAGTCTTTAAAAAGCTACATTTTGAAGTGGGGGAACTTTCCCAACAGCTGTTCTCTTCTAATCAGTGTTATTAGAATGATGAAACATGATTAGAATCATTTAATATTGACCAAGGAAAGAAGGGGCTTCATCAGGAGACTACATCTGCCCTGTCTAAGGGAGAGCACTGCCGTTGGGTTGCCCCTGGGGAAGGCAGGTGGAAATTAGTGACGTGGACAGTCACTGCCAACCTTCCTGCTGTTTGGGGCCAGAGAAAGTGATGTCAGGTTTATACCAGATTCCTTAATGTACTGCTTTAGCAGAACCAGCATGTGACTTGTGGAGTTCAGAGGGTTTGCCCACCCCCATCCCTCCCAGTCTGCCTACACAGGAGGCGAACGAAGAGACATGCAGCTACTTATAGCTACTTATAACACGGAGTATTCATCAGAGAGAAGTTAAACTCACTTTGAACCTCCAGATGCCCTTGGGCTTCCCACCAGGCTCTGACTCAGCCCAGACCAAAAACATCTTACATGTCTTACTCCTCATTTATTTTCAGTCCAAGGTGAGTTTTTGATAATACATTACCTTTAGTTCTTTGCAGAACTGAGTGTCACGGGTTGTTGCCTTGATTGTCTTAGGTTTGATAAGCCTTCTGCACTGAATAACATTTTCCAATTCCTTTTTTAAAACTAACCACAAAATAGAAAAGAAATGAGACATTTAAGTTTAAAAGACAGCCATGCCTCATGGAAAAATTAGCTATTCACAGGTCTGTATCAGGTTTATATACATGCCGCATCACTATACTTTTAGTTAAAATCATGGGCCCATCCTGTGTCCTGATAGAGGCACAGCTCCTACATTAAAAAAAAAAAAGTGTGCAAATAGGCAGTGACCACATCATAGCAAAAGGAGCAGAAGTAAGATTGCACGGGCAGCCATCCATCTGGTGTTTCCTAGCATTTGTGTATCTTGCTTTGCAACCTAAATGATGTTCTCTTCAGCTATGTTATTTTAAAAGAAAAAGGCAAAACCAAATTCTAGTATGTGCACCAGCTCCAGCCTCCTCCCTCACCACACAAGCCTGAGCCTGCAGTACCAACAGTACCAATGGGCACCACTTGAGTTACAAGCCCAACTCCATTAGCTGGCAGCAGGAGAACGCTATTATCCCAGAAATGTAATGGAGTATTGCACTGGGGGGCTGGCCAGTCCAGCCCTCTTTCTCCCACCCTTTCTCAGGTCTTATCTTCCCTTCAGCCCAGTAGTTCTTAACGTCTTTAGTTTCAAGGTACCCCTTGCTAGACTCAAGGCACCCCTGAAAAAAATCCCAGTTCTTTTTTAGCTTTCATGCACTTTTTGAGTCTGGAAAAATAATAGAGCAATTCTTCTGTTGCAAAGAACTCAGAAAGATCACAAGCAGTCAAAATGGTTTGGATGTTATGGATTCCTATTTGAAATCCTTCAAATTTGGGTTTGTCTTGCCAGTCATACATATTACACAGGTGTTTGCACACCTAACAGTGCTACCCCTGAGTGGCAACCAGAAAAGCATCTCATGACGCTCTGGCTGAGAGCCCTGCTCTAGACCCTCCCCAGTTCTGTACTGCATTTGGCCTACTGCAGTTTGCTCCCTACCATGGTTTCAGTAGGGGTACATTCCCATCTACTGAAGGATGCCAGCGTAACTCAAACAACTTCTTCAACTTCATGACTTAACCATACTAGGTTTTCCCATGCCTCCTTGACTCAGTTATGGTAGTCATGTTGATAACACACCTGTATCACTTAACATCTTCAGTTTAAAGCAAACTTAATGGATTTCTGTATTTATCACGGCCGGTATTTTTTTGATAGTTTATTTCTAAACCACCTGGACACCCTTATATATTTCTTTTTAAAATTCCTCAGAGTGAGGTGACAGGTTAAATATCACCATAGCAACACCTTACCTCAATATTTTTGAACCTTTCCCTCTCTTTACAAACTACAAAATGAGCGCAATGAAAACCTGTTCCAAATGACTGCACAACGCATGAAAGTCTTCTGTGAATTTAGAAACCATATTTACATACCATCAACTTCAGCGCTGAGACCTTTGATGGAAGCTGGAAAGGAAGAGAATCAGGAATGGGGAGAGAAAGACATTAAGAAATATCATTCACACTTTGTGAGGGTGCGGGTTTCAGCAAAAGGGTTGGGTTTTTTGGTTTTTTTTATCTTCTTACCACCAGGCACAGCTTCAAATTCTGTCAACTCCTGAGGAAATTTAGCCAAATCAGGCTCATGTAAGAAGATCTGTTCCACAAGGGCATGAAGCAAGGTGATTGTCCTCTCCTTCCCCCGCAACAGAGATAACTACAAATAGAATACAGCAATAATTGACAGCCGAGGCTATTATACCTTTTTAAAAAATTGAAACAGCAGGGATGTTGAAAGCTCCTAGCTAAACTTGACAAGAATAGAAAACACAATAGAATTAAACGTCTTCTCAATCTGCCATTCCACATACAATTCCTGTTAAACTGAACTTTTCATTTTCTAGTATCCCCAAACCTTCCCTGATCCTTTGTAGCATCTCCTTTGCAGGCATCTCTTTTTTAAAAAACTTAAAGCATCTTAATTGATTGCAATTGATTTTGCACCTCCAAATATGCCGTTGCTTCCAGTGCCATTTAAAAAGGACTATGTGGTGTTCACGTAGGTACTACGGTCCCTTAATCGAATCTGGGAAGATGCTCTGTGGCAGAAAATGATTTTGTAGACATTTTTCATTATGATAGATGTGGTATTACAGCAGCTATAAAAAAAAATTCAAACTGTGTCTCAGAATTGTCACTAGCATTATAAATCACTCACTCATATATTAAAGTCTCCAGGGGAAAAAGAAATCTTTAAAAATATAAGAAAAACCCCAAACACCTCTTCTATTTACAGACTAGCCATAATTTGATAATATTCTTAGAGGTTCAAGGCAGCATAGACAATCTGTATTCATTTCTTAATTCTGGGATCAGGCTATCATGCTCTGTTACTGCTGAGTGGAGGAGGGGAAAAATTGTGCTTCGTGCCAACATACTCTGATGGCAAATCTTGAGGAGACAGAGAAGGATGTTGCTTTGCAAATGATGGAAAATTCAGTCTGGTTGCCATGTAAATGTTAAGTACAACTCTTTAAGAGCCAAGGGCTAATACCGTTCCAGAGCAAGCATAAGACAGGGAGAGGAAAGATGCCTTTTCCTTATAGCATAAGTATGGCTGCGGGAACTGGTTGCACTCCAGAATGGTTGGCAGGTTTGAATGGCCCTTTCTGGATGAATCAGCATGGCAGAATCCTGTTATCCATCACCTTGAGAAGCCAGGCCGGGGAGCAGATTGCTTATTGTGCAGTAGGTACCCCTCCTAAGTGCACTACCAGGCACCCTTGCTCACAAAGCGCATCACCCACCCAGCACAGCTTTAACCAACTGGAAGGACATAACACGTTCGGTGCAGTTGCCAAGGCTCACTATTCCTTTTCTCTTTGATCTACTACGTGTAAAACAGTGCCTTAAAATTATATAGCGCCATTTGCTTCCAAAGGACCTGAAAATTGCTTGAAGAATATTAAAACTGTACAGAGAAGCTGCTTCACCTACCGCTGAAATGCAGCCATTGGAATACTGCAGCTGTTTCACAGGGCTCAGCCCATGGCACAGGACAAGCTCTGCAGTACTTTATGGGACTGAAACTGCAGAAGGCAGCTTAAACAAGCTGGAATCTAGCCATGAGATGACTGCTGACAGTCCCCTCCTCCTAGCCATAGACTCTTTTCTATCACGGGGGTCTGTACTTCAGTTCTACATCTCCTCTGAAGGATGGCATCTTCCATGCCTCTAGCACACTGTTTAAGCACCGTCATGTACTCTGGGGAAAGCCTCAGGTTAAAACACATTAACTAACATGTTAATAAATATAATTCTGCCACTGCTGCAACCAAGGGCAGATGGTCATAGCCACCAGCAAAGACATTTTTAAAAATGACTGTCATTGTCCAGGCAATGAGCAACACCCTGCATCCCATGATATCAGCTAGTGTGCATTGCAACACAATATTTTCAATGCAAGGAAAAAGGAGCAACTCACTTTGGTCAAAGATGACAATCGAAATCCCTTAGCCTTCTCTCTTCCAGCATTTTCATTTAAGTAGTTCCCAATGGCTAAGACGTACTCTAACACAGCGACAAAGCTCTGGCTGACTTGCAGCTGTTTGCATGCGCGGATCTTCTGGCTTATTAGCTGAAACACAGAAGCCTCACTCAGCTGGAATGCTTACGTTGAAGTCTTTACCCTCCTTTTAGAGCTCCACCTGTTTTACCCTCTTTGTCAGCTCTCACCATACTGCAGAAAATAGGTATAGCTTTACTTGTTGCAAACCAACTTGGCATTAAATTTCTTCCAGAGAATAGGTCTGAGCTTTTCATTGAGACCCCATTACAATTCTTCCACCAAGACAGAGGGAGCATTGGCCTCATGCTTCCAAGTCATCCCTGCCAAAGGGACTTGCATCTTGACTCTCAAATGTTTTTGAAGAACAAATATTTTGCAGTTGGAATTAACAGACTGCACAGGCATTAGAGACAGTAGACAGCCTGGGCCCAATAAAGGTCTATATCCTTCATCCACTCTGGCCTCTTTTTAACTATACCATCTGAGCTACACGTTTTCTTCCCAGGAAAAAACCAGAAAAGTAATACTTTCAAACAGTTGACATGACAGTCAGTGTGAGTCAAGTGAAACTACCTCCCTTGTAGGATTCGAGTTACAAGTGAAGACTGCTTAAATCAGGAAAACAAGCAAGCAAATAATCTAGCTCAGGACCTTTCTTGCACATGCCACTGGCATAGCTTAACATAGGGAAAAGGTTTAAAATAGGGAAAGTGAAACGTGGGAAATAGGAAAGCCCTTTAAAAATTACTGGCAGCACGTCAGAGAAGTCCACAGGCTCCTGGAAGAAAATATATGGATGATACACTTGTACATCAGGTAAAATAATTCTATACAATATGCATAGATGTTATTTGGCCCAAGTACTAAGATATCTTGGGAGATAATGTTCTACACAATGAATAACAAAGACCCTTGATTTTACTGTAAAGCAAAGCAATCATTATTTCTTTGTCCTTGCATAGGCACAATTATGTGGTGTCAGTGTGGAATAGAAAGCATGTTAACAGTGAGATATACAGGGTCAGAAATGTGTTCACTGCCCTCTGTCTGTTCCTCTTTTGCCCTCTGTTCACTGTTCAGATGGCTTCAATTAAAGCTGACCAGGAAACAATGACAATGGGTCACTGCAACTCTCAAAATGTGTTTTTTCTTCCTGCCAGAATGAAAATGCAACCTTTTGATCATTCTCACAACAGCAGATTATATAAAAAATATCTGCTTTGGGATCAAAACACGAGAGCAGCCTGGTGCTTGGGTCACTGGCTATGAATTTGCAACATCTGCACTCAAACCTCTACTCAGCCTGACTAAGAGCAAAGCTTTTCATTCCAGGTCATTCAGAGTTTTGGTCTCCCTCCACCCAGGCCAGAGTCCTAACCCTAAAAGTAAAGACACTCTGCCCTTGTGCTGAAATCAATACATCTAAATGAAATGTTTTGGTCTACATAAAACTGTTCCAATCAGTTCTAGGTGCAAGATTATTCCTGAAGCTAAGGCACTCAAAATGCACAAACAAAATATAACAGGGAGGTGTATAAAGCAGAAGGCCACTCAGCTTGACTACTTTTGCTCCAGCTGGGCAATGGGAGGAAAAGACCCTGAGACGAAGGAAGACTCCAGCCTCAGAATCTGAATTCCCCTTCTCCCTCCCTTCTGGCATGTCCATCTGAATGCCCTTCCCTCCCTACTGGTAAGACAAAGAGGGCAATTTTAAAACATACTATCAAAGTTCATTATAATATCCCCCAAAACACTGCAAAGTTACTCTTATGAGCTGTTCTATTTTGGACCATTGCTGCAGAACAGGGGTGCTCAACCCCTGGCTTGTGGGCCAGATCCGGCCTGCGGGGCACAAACATTTGGTGAGAGGGGAGCAGTGGCAGCATCAATGACCCCTTTCCTACTGTGAAATTTCCAGACCTGAGGGGAGCCCCCTAGGCTGGATAACATAGCCCTGTACACACAGCTAGATCTTGGCCTGACCCTGCATGGGATCCAGCCTACAAACTGGTCCCACACCACTTATCCGTCCCGCAGGACCAAAAGGTTGGATGCCAATGCTGTATGCCAGACAATGCAAACCAAATATCAGATAGGATGCTTGGGTTGAGCTTTGTCTCATCTGATCCTGAGGTCCTGCTCACTGCAGGTAGCATTTGGTGATAATAAATCACGACAAATTTTGGCTTACCCAAGAGTATGTTGTATATACTAGCAGGTGGTTCATATTGCACATCAAATCTACCCCATCTCTAATTCAGTTTCATACCAGTTACAACTCTCATGGCTCTAAAAGCCATCAGCCATATAGATCAAAAACCTTTCTGAATAATGCAGCCAAATTACATCTTCTACATCAGGCTCCTGGCATTATTGCAATACGAACTGTCAACGTTACATCTGGAGATCTGTTCTCCCATGGAAAACAATCTCACCTCCTAAACACAGACTTCATATTTGCATTGAGGACACTCAATGCTCCATATTTTAACATCTAAATGGTGATTTTTAGTCACAGACAAGAAAGTAAGGTTCACTTACAGGGTCCAGATCGCCCATACACACTGGAAGTTCTCGGACTGTAAGCAAGAGGTCCAACCTTTGACCTAAGTATGGAATTCGACACATCTGTATAGGGCAGAAGGGAAATGGAATCAGTGGTGAGATAACAGGCCAGCATAGATTGTATTCAAATGTAACGCCAATCTACCTAGAGACAGACTTTAAAAATGCTGTTTTCAACTAACATAAGGCCTTAAAATTTAAGGTATGTTATTGCATGTATAAAATACATGTGCCAGATGAATGTACAATCTGCACAAATTAGGAAAAGACTCACGTGTTTGGCAACAGTAAAATTAAAGCCAATGAAACTGCTTTTTTAGAAAATATAAGAGCCACAGCAACTAAATCCTATTTTTGGAGAGGGGAGGTGGAAGAAGTGTGAAAATCATGATAGAGTTTCATAATATTTGTTCTATTTCTATTTGCCCTGTCTCTTCTCCCTCCCAAGCGCCTTCTCTTACCCAGAGTCAGGCTGAAATTCAGTGTAAAATTACTGTAAAAGAAGAGTAGTTCTAGCATTTTACCCCATCGTGAAAGAGAGAATTCCAGAAATATCACTTTTCTTTACCTCCAACATAAACTGATCGACCACATGAAGCTCTGAAGGAGATCCTTTGAAGGACTGATACATCTCCACGTCTTTTGAAGTAGGCAGATATCTGCAAAACAAAGACTGGAAACTAGTAGAAGTCCTCTTTCATCAAATTGTTTGTCCAGTCTACACAACGTGACCTTGGTATTATGTATTTTATTCTACATAGAGAGTTCAAATAGTGGAATGAGAAACTTAAAAGACTTTATGGTCACATATATATCCAGAGATTCTGGATATCAGAGAACTCGTTCGTGTAGCCTGGAAAATGACCACCAAGAGATTAATAACATGTTTTCATCCAAAGCTTTTAATTCTATTTGCAAAGATGGGTTCATGCTATTATCTCCAGTTTACAAATAATAAAGCTGAGGTACAGCGAGACTAAGGGCACCATTTTCAAAGGCATCTATTAATCTTGAGTATCTCCATTGTGGGCCCAGTTTGAAGCCATAACCTTATTTTCATAGTTGCCAAGAACTTATAGAAACTTTTGAAATCAGCACTTACGAAAATTAGACTTTGGCTATCTCAAGGTTGAGCACTCAGAATTAGTATAGACATAAGTGACCTACCCAAGGTAAAACAACGTCGAAAACAAAATGGGGGATTGAGTTCAAGTTTTCCGGTTCCTAAATGCGTGGCCTATGATACTCGCATGATATTCAATGATACCCCATGGCACTGAAACAAGGGTGACCTACCTGAGAGATGCAAAGAAGTCTTTAAGCTGTATGAGTTAAGGCTGAGCATGAAACATTTGTCAACCATTAAAATACTAGTATCACCAGAGATTAAAAACCAAGAATATCCCAGACCAAGAGTATCCTTCAAGTTTAATAAGTTTAGCCACATCTACATCCAAAAAATAAATACATTCACAGCACCAAACTACTTGGGTGATATCTTAAGTCTTTTGTTGTTCCCGACAACAGTCTGAATTAATAGCCTCTCTCATAGAGGAAAAAATAATACCCATGTTTTACCTAGCATGTGTGGGAAGAAATGCTAAGAATCCCAAACTAGCATCAAATATATTTTCTTTTTTCTCTGCAAACAGCTCATTCAAGTTGGAGCCAGTGTGATTAAACATTCATGGAGATTGGTATACTTTTTATTAGATACATGTTGCTTGCTTGAAAGGTAATAAAACAACACAAAATTTAACTCAAAGCTAATTTTACTAAAAAGGAAAAGCAGAATCTTTAGCAGTTTAAATTCAGGACAAACAGTGAAAAAGAAAAAAAAATCACAGTTGTCAAACTATTTAGCATGATAGTTCAGTTGAATAACTGCTGGGTTTTGATTACAAAACTAATATTAGGGCTAGTCATAAAATATCTTCCTCTCAAAGATTTTGAATTTTCATTATGAAAATTTAAAATGTTCAGCCACAACTGGAGTATTTTCAGGTTTTAGTGAAAAAGAATATATTTTGTGATATATATCTATATATAGAGAGCTATATCTATATATATAAACTTTAGTTTATATATAAGAAATATTAAAGTATATATGTATATAATGTATATAATTTTTACATATAAAATAAAACACCCTGCAAATATTTTTATTTAGTCAAAAACAAAGTATTTTGTCAACACTTTTTTGCCCACGCCCGGATACACATCCGCATATCTAGAAATTTCCAAGTTTAAAATGTCAACCAATGGAAGCTGTAAGTAAGAAAGTAAAGATTTAACTTTTCAGGGGTAAAGTCGCAAAGCCCTTCCAATTGAATACATAATTTAGGGAAGGGACAAAACCCTGATGTTTTGCTATTGACTTCCAGAATTCTGGATGAAGAATTCACGGAGGTAAATCAGAAACTGTGTCTGGATCAAAAAGAAGACCTATATTTTTCAGATAATATTCACCTGGCTTTACTAGTGCAATTAAAATATATAATATGCCACTTGACATTTTCTTGCATTTGGATTTCGCATTGAGGCTTACACGCTGTAACAGGTTTTCTTTCCACAGCAGAGAATTCTTCAGAGAAAAATTTCTGAGTCATTGCTAGCTACGGTCCTGTGATACACACCATATTTCCCAAATATTCAGAGCCATGTTTTCAAAAGAGTGCATTTCCCATTTAGGCACCTAAAATGAAGTAGGCAGATTTTCAAAAGTGCTCACTGTCCTGCGGCTCCCATTGTTCGCGAGCCATTGTTCTGAAAAGAAACTGCTGAGTGCTGAACACTTTCAAAAATCTGCCCACTTAATTTAGGTGTCTGAATGGGAGATGTAGGATGCGGAGCTGTGAGGGAAATCTGGCCCTTGAGTTTTGAAATGCATGTTATCTAGTTCAATAACATTTTCAACACTATTTCATATGGGGGAAAATAAGCACTAAAATGCTTTCTTTTCCTCAAGAATTTTGTAAGCGTATTCCTAGGCTCTGACAATACATAAGCACGGAGCAGAATCCCTGACCTCGTATAGCATCCAACACCTCACTCGGCTGCGGCTGTAACAATAATTCTCTTCACTCTCACCACCACAAAAGCAAGATTTTGAAAGCTAAAAAAGTTCCTATTGCACTTCATTATTAGTAGTATTACTACTTAACGAGATAAAGCCCAGCTGGCATAAATAATGGACCTGAAGGTGTTGCACCAATTTAAGCCAGCAGAAGACATTGGTATAACTCTGTAGTGGGCTTGACTTCTGAGTATCCGCAGAGAAGCAAGTGTCTGCACACATTCAGCATCACTTCAGGGTGAAGGTATTGTTTAATAGCCAAGGATATAAAAGATGGTTTCATGTCAGTCACTTCTGCCAAGAAATACTCCTTCAGTCCCTTCTTATTGATTCCAGTAGGAGTGAATATCCTTCCAAGAGGAAGGTTAACAGTAGATAATACCTGCAACCAGGTTTGAAGTTTCTCGAGTACTTTTTCAGACTATGCAAGTCAGTAACATTGGTTCAATCTTGCCAGCTTATCATTTGTACTCTTAGGCCCTTGGCTGATGTTAAATAAATGATATGATTAAGATCAGGGACAAACTTCCCAAACTTTCTGGTTTCTACCATGCCAGACATGAGTGGCAGGAGACACAATATATGGGATGAGGCATAATAGTTCTCCAATTTCCTTTGTGCCACTATGGAGCTGTCCCAGCCCAATTATGAGGATCAGAAAGGGGGTGGCTCTGTTGTAGACCCAGGACTGACCCCAACCACAAGCTGGTTCAAGACTTGGGGGCCAGGGCTGACAATCAACATGAGTCAGGGGCTGGTTTGAGACCCAGGGCTCTCAACCCTGGCACAAGAACTACCCAGCTGCACACTAAAGGACCTGGGGCAACAGGGCCCTGGCATCAGAAAGCTTCTCTCTCCCGTTCCATCTCTGCAACCAGCTTTTTGTCAGCACTGGAGGAGTGCTACACATTCAATATATGGTGATATATAAGACAGCCACAAAGATGTTCCACATATTACTACTTATGGCATGATTAACATCTTAATTTCACCTTAAATATAATATGCACTGGGGACCTTATAGATCACCAATTGCATAGTCAGAAAATGCTACAACAGGCAGAAAGTATTTCATTAGGACAAATATGTGGCCAGTGTATACCATGCTCACTATAATGAACAATGGATGAGTAATACCTTCTATTCTTTTTGAACAAGGCCTTTAAAACCAAATTGTGGTGCAGTTAGTATACTTCCATTAACTTCAATGGTGCAAACAATGGGCTCACAGACTGCATAAGAAAGTCATTGGGAGTTTGCACCAAAATATAAAACACCTTGGAAAATGTGTCAACGATAAGGGAGAATTGTTGATTGTCTAACTCCATTCATACTGTAGGCCAGCTTTCATTCAAGCTTCACCTGCACAATATTCTTATTCCACCCGTGCAACACTTTTACGCACCCAGTTCTGAACACGAGACATCATTCCATAAATGTTATCACTAGTGTTTAATGCAGACAAGTATCCTATGGGATGTTAGGATCTGGACTACAAAGGGCAGATTTAAACCCATTCTCTAACCCTGAAGAGTAGAGTTAAAATGCTTCAGTGCTTACCTCCAACCACATTTTTCTCATGCCCCCCCTTATATAAGCTGCCCATCATTAGTTAACATAAATGCATATTAAGTTTAAGACAGAATGAGCTGAGTGCCAATATTAGACACACATTGGTGTGTATGTTTTATGAGAAATATTTTCAAAAAGTTGGTAGCCCCACACCATGCTTGCAGGCTACTTAAAATGACACAATTTAATATCTACATGCTACAGACCTATACCTTGCTTGTGCTCCCTCTACATATAAGTGACATTTTAAGACATTAAATATTCTGTGTTAATACTTAGTAGCAATAGAGATTGTTGGATTTGAGATTCAGGTGTCCACAACCCCTCTTTTAAGTGCTCCCACCACCATTTTGAAGCACAGAGACACTCATACATGAGACACTGAGGCTGGCTGGATCACGGCAATTACCATGCTCCAGCAGACTTGATTAATTGAGTCTTCTCCAATGCACTGTAATTACAACACGTCGGAGCACATCTACAGGGGATAGCAGAGAGTGAAGTTTCTATGTGCAACCTAATTTTCAATGCAAGAACCATGATGCTTCAGGTGCTTCCATAAACACATTATCTGAATTTTATTTAATTTGCAGAAAATGATGCTATTTCCAAAGTTAATATATATCAAACAAACAATTAAATAAAAAAAAAATTACCTTCTTAGTGCTGCAATCTGCTCATCTGTAAGTCCACCATTCTCTTCATGTAGGATGTACAGTTTTTCTTTCAGCTGGCTTGGTTTTATATGGAAACTTTTAAGAAAAATGTCTATGGAAAAATTATTCTTCAGTTACTCACAGAGAAATACACAAGGGAAAGGGAAACACCAGAACATTTCATATTTACTTCCCAGATAAAATTAGTTTCCACTTAATGGACACTAAAAGCTCAAGTGAAACCCAGCCTTTTGTTCTCTAAGTACAAATAGTTGTAGCACATCAAAAATATATTTTGTTTTGTTAAAATGAACTAAATGCATGAGACAGAACATCAAGATACTGTTATCTAAAGACAGTCAAAAGTTTACTATTCAATATTCTTGTTGAGCTCAGACTAGTAGTTTGGAATAAAAGTGGCATGTACTTACATATTTATCTTTAATTTCTTTCAATGCTTTGAAGATAAAAGATACTAAACTTTGGTTGGTTGGTTGGTAGTTTTTTGAGCTTGCAACAAGGTGCTGGATGACATTCCCAGAAACTAAAGTTTATCTGTAAGGGCAAGATGGAATGCAAGCAATATAACTTTCCCTACGCTATGCTATATAATGCTCCTGGAAGGACTGTCCCTAATGTGCAAAGATTTCTTGAAATTCAATTTAAGATGACACTTTTTGCTATATTTTCAGCAATATGAAGAAAAATTACATGCACAGATGAACCTCATATGAAACTACAAAAGAGGAACACAAATTATCAATTTGCTTCCCAGCATAGGTCAAGTTCTATCATTTTGAGCCAGTTGCCTCCAAAATAACTACCAGATTGGGCAGTCACAACTGCCATAGAGCCAAGGGGGGAAAAAAAGATATAGAAATAGAAGGAAAAGGGAGGAAGATGAAGGAGACTTCTAAATGTTAAAATGAACTGAATCCCAGAATCTAAATAGAGGAAAAATAATCCCTATTTCATTTATGGAAAAACTGAAGTTGACAAGGTGAACTAGCATAGGATCAAAAGAAAGTAAAGATGGAAGGGATCTCAAAAGATCATCTAAATCTAGTCCCTTGCTCTAGGAAGAATTATCCCTGAATAAACCAACCCAGCCAAGTGTCTGTCCAACCCCCACCATTTCTCTAGGCAGCTTGTTCCAGTCCTTGATTCATAGGCAGAAAGTTCCTCCTAACCTCTAAGCTAAATTTCCTCTGGCACAGTTTGAGGCCATTGTTCCTCATCCTGTCCCCTGTGGCCATAGAGAAAAGCCCATCTCCATCTTCTTTATAATCACCTTTCAAGTACTTGAAGACTGTTATCAAATCCCCTTTCAGCCTTCTCTTTTCCAGACTAAATAACCCTAGATCTTTCAGTCTTTCTTTATAAGTCATACTTCCCAGACCTCTAATCATTTTTGTTGCTCTCCACTGGACTCCTTCTAATTTGTTCACATCCTTTTTGAAGTGTGGGGCCCAAAAAGTGGCCATAGTACTCCAGGTGAGGGGTCATCAGTGCTGAATACAGCAGAAGAATCACTTCCTTTGATTTGCAAATGACATTCCTGTTAATACAACCAAGTATCCTGTTGGCCTTTTTCCAGCAAGAGCACCTTGTTTGTTCATATTCAGCTTACAGTCTACTATAGCCACCAGGTCCCACAGTACTGCAGCCTAGCCAGGCATTTCCCAGTCTGTATTTGTGCATGCAATTATTCTGTCTCAATAGCAGGACTTTGCCCTTATCTCTGTTGAACCTCCTCTGATTAATTGCAGACCATTTTTTTCCAGTTTATGCAGGTCATTCTGGATCCTAGCTCTCCAGAGTGTCTGCAACTCTACCAAATTCTGTGTCTTACACAAATTTTACTAAGCACCTAATCCCATTATCCAAAAAATTGGGCTAGGGACAGACATTACACATAAACTGGTTGAAGTGATCAGAAACTGGTTTAAACCTGTAACAGAACAAGACATTTAGTGCACATAAACAAGTCTGAAAATGGCTGAAACTGGCCTGAGATGAACCTGGTTTAATGTAGTATCAGACTTAACCGATGTGAGTCAAACCAGTTTATGTAATGTCTGTCGCAGACCCCTTCCTGGTTTAAGTGAAATCAGAGTCACCCAGCATCCCAACATGCTCCCTGGGATGGGGTCTCTGCTCCAGAGACCTGAGCAAGGCCCTCCTCTCTGCTCCATGCTGGAGCTCCAGCAGAGACTTGCAGGCACAATAGCTTCTACCTGGCTTTCCCATGCCCCTCCATCCCCACTGCTCACGCTCAAACAGGGATCCCCCCTCCCTCTCTCTCACAGCACAGACTGTAGCCTGCATGTGGTATCCTACCTAATGCTGAGAGGGGTCTGTGTAAGGCAGACAGGACAAAGGCAAACAGAAGAGAGTCCACTTAGAGCAGAGCATCCTGCTGGTGCTTGGCCATGCCCTGCTCTGCTCAACACTGTGGAAGAAAAGGGAGAGCCACTGCAGGCAAGTACCTGAATTTCCTCATCCAAAGGGGATGTCTGTACACTTACAAACCAGTTTAGCCTAGGCAGGTTAGACTAACCTGCAAAGATTGAATGAATTCAGGCTCAGGCTTCTGTCCCTAGCCTTAATGATAATATTAAACAATACCAGACTTAGGACAGGAATCTGGGAATCCCTCTTGATACCTCCTCCAAATAGACAGGGATGACTACTCATTAAGCAGGATGATCCAACCAGTTATAGATCCACTTTACAGTATAATTCCTTACAGTATTGCTATGCATTTCCTCAGCTTGTGATAATGATGATAATGCCGTGAGAAACCGTATTAAGCGAGACATACCAAAGGCCATGCCGCAGAGTCTGTTTCTCTGACTCCTAAGCCAATCACTTACCTTTCAGATCACACATTTGTTCACTACCACAGATTTTCATTGGCTCCCAGACATTTCTTGGGCTGCCTTAAAATTACTTCTCCTGTCACTATATTACTGAGACATGTAGGCAGGGTAATGTGTTTCTTCTGCAAGAAAAGTAAAGTAGCTAACAGTTTTATTTTATTAATTTTTGGTTATACTGGCCTTGGTTTGGGTTTGATTTTAGTTATTTTTCTTGCAAGTCATTCCCATCTTCCATCTTTACCATTTTTGTTGTTGTTGAAAACTACTCCTTTTTTTAATTCAGCTTTTTTAACTTAGTGAATAACTATTTAAGATTATTTAAGAGCCATGGTTTCTAGCACATAAAGGATCAATCAAACTTCCCTTTTAGTATCAATTTAACTTTCAATCTATGTAAAGTCCCTTATAAAACATATTTGCTATAACACAGTCCTTAAGAAAAGGACATTGAATCAATGAAAATAGTTACAACAAAAAGCAAGTGCAAGAGGAAAATGGGTCTCTCTGCACACTAGAAGTGGGTGATTTCCTAAGAGAAACTGGAATAATTTAGAAGATTAAAAAAACTGTTAGATGCTGTTAGATGACGTCTTTTATTCATAACAGCACTTTCTGATCACTCATTTAAATACTTCCAACTATTAGTCAGTGGATGCCATAATTCCAACAGGTTATTTCAATCCACATGTCCCAATTAAAACTTTATGAGCCTTTCACAATATGCTTTTTCTTATCAATATTCATAAAGGTGAAATCATTACATCTTCAAAAATGCAATTGCCCCAGATCCTTTACGCAGGTAACATTTCTTTAAACAGTGCTAGGTTGTATAATTTTTTTGGCAAACCATCTCAGCTTATTAGAAAATCAAAATAGTCTTTGAAGAACAATTACTCTTGATACTCTTATACTATCACTCCTCATTAGACTAATTGAAAGAGTTTCTCATCATTTTATGAGTTAGGTCAAGATTATCCACTGAACTGTTTCATTAGATCTGTGAACTGATTCCATGTTAACCCTCCTGCAGAACCAATAAATGGTACCCCAGATGCAAAGCAGACAGCACCAGCTGATGACCAGTCATTCAGGGTAATAATTCACATCAGTAGGTTTAACATATCTGTGCCTACGTAGAAAAAAAGTGACAGCGCCCCAGGAGCTGGCAGAGATTTATCAATAACCCAATGGCCATTAAATTATATCAACCCAGCTCTCCCTGTGAAGATATTTTAAACTCAGCATGAGAAGGAAACAGTATGTACCATGCACTGGCACTTTGGGACAGTACAAGTACGTTGTAGCTATGTTTGGAGACTGGCATGCAAGTAATATTGGCCATAGGTTGTAATCTTCCCTTTTCAAAACACTATGAACACTATACATTGTATTATTAAACTGTTCTATTGAAAGTCAATGGGAGCCTTGGACTCTAAGTCTGACCCCATATGTCCCTCTTGTAAGACAGTAAGGGACTCTACTAGTTGACATATAACTGCTGATTGCACAAGAGAGGGTGAAAATCTGCCATAAATAAATATGCCATCACCTTTTGCAGACAGCTAGATTCTGAAAGTAAATGCTAACCAACAGCAAACAAGTTCATTCTTGGGACTTTTAAAGCTCATTTCTGAGCCATAGAAAACGCTTCTTAAAGCAGAACAGCGTATCAGCAAGCATGACACTGGACTGCGGAAAGCAAAGATGAAAAAGGGGTTATCCACTCAACCCCTTTCTCAGTGTAGTTGTCCTTTGCACCTTCTGTTCAACCATTTCATCTAGTTTATTTTCAAGCATCCACAACATTGGGCTTAAAGCCACTTTTCTGGGGAAACTATTTCACACCCTAGTAGATCAAACAGTCAGGAGGATTTTCCTGATATTCAGCCCACATTCCTCCTTTTTCCATTTTACCCCATTTCTTCTAACTATACTTCAGGAAGGTAAGGAATTCTTTGCATTGTTATTTATGCGGCCCTAATATAGAGAAACTTGCCCTTGAGGTCCACTTTTACAAATGAACCAGAAGAATATTAAATTTGCTATATAGACACTTCCAAACAAAATGTTCTTATTTAGCCATGGGATTGTTTAAATACATGCACAGAGTTCTCATCTCTTGTTTTCAGAATACGAATATGCAGCTGTTGTTATTACACTTACTGAAGTTGTGTGCAATTTTTTTATTTAACATAATGCCCCGATTCACTGAAGGTTCATTGCCTGATGATACCGGCACATCCTGCATCTGAAACTGGTCATAGAGTCTAGACGCATCCAATTTTCTCTTGTGGTGATCACATGATGCCCAGATCGATCTCTGAATCTAAAAGAAAAATATATATGTGTTTGTGTGTGTGTATGTGTGTATATATATAGAGAGAGAGATGCTTAATTTTTCTCAAATAGAGGAAAAAACTAGCAAGGTAAAAGAGTTTTCTTACATTAGTTCATTGTCAGAGTCTTTTTCTTGGTCTTTGATTTCTGTATAAAACTTTTATATCCTGGATGTGCCCCAAAAGCAAACTATTACAGCAGAATTTCCTCTGGAGTACTTTGGGTGCTACAGCAAAAAATGTGTGTGCTATATTTAGGGAAACAAGGGCAGCCACCATTTGTGACAGTGGAAAAAAAATCGTGTTCTCTGTCGGGAGTGACAGACAGCAGAGCAGGTGGACTGCAAGATGCTATTCGGTTCCAGGCACGCACTGTGACCCCTACTTATTCCCTCAAATCCTCTCCTATAACAATTCTCAGGTTTACCCCTGTTCAAGCTTGTTTATTGCCAGACATGCCACCAAACTTGGCATCCAACAACTTGTGCATACAACTGCACAACAAATACACTTGAATATTTGCTACAAATCTGCTTGCAAGCTGGGTGCCTTGAACTGGGTGGGAGCAGATGGACAATCAGGCTCTTTTTTCATAACTACAAGGTTCAAAAAGGCCTCAAGTGCCACCTAGTCCAACCCCTTCCACAGCTTGAGGAGTCACTCTGTGCCTACTCACTTCATTTTCGTGTTCTACCCTGGTAACTAAGCTTGTAATGTAGTTGCCTACCTACACCCCATTACACGTTTTAAGTCTGTCCCTCCTGACCCAACTAGTAGTTGTTCCTCACCTTGTCCTGAGGAACAACATCCCAATGAAAAGCTTTTGTTCTTTTCAGTGCTGGGGAGCGGCTGAAGGGCGGAGGGAAGGCAGGTGGGGGTGGGATCCCTGCCTTCACTGTGGGAGGTTGACTAGATGACGATGATGTTGAGGGAGTTGATTGAGGAGCTGAAGACTTATTCTCCACTGCTGCTACAGATCCCACAGTGAGACTGAGGGCTTCTTCTGTCCGCTCATTCAGAAACACAAGTTCCTCATATTCATCTTCTGAACCACCTTCATCAAAGCCCTCCTCGGCTTGTGAACAATTCTTCCACAACTGGCAATACCTTCCAATGAGTGATACCCATTCATTCTGGAGTTTGCTAACATCCTCTGCCATGCTATTCTGGACAGTGAATGGTATTCGAAACCTAAAATTTAAGAACGTATATAAACACAAGCTAGTGTAAATGAGAGGTTCCCAACCACTGGGCCACAGCCCAGTAGCAGGCCGTGAAGGGTTGGCTGCTGGGTCGTGGCTGTCGAGCTCCCTGCCCACCCTCGGCTGCAGGCTCCTGCCTCCCTGCCCCATCTTGGACTCCCATCTGTCAAGTAGCTACATGTGGGGTTAAACCTGGGTAGTGAGGCAGCCAGCTCCATGTGCCCCATCCCGTTCCCACCGCTATGGCCGCACCCAGTGAGGCATTGCCCATGCAGCAGGTACTGGGACCTGCGCCAAGCTAGACAGGACCCCGAGGTCCACCCATGGCTGGGACTGGGTGGATGTGAGCTGGAAAAAATCTGGAGTGGAGGATGGGGAGGTGGCTCTGCTGCTTGCTCCTAGGGAAGGCAGCAGAGCCCCTTCCTCCTGGGCAGCCCCAGCTGGGTGTCCCCAGGCTACCTCCTGTGCAGCCCCGTCCCCTACAAGATCCTCCGGTGCCCACGGCTGTGCCCGCAACCCAATCCGATCCTCACACCCCCACCCCACATAAAAATTAAATGGAGGTACGCTAATTAAATTTAAATATGCAAATTAAAGTGTTTCTATACCTGGTCCACCAAAATTCTTTGAGTGAGTTTGCCAGTCCGCAGTATAAAAAAGGTTGGGAACCACTGGTGTAAATAACTTGCCAACTAATGTAACAACTATCTCTTTGTTAAGAAGAATGATGTTGGACAGTTTTGTCAAAGGAAACTGGCCCTGCTGCATCTGACCTTTTCAGACAGTTAATTGGTTAGGTGTCTAAACAGTTGAAATTTTGCCATATATTGACTCTGAGCTGCGATTTTATCATGATTCCTCCTTTCCTCCTCAGGGAAGTGAATGGTCCCTGAAGTATTACCTTCATGTTCAGTGCGCGAGCGAGTCAGAAACTCCTCATAATGTCTAACTTAGCCAGTGAATGATTCATCTTTCCAACACTTGCCAGTGTTTCCTAGCAGTATTTGGATTTAGGTGTTGGAGTTATTTCACAAAACTCTGAAAGTTGTTTATATGGTTCATGTATCCAATCGTTTCACGCCAGTTCTGGTGTTATCTAACTGGTTTAAAATCTCCTGACTTTCTGTTTCTCCTGGGGCAACTAGACACATCGGTGCTTGACCTTAACTTTAATTGCTCTGCTTTCAGAAATTACTATTTGTTACCTATACTTACAAATAGTTGTGTTCTTTGGTCTGGACTGCAAAGGTACTGCATTCATTTTCTTTACAGACGCTGACATTGCCACCTGACAAATGAATCGTTTTTGCTACAGTGGCCACATTCTTGTCTTCTCCACTGTGGCCAATGCAGTATAAATTCAATTCTCCTTCACGTAGCCGTACCAGGTATCTAAAGGACAAGGAACAAAGAGATAAGTGCATTCTTCACCTCCTAGTTATTAGGAGTAGCCTTTTGCCTTCAGCAGCCAAAGAAATTCTCACTTACTAATGAGTCTCCACAACCCTTTCGTACCTTTTGTCCAAGGATCACAAAATAGCTTACCAACTTTCAAGAATTAAGTTTAACACTGAAGTAGTTAGGACGACTTTCATTTCCACCTGGTGCATAAGTAAACCGAGGCACAGAAAGGGACTGCTGTGCCTCCTGTTACAGCGAGACACCAACAAAACCAGAATTCAGTCCCAGGCGACCTGCCCGAGTAGCTAAGAACTGTATTCATCCACCTGTCTGTGTTATTCCCACCACTCCCCATGTTTTCTCCATTACTATTTTAACTTCCTTATTTTTCCTGTCTACTTGCTATAGTTTATGTCTTAAATTGGAGGCTCTTTGTGGCAGGGACTGCCAGTTACTGCGTGTGAACAAAGTACCTGTCACAATGAGGCTCCACACTTGACCTGTAAGACTTCACTGCAATAGGAGATTCAAATTCCCCTGCTCTAAATTTAGATCGCATGCCTCACTTCCCCTTTCTCAAGCTTGGAACCATCTCCTCATTGGTGTAAAGAGAAACTACAGGAGTGAATGAAGGCAAGTAGTTGTTACATAGGAGTAGGACAGACAGGTCATTAAAACTAAAAGCAGTATATCTTGTGGAAAAGGAAGCAGATGACATGAATTGTAAATCAGAACTCTGCCCAGCACCTGTATTGTGGCTCTGTGGAAGTGTCTTCACCCTTCTGTGTCTCCTACCCTTTCTCTTACCTGTAGACAGCAAGCTTCTTTAGGCAACGGTTTAAACCCCCTCTCCTACCTAAACGGGACCCCTACCTGGAATGAGCTGAGCAGCCTCTGCCAGGATTCATAGATTCATTGATGTTGGGTTGGAAGGGACTTTGCAAACCATCTAGACTGACCCCCTGCCCTGGGCAGGAGACAAAACTGGGCTCAAATGACCCCAGCTAGGTAATCATGAAGCCTCCTCTTAAAGACCCCCAGGGTAGGAGCCAGCACCACTTCCCTTGGAAGTTGGTTCCAGATCCTAGCCGCCCTGACCGTGAAGTAGTGCCTTCTAATGTCTAGTCTGAACCTACTCTCCAACAACTTATGGTCATTACTCCTTGTTACTCTGGGAGGCGCTCAGGGGAACAAGGTCTCTCCCATTCCCTGCTGGTCCCCCCCTAGTAAGTTTATAGATGGTCACCAGGTCCCTTCTCTTATGAAGGCTGAACAGGTTAAGGTCCCATATCCTCTCCTCATAGGGTCTGCCCTGCTGTCCCCGGATCATGCAAGTGACCCTTCTTTGGACCTTCTCAATGCTGTCCACATCCCCCCTGAGGTGCAGCACCCAAAACTGGACACAATACTCCAGCTGTGGCCTGACCAGTGTTGCATAGAGAGGGAGGATCACCTCCTTGGCCCTGCTTATGATGCATCTGTGGATGCACAACAAGGTGCGGTTAGCCTTACCGACCGTGTCCTCGCATCGGCGGCCCATGTTCATCTTGGAATCAATAATGACTCCAAGATCTCTTACTGACACTGTGCTTTCAAGAAGGGAGTTCCCCAGCCTGTAGATATGCTGCTGGTTCTTACTGCCCAAGTACAGCACCTTACACTTGTCAGTATTGAATCCCATCCTATTCTCATTCGCCCACCCCTGTAACCTGTCCAGGTTCAGCTGTATCCTGTCCCTCCTTTCTAGCATGCCCACCTCACTGCAAATCTTGGTGTTGTCTGTGAATTTAAACAGGCTGCTTTTCACCCCCTATTCCAAGTCTCTAAGAAAGAAATTGAACAGTGCAGGCCCAAGGAGCTTTTCTCCTGCTCCCTGATCGAGCATGGGGGTGGAGGCTTAAACCCCCATCCCTCCTCTCCATTTTAGTGTGCCAGCCTGGGCCAGGGTCTGGCCAATGCCCTCACTCAAGTGGAGAGCAGAGAAAAGCCTACCAGGGGCTTCCCTGCCCCTGCCAGACAGACCCCGGCTGAGGTCCAGAGCCAGGTTCCCCACCTTCCTTCTCAGCCAGATGGAGCAGCAATAGGGCTCTGCCTAGGGAGCACAGGGGCAGGGCCAACCCTGTTCCACTGGAGCAGCCAACACAACCCAGGGCTGGCAAAGCATCCTGGGATGCTGGGGGACAGAGTTAACTTGAATTGGAAAGGGATCTAGGACAGAAGTTCCATAAACTAATTTGACCCAAATCAGTTCCATCTAATACTACATCCAACCAGGTATATCTTAAACTAGTTTGGGCCATGTTAAAAGCAGTTTAAGTGCACTGAACTTCTGTTGTGTTACAGATTTGAACTAGTTTCTGATCACTTAAACCTGTTTATGTGTAACTTCTGTCCCTGGGCCCCACACCTGACTGGGTCTTCAAGGATATTGCTACTCTGTACAAAAGGAGGGTCCTATACTTAGTAACAACCTCGTGGGTTCACTATGCATGTACGTGTATCAGGGTGTTCTGTCTTTATAGCTAGCTGTGCTTTCCTTTCTCTTCAGGGTTATTGATCTTTATCCCATCCTCCCCCCACTTCAACACTTTGGTTTCATCAGAGCTTTTTTTTTCCTCTCCTCTGTCTTCAAGGTGTGGCTGGTTGATTAAAATGTTATATGAGGAATTTAAACAAGCTTAGCTGCTCTGGAAGAATTAAACATAAAATATAAATTACCTTTATGCCCACATGCACAGTCAAAGTGATAAGAATTGTTTAATGGAGCTAGCAATTATATTGATCTCTCCTTCCTTTAAACTGGGAACTTATGGCTTAATCGGATCTCAGGGTGCCTCTGCCATTATTTACTTTGCCAAAAAAAGAGGATTAATATCAAGTGGAAAACAACCAGGACTTTGCTTTGCAAGATAAATAAAAATCAATTTTTGTTTGTTAGCAAACGTGTTAAATGCAGAAAGATAACAAATCCAGAGACACTACCAAGGATACCATTTACAAAACAAAGTAGTAGCCTTTTAAAAACAATTACAATAATTTCCTGTGGTTTGTGTGCTCTTTTGAGCTAACGGCCATGTGCAGCTATTTATAATGTTAAATATTTTCATTAGCTTTTGCTATGTGGGTTTTTTTCCTCTCGTGATCATTTGACAATATGAGCAATGCACGGCTCCACAACACGCTAGGAAGATAAGAGAACTGGTGACACACTAAAAAAACCCTCCACTGCTAGGTCCCTAGTTCAAAAACAACTCAGGCAATAACCACCGTTATCACATGCACCAAGCTGTTTATTAGCTTGTATGAAATAATGTGGACATGCCAATCTAGGTCCTAGAGTGTAATTATTCCTAATTCTAAAGTAATAGACCAATTCAAATCCTGGCTGGTCACCTGAGCAGCATCTTAGAATAAGAGAGAATAATTAAGCGCAGCCATTTTTTTCCCTCTTTGAGAACATAGTGCTCTCTACCAGAGAACTTACGATGTGCCCTTGCCTTCTCCAGCAACTCTGACAGCACTCTTATCTCATCGCATTAGTGGCTGAAAAATAAGGTGATTGAGACGGCAGAGAGGAAAAATGGTATAGGATGAAGAAAGAGAAAACTCTCCAGTCTTGCCCATTAAAAATCACTTTGGCTCTAACTATTATTATTATTAATTTCTATTATAGGAGTACCCAGGAGTTCTAGCCATGTGCCAGGGCCCCATTATATCAGGGGTTATTTGGATACTGATAATAAAACTTATTTTATCTGCTCTCCCATTAAGGATAAATTGATCCCCTCAAATTGAATGTAAATGTGAACCAAAACATTATCTGATCCACAAGTTAAAACTTCGCTTTAGGTAAAAGAGCCTACTGAATTTTAGAGTATCAGAACCCACAAAAAGTCTACAACTGAGAGAGACAAAGTACTACTATGAAGAAAAATGCTATGTCGTACGTCACCCATTTCACAGATGCCAAACCGTCTTCCTGCAAATCCAGAAGTCCTTCATGTATCACATCAAATACTGTGGGCCTGCCAAAGTAGGACTCTGCAGGTCTCCCATATGAACCGCTCTGAACAATTTTGCCCAGAAGGTGCAATATCTGTAAAGGAAGTGACCGTAGATCATGTGTTTTTTATGCATCAGGTCAGTTCCAAAAAAGGCCAGGTGGCTGAGAGGCCGTTTCTACTCACCCACATATAAAATGAGACAACATCATGCAAAAGATAAATCAACTGCTGAAAAGTAAGTACGGATACCACTCAATTGAGATTTGCTTTTATGCTTGTATCCCTGAACCAGGGGTGTCAAACTCATCCAGCTCCAGGGGCCAGATGAGCACCCTGCTGCTGTGCCCCACTGGACCGGCCTTAGGTACTGAGTCCGGCATACACAAATGGTCCACAGGACAGATCATAAGGCTCCATGGGCCAGATCTGGCCCATGGGCTATATGTTTGACACCTCCCTTCCTAAACATGTAGACATAAGCACAGGATAATCTCTTCCTAAAAGGCATATTATAAAACATAGATCTCCTTGTACATTAGCTATGAAAACTATTGTAGAAAGTAATAGTGAGGCTTTCTGTAAATCTTCCAGAACTCCATTCACAAACCAGGTAAAATGCCATTAGCTTTGGTTTCGTTCCAAACACCACGCTTCTCGCCTATTCAGCTGAATGCAATCAAACATGCCTGAATAGAAATATGAGAAACCTAAGGGCTTATGTATCCTTGAAAGTAAATGCAGATTGGAGCAGAGTGTGAATTTAAAGTGCAGTAGCTGTTATTAGGAATATATGTAGGTGCTCTTATTCTAGAAGACGGGTGCTTTTCCCATCTAGCTTAATTCACTGTGAAAGAAACAGCAACAAGACCCTCTACTACTCCTAGTGAGGGTCCTGTTGGTGGCCAAGTTAGGGTCACAGCAAAAAAAGAGATTGGGAACCACTGCGCTAAGGGCTTAAGTCAAAATCTTTTATCCAAAAACCTCTCAAAACTTCAGGAGAGTTTGAAATGAAACCTGGCTTAAAACGTTGAAAACTGATGTACTTAGTTCACTTTGTTACTTTTTTTTAGTTTTAAATCAAGTAAAAGATTTCAGTAAAAGGGACATCTCCCTGAAAGAACATGATGCGACTTCTTTGTAACCAAAATGGCTGTTCCTGTAGAAAGCTGGCTCCTTCACAGATTGAAAGATGCAACAAACAGCAAACACATGTTTGATACAAGTTACAACAACCCCACAAAGGCAAAGGAGACTGAAGAGGTGTGATCAGAAACAAAGGTGGAATTAAGGGGCATGGCTTATTCGCTAATTTATTCATGGAAATCTGGGCCTCTCATCAGAGTTGAAGCATTTCTCTTTTAAATGAGCCTCCTTAGGTATCTGCGTAACAGTAAAGCACGTGCTTTTGGTTGTTGCCTATCGGTTTTCATCATAGGGGTACAGCTGAGAGTGGTGCACGTCCAGGCTGCACGCCACAGGCCTGGCTGGATTTTGCTGCCCAGTTCAGGCCCTGCGGGATAGGCCTGAGCCGCCTCTTCTCCCGTTTGTAGTTTACGTCCCAACCGAGCAGTGTGGTCAGGCGCTCGTTGTAGTTCAGGCCCAAGCCAAAATAGACCTGAACTTTCCTTTCACAGTTTTCTGCCCAGCAGAGCTGGGACGGGGACCAGGAATTTTGGGGTGCAGCATCTTGACGAAAGCCGCAGGTAACCCCTCAAAACCACCCTGCGGAAAGGGGGGGTCGGCACTCTACCACTTCTCCAGGAGCAACAGAGCGCCTCGCAATGCGGAAGGACCCACGCTCCAAGCAGCTCCCTGCAGCACAGCGAACCAGAGGAGCAGCTCAGAGGACTCGGGTGGGACCCCTGCTCCAGCCCATTGCTGAAGGGCAGATATAGGGATGCAGGCCCCTGGAACTACCCGCTGGGGAGCCCCAAGTCCCAAACTTCCCGAATATGGAAAGTACCACCTATAGACTTTGCTTTATAGTTAATGGTATTTTAAAAATTATATTAAGCATTTTCTTTTGAGGTTTTTTTTGTTTTGGTCTCTGTTATAAATGTGGGGTTTTGTGTTTACACCGCTTGTGAGCAGGGGGTTTTGTTCATATGGGATTTCCCCAGCAAATGTAGTGCTCCCAGATTCTTGGCTGGGGCCTTGAACCACTGGTATAATTAATGGGGTACCCCAAAATATGAACCCAGCCCTCCTTGCTGCCAACTGGTGCCCAGGGGAAGGGTTACACCTGTATAGCTAAACTGAAGCAAAATTCTGCCTTTCGCTTGCACTGTCATGCGCTAACCAGTCAAGGTTTAAACCACAGCACAAGTTTACGGTAATATTTGGGATATGTGGCAATATATGTCTACTTCTCTACTTGCATAACATAGGAGTGTAACAAATTCCTGGGTTGCAGAGGGATTTTTGGCACTACCTTAATACTGAATAGATGATAATAAATATTAAAGGTACTAACATATAACAACTTACTTTTCTTTTATCTTCAAAAGACACTGTTTCCAGTATATAATCCGGACGCCCATGAAATGCAATGTTGAAGTGTTTCCCCTCACCATCTTCATATGATTTCACTTGTGAAAATGGGAATTTTTTCTTGAGTGTTCCTTTCTCAATGTTAAAAATGGTATTTGTGTTAAAATCAATCTGGAAGAGAAAGATTTTCATCAATTAATACTATCTTTTCCCTTTGGAGGAGTAGAGACTCCTTCCCACTATTAACATGCAAGACCATTTGGTTCTTAGATAAAGAAACAATTGAGAAAATGTATCTATTTTGCTGATGATTAGAATCAAGAAGAACAGCATTTCCATCATCTAGCCACTGTGTTGTATGTATTTTAGTTACCAAACAAATATATATTCATTGCATCTGCTATTTCCTTATCTCTTTTTGATAAATATGCATCAATTTATCATTTTGAAGCATTATTTCCTTTGAAATTTTCCACATGCCATCTACATGCTGTCACCAGAGCAAGAACTTCCTTTACAGCAGCAGCTGTACAGGCTAATGGCACGACCATGTTCTAAAGCTTTGATTACTGGTTAGATCAACCATGTTCTAATATTAAAATAAGGAGAGGCTGGTAACTTCCATGCCAATAATTTCTGTTAGAAAAAATATTCTAAAATTATATTATTTTGAAAGAAATGACCAATTTCTGCTTGAGAAGCACATTGTTTGCTGTTTTAGATACAAATGCAGGGTATGTGGGGGTGGAGCTGGTACGCAATTGCTTCAGTTAAGAATGTGATATTTTTAAAACAAACATAGATATTCTGGCAAAGACCCATACTTCCAAGAATGTAAAGGTACTTATACTAGTATCAGCTTGTTCTCATTCCTTTAAAGGAGAAATTCATCCCAGTCTCTATGCCACCGGTGAATCCCTTCTGAGCACATAGTACTTTGTGGCATGATGATGTGGGAACAACATTTGACTGCTCAGGACTTGGTGAATTTGGACTAGAGAAGAGACATGCCCAAATGAGTCTCAGGCCCAAACCTTCCCTGGCTTTAATTTTGGCTTTCATTGTACAAAACAAAAAGAAATGGCCAAGGACATTTTGTTACACCAGACGCATCTACACATGCAGCACCTACACGTGCAAATAAGTGCAACTAAATGTAATGCTCAGTAAGCAAATGTTGCCAGGTGTTTACCCATGCAGGGACTTGGGACTGAAGTTAGAGCACTTAGCACTGAAGTTAGTTCCAAGTCCCTTCAGCCCTGCCATGTGTCCCTGTGGCCACCGTGGCAATTGGCAACTGTTTTGAAGACAGAGCCACCTGCCAGCACCTGGCAGCTGCCTTGGAAACTCTGATCCCTGGTCAGTCCCTTCCCTGCCCAGAAGCTACATGCCCAGTGCCAGCTCCCTCCTTTCCCACTCCACCTCCCTGAACCAGGGCTGCTCCAGCCCCTGCCCCTGCTAGCAATGCCCAGCACCCTGCTACTCCAGCCCAGCCTCTGCCAGCAATGACCAAGGCCCCACACTCTTGCTCGCCATGGTGCTGGTCCTACTGGTCCCAGCAGGCACCCCCCTCCAAGGACCCAGGAGAACTATGCACCTGCCAGGAGAGGCCAAGGCACTGGCTGCAGGGGGCCCTGCCTGACCTCCTCCTCTTTGGAGAGGTATTTCTCTCTTCGGCTGTAACAAGCCACTGAGTCTGAGTGGGATCACGGCAGGATGATTTGAGAACAGCTAGCCCATTCCCTGCTTCAAATTAAACCTTTAGACAAAATGTATGTCAATTTAAACCCGAATGACCTAGAAAGTGAACAATGATTAGGGAAAAAACCCAACAATGTTCTTGGAAGAAATGTAAAAGGGTGGCATGATACGTTATTATAGTACACGGTTCATAAATCCTCAAAGACTTTGAGAGCAAAAAATCTCATTTATAATTTGAAAATAATTACATATTTTAGAAACTGAGCTCCTAACGCTTTACCTCATGCTTTGCAAGTCATAAATTTGAAATGATTTTTAACAAAGCATAAGGGATTTAGGAGCTACTAGTTCTACTGACCTTAAAGGGCATTTTGAAAACCTCTCCCTCACTTTACAAACTGGCAATTATAAGATGACGACTTTTTTAGAATTTCCTTTGACAATACATCATTATAGTTATGATGTATGAATCTTAGCTAGCACTTAAAAACTAAGAACAGTTCCCTAACAGTATCTACTGAAATCAAATATTTTTGTCATGAATCACGTGTGTTTAGAGATGAGATAGGCTTCTTATATCTTCTAGTTCATTCTATATAGTTGTAAGGTTATAATTCCTCATTAGAGGGTGTCTAAAATTTTAATCCCGTAGTCCTTTTGTCTAAAAGACAGGGAAATAAAATATAATACCGACTCTCTCCAGTGAATTTTAATTCAGACAGTATATTGGACTGCAGAATGCATTACAGCTCCCCCCCCCCATGCTTTTACTGTACATTCTGTATTTGTATAACCCTGCATAGGCAAGAGTTTATATTCAAAAAGTTACCTGCAGAATTCGCTTCTGCCACCTGTATCTTCTATATTTGTATATACTAAAGTTGAACTGCAGATCAGGCAACGAATCCTGCAAATCCTGGAAAACAGAACTGATATCAGCCAAATCCTTTCATTCTCTTCCTTACATTCATTCCTGTTCGTGTGAAAGTTAGTTTGATACATAGGTGAAATCCCTTGACAAAGGGCGTTCAAGGAATAATTGAGGCTTTGCACAGTACCCCAATGGCCCCATGTTCAGAAGCACTAAAATCTACAAATCTTATTGAAAGCAAAAAGGCAGAGCATGGTTGCATCGTAGATTCAGACAGGCATAAGCTTTCATAGGAAACAGCCTACTTCCTCACCTAGCTACAAATAGACTGACAGATAAAAGGGAAAGTAACAGCATTGATTCGATCAAAGGAGATGAGCTCAGCAGTCAACACCTTGGGGATACTGGAGTTAACAGCTGGTCTGGAAATGGGTTAATAATCCACAGTTCCTGTTAAAACCACAGTTAATACCCTCGAGTCTGTGAATGATTTGTTGCTCCCCAACCTTGTGTTCAAACTGGCTTTTAAGGGTGCAAACAGAAGTGACAATTTCCGCCTGATCTGGCCACAGAAAGCAGTTTATAGCTGTGACCAAACACAAGTGCCCAGCTGCAAACAGCTTAAAAAATAGCTGACTGGGTGAAAACTTGGCCATTCATTGTATGAGGTATCAGATCAAGGCGTTACAAAATGTAGTGTCTTTTGTAACTTGTGTCATACAGCTCCCAGCCTGTCGCTCGTTTCAGAATGGGAGGGGGAAAGGGAGCAGAGGGAGTTCAGTCTGGGGGATTTTCACCCCCCAGAGAGTGGGATCGATGTATTGCAGCCCCCCACCCCCGAGGTGGGCAGGGGCTCCATTTCTGCCCTCCAGCACCAGCTGGGGAGCCCCAAGAACTAGCTCCCTCTGCTGCCCTTCCCCCTCCCATTCTGAAACCAGCAAGCACTGGCCATTGCAGTGGGAGCCCGACTGCAGGCTCCCAGCCCACAGCTAGATTCCCCTCCCTCCTGGACCCAACAGGGAACTTCTGTTTGGTCCGGGGTAAGGCTGTACCTCAGAGCACTGCAGGAATCATTCTGAATTATAGCTGGGAGCTGCACTTCTGTTGGAGCCCGAAAGGTTTTATTTAAGGGCAGCTACTCTGAGTTCAGCGCTGGAACATCTGGAAAGGTTAAAATACTCTGCCATGGGCTTCTCTGTGCTCCTGGAATTGATGTTGAACAGGTGCCTATTTATTCTTTTACATAGGGATTGCTGCCAACATAGGCAGCAGAAGGGCACTGTAAGCAGGTGATGGCATATCACCAATCGATGGCACAATTTAATATCTGGCCTGTGAAACTGGCTGCTGCATTTTCACATGCACGTAGGTCAAAATTTGATTTAGTTCTCATAATTATTGCACAGACTACAATAGAGCGGGCTGCAGAGGAAGAACCCTTGATAAAGCACTATTTCTAGAACAGATAATCTGTGTGTGTCCCGTTAACAATAATTCACTTTAGGGGACTTTCTTTGCAACACAGACTTAGCTTTTGTTTTAATTCATATTGACAGAGCCTCTTTAGAGTCATAAAATTAAAGAGAGTCATTCATTTAGCCTGTAACCTTTGATTCAATCATCTTTACATCTCTTCCGTAAACTCCTGCCCTCAGTATGTTTTTTCCACGCTATTTTTCCAGCTATACACGATCATATATTTGTAATATAAATTACTTTTTAGAGTTATGCAAAAGGACTTACACAATGGCAGATGCCTCTGCAGAAAATAGTCTGGAAATGTTAAGCTGCAGTAAGTAGGAAATAAACTGATAAATGTCACAGCTACAAGCACCCAGTTTAAAGACAATTATTTCTTTTGCCTGAATAAGAGAACCTAGTAAAATAAAATAAAAAAGTAAGGATCATCAAAAGCTAGGCTCCCAACTGCTCATTCTAACTTCATTCTGTTTCATTACTTGATAAAGAAAATGTAGCTCCTTTTTTTCCTTACTTTGATGAAATAGTATCCATATTGTCCCACGTGACCCAGCCTAACCCCCTGCTGCTTCGAGCTGTTCTGCCAAGCAGAGCTCAACTCTCTCTTTGCAGATTTTTTTTTAATTCTTCTAGATGAGTCCTATGCAAACAGAGAACTTAAGAAGCACTGTAGAAACTTATTAAAAAGCAAACCCAAAAGGCATTTAGAAGAGTTCTCAGGACATGACACCCATATTTTAAAGTCACTAGCAGCTTCTCTGGCATGAAACATTTTCTGATTGTGTCATTAACAATGGAAGAGATTTTAGTAGTTCCCATAGATGTTTGCACAGGACACTGGTTTTAAAACTCCCATACTAAAAAGCTAGCAGATAGGGAAATAATACTGGAAACTGCTCGATTCAGTGAAGGTGACCAACTGTGGCAGGTAAGGACTTGAGATTAGGCAGGGGTGACAGAAGATACCAGGAAGAAATGAAAGAACTGGAAAGGGAGAAGGCCAGACTGATGAGAGGAGAAGTAAGGACCTGCTCACTGAAAGAACATGAGGACTGGCAAGAAGCCAGAGGCAACCGAAGGAGAAGGAGTCTGTTTCAAAGACCGGTCCTTTCAGGAAGGTAGCGTGCAGCTTCTGCTTTAGGTTCATTCTGCCCCACCGTCATCAGCTCCCACCCCTGTCTGAGCCACATGGTATCAGCTTCTTTCACTTGCACATGAGCAAGAGAGGAAACTGTTGCTGAGTTTATGTCTTTACAGCGAACCACAAAGGCTTTCATGGCAGATAAACTTTGTGCTTCACAAGGAACATGCCAGGGGTGGGGCCTACCTATCTGATCTAAGCAAAAAAAAAATCCAACACAAGGCTAGAGCCTCAGGCTCAATAGAAGATCTTGGGCTTTGGGAATCACTTTGAGATTCAGATTATCCTTGCCTGACCAGGAACCGAATCAGACCCAAAGGGAGTGTAGAACAGCTCCAGTTTATACCTAACGGTCCTCAATTCCTTGGGGCCACTTCCAGGGGAAAGCCCTGATAACTTTTCTCCCAGATATGCCTCTTACAGCTCAACTACAGTGAACCCACACTTGCTAACACTGCTATCTGTGCAAGGAGAGATCCTTGGCTGCTTTGTGCCTCACTGGCATTACAAAGCTGCTGCAGAAATCAGTGGATCTCATTTCTGAGGGCTCTTTCAATGCTGAGAGTCCACAGGCCATGGATGGCCACCATGACATCTCCTGTTATGCCATCCCACCAGGGACCTAGTATAACCCACAGCTCCTGCAAACACATGAGTTAGCTATAGACTAGCCAATGTCCAGTACTAACAGCAAGAGAGCTGCAGCAGCATGGGGTTCGTTCTGGGTTGTAAAACCCATCTGGGAATGGGTTAGATATTCAGGTTGAGAGCCTAAGCTAAGCTCTTTGCCTCCACGATCATACTGCTACTGATGCCCAGAGCAAATAGTTAAAGCTAAGCTGTAAATGTCTGTATGAGTAGCAATCACACCCTTGACTACAGTGTAGACACACCCTCCTGCCAAACACAGAAATTTTACAGGACAGAGCATTTCAATCTGAAATTACGGCACAACAAATAAAAGGAGACATCTTACCATTTGAAGTGTTGATTTGGCACCTTCCATTTCTGCACACATCTCTTTTTGTGCCAAATCCAAAGCTCCTTCAATGCTCAGTTCTTTATTTTTCACCATGTTCATAATTTTCAGGATTTTTTCCTGGCTTAGCTACAGCACAAATCAAGAAAGCATTTTTAAGGAGTGTTTTCTCACCGAGCTATTGAGCATAGAACAGTGCTTGTGACAGTTACAGTTACAACAGCTGCCATAAAATTACAATTTCATTCATATTTTATGTTTTATCGACAACCTGCCCAGCAAATATAATCTTCCTTTGAAGCCCAGTGAGAACCTACAAGATATCAAATATACTGGCGTTTGTACAATTTCAGAATACAGGGTGGTAGTGCTTGGAACTAAAATTGCTGGGAGGAAATCTTTTTTTTTTTTTTTTTAACTTGGAAAATTCAGCAAGAAGTGAGAATATCAATTTTTATGCCTGACTGTGTCTTACCTATGGCATGAAGTATCGCATACAAACAATGCAAAAGCAAATCAGCAATATGCAGGGTGAATGGAAAAAGAAGTACAATCCAGATACGACTGTCCCAGCAATATGTTGAAATACATTAACAATACAGCACTTATACACTGATTTCAGTGTTGCACAAACAAAAAGGACACTCTCTGTTTGCTTCCACATAAATAATTCCTTCCTTTTCAATGCATCTTGTGGGGGTTTTAACGTCAGATAAGACTCAAAAGGCAAAAGAGGAAATTGCCTGGAACTGCAATGGCTTACATGGTTATTGAAACATTTTCATAGGCGTTTACTTCTGTTTGTAGAAGGAAAAGACAATTGTCATTTCAGAGCAGACCAGTGGTTAATAGAGTCCAATATCCTAAACAGTGCCCAGTCCCAAATGCCGAGGAAGAAGGTGTCCACAATGCATTGGGTGGGCCTGTCCACAGAGTCCTTATTCTTCATAGTGCTCAGTGCTCAGAATAAGCCACCTAAGCCTCAAAGAGAAGCAAAATAAGACACTATCTTTAGCATTTGTGTCTACCTATGGTGGCTCCCCATGCAGAGTGGTGGCTTTTGGGAATCACTTGCTGAAGCATTTAACTCTGAAGGCCTTGGCTCTATTATGAGGCCCAGCTACCGCAGTGCTCAACAGTGGGACACCCACGGCCCTTTGTGTAGCTAGTCTTGACTGCTCCATCCAAGGTTCAAACTAAGCCCTACAAAGGAATTCCCAGCAGAAATCGCTTTGCTTTAAAGGGTACCCATCAAGTAGTCTGTGCTGCATTTAAATACACGATCCAAAGCAGATGGAAACCTCCACCATGATTTTATTTTTTCTTTCTTAAATATTTTCCAATTGTCTTTGACACCTCCCACACATCAGGATTGCACTAAGGTAGGTACCCCAGGAGTCCAGTTCCTAAAAAGATCAGGTCAAATGTCATTGTCAACATGGAGCGAAATGTGAAAGATAAAGAGCGCAGCAATTACAAATAAACATGATATTTAGAATTTAACCTCGTCTGAATAGCTCAGATAAGGATTTTGTTTTGGAATTATTACTTCTCAGGGCTAGTGTCCTTTTTAAGGCAAAAAATTGGCCAAAAAAAATCCTTCTGCTCCTCACCAGGGTCCCTTCAGGGATTCCTGAGGTTTTGTTTGTTCCAGTTTTCAGCACAGGTGGCTTGGCCAGGTACAGACATTACACTTTTGCTGGTATAAGTGATTGGAAATTGGCCTCTCTCTTCTACGGAAGTTCGGCACACACAGACTGGTTTAAAAATGGCAGAACCTGGTCTCAGATTTGCTCTCCCCACCAAAGGGCGAATGTGTGTTCTGTTCACTACCCGTCTAAACTCACAGAAAAGCTCACAGGAAACCATGCAACTCCGATCGATTCCACCTGTGGCTTTCTGAATGTCTGTACCTAGCCCTTGACATTTGTTACGTGAACAAGTCCTGCACAGAAGCCAGGGCCGCTGAGGGCAGCACGTTTCCACCCTCCCAAATTGGCATTGCTCCAGGAACCAGAGCAGCATCCAGTCAGGGGCTATTTGAACCCATGTGCATTTCTCCAGGGCTACCTATAGCCTACAGCAAAAGCCACAATGGCAGTTATGGTCTTGGGCTTGTGACAGCCTGGTCAACATCCACCAATTTTCCTGTAAACCTTTCAGCAGCATGTAGCAGGCAATAAGAATTCCTCCCGCTGGTTTCTAGGTATGACGCATTTTAATTTTTATTTCCTAGCACCAGTCTGCTGCGACAGGCCTGGGTTATAATATGTCAATGCAGAGGTCAGCATCTACTGGCTAGTGACTACTTGTTACTCAGAGCTGCACTATATCAACCACACTTAACATGACTATATCAGAATTTGTACATCAGCTACCGCATCTACATAAACACGGCATTTCTCATCTCCAGCAAAAACACAGAAATGATAAACAAATAAACAAGTGTTTTGCTTCTAAGAATTGGGACTTTCCATGCTAATACAAAGCAACTTATGGTACAGCTCCCACCTCCAAATTATAAAGAGAGCTCTGACGAAAGAATAAAAGCAGTCAGATAATTCATTCACATTTGTTGAGGCACATAAGTTTCTTACCACGAGCTCCACATCCTAGATTTGAATTTTAAATGGTGCTATATTTATCATGCACAGATACTGTATACAATTATATCTTAACAAGATAATTCCCCACTGAACAGCTTGCATGTAAACAAACAGGACTTTAGGTATAAGTACATTAAATATATATGTATATAAATAAATACATATATTTATAAATAATAAATAATTTATTTATATATATATATATATACACACACACACACACACACATATACACACACACACACATATATATGTGCATAGTTTCCTTAAGGCTAAATTCTGTCACTTAAATGTGATATCACACTGGCACAGGAAAGCCTTTCCCTGTAGGGAGTTGGTTGATGTTATCAAAACTGTTGAGGCAAAAAAGTTTGCATGGATATATAGTCCAAAGGTAAAATCCTGGCCCCAGTGGCACTATGCTCATTCAGCACAGCATGAAAAAAGATTTCACCTCAATTGGTCAAATCCTAATGCAAGCACACAAGTATCTGGATATATTTATAGATACCTGGTTTTGTGCATATTACTACATTACGTGCCTGTACAATAGATGTACATAAATCCCAATTTCTACCCAAACTGTAGCATTTTCTAGAGTTGAAAAGAACACAATAATTCCATTTGTGGAGAGGAAAAACAGACGCTTTTAAATATGTTTCCCGTGATGTAAAACACTTGGGTTCACGTTCTGGCTGTGAAGTAGGCAGATTCCTGAATCAGGATGGCCAGGTACAGACACTACACTTTTACCAGTACACATGACTGGAAATCGGTCTATACCCATAACAGAACAGAAGTTTGGCACACAACACCAGTCTATACCCATAAGAAAACAGAAGTCTGGCATGCATAAGCTGGTTTAAAAATGGCAGAACCCAGTCTAAGATTTGCACCCCCCACCAAGGGGCAAATGTGTCTTCTGTTCACTACCAAACTATGCCGCTTACAGAAAACCGCACACTGTGGATTGATTCTGCCTCGGTCTTTTCGAATGCCTGTACCTAGCTAAAGGGTCCTAACTAATCTATCCTGGACTAAAAAAAATTCCCAAAAGGATTTTCATTAAAACCAGTTACATTTGCATGAAATCTGGGGAGAGATGTAGTACTGGGGAAAGTTTGGAGTATTTTGCAGTTTGGGAATTTTGGGGAGGACTTGATCAAAAAAAACCTTCATGTGAGAACTGGAAACAGTTTTTAAAGTTCTAATATTTTCTCACCTCAGTTACATGGGCAGAAAAGTGCATGATCTCTTGTGCAGCCAAAACCCCTTCTCCATATTTTTGCTCACCTGCTCCATTATGGACTGGTAGAAGTCTCTTTTAAAACTGGGTGCTGACTTTGCCAAAGACATTAGAACAACATGAAACATCTCTTAATTTTCTTAATAATGTATGAAGACAAATGTTTGCAATGGAGAAGCAAGCAATTTAGCAAGACATAAATTTCAGGAGATTAGTTACTAAATTAAGCTGCTTCCACTTAATGCATTCCCCAGAGAGAGCACAAAACCCCGATGCTTGATCCTGTTATTTTTAATAACATGATTGTGCTTTGAATGCCACTGCTTTGCTTCTCATTACACATATATAAAATGCTTTAAACACACATAGGAGAAAAAAAAAGAGGTTTTCAGCTGATGAGATGTATGAAAATTATTTGTCACCAGTCTGTCTGGCTTGTTGCTGTTTTTGACAGTCACGTTAGCATGGTATTTCACTTGCAAACAAGATTCGAGTAGCATATCCTGACCTTTATAGTTCTGTATCTGTGGGGCTTTTTTCTCAGCACATCACGGTGACTGTAATGCTCAGTTTTTGTTTGTTTGGCTTTGGTTTTCCTAAAAGCAAAACAGCTTTGTCAAATTATCTGCTGAAATGTTACTGTCAGGCCATGATACATTCTCTAACGGGATGTGACCAGTGCAATCAGACGTAACATTCTAATATGAGGTTCAACACTGCTTTGAAAAGAAAAATTAAAGTGTCTCTATAGTAGAAGATACACATTATGGAAATGTGCAACAATTCTATTAATAACATATGCCATTTGCTACCAGGTTAAAGCTGCTTATTTGCTATAAACATGAAATTCATGTCATCCACTAAAGCTTTGGATTTAGATGGGTACAAATCTGATTTGAAAATAAACCCCTATTCTCTCAATTGAGGAAAGCAATGAAAATGTGTGGATGAGCAACACCTGTCTATGCCTTCTATCTGCAATCCTCTCTTCTCTGCCCAGTATTTGGATCATAACAAAATTGGGACAGCAATTCAAAAAGCACCCAAAATTGCAGGTAGTTTGACACAGCAGAAACAGACTACACTATGATGGTCTATAGCTCAGATCTCATGGGCAGAGGGAGAGAAGAGTCAAGGACAGCTGGCTATCCATTAAGGAAGCCTTACTGAGAGTGAAGGAACAAACCATCCCAACGTGCAGGAAGACTAGCAAGTATGGTAGAAGACCAGCTTGGTTTAGCAGTGAATTCTTCAATAAACTAACTCACAAAAAAGGAAGCATGTAAGACGTGGAAATTTGGATAAACAAATCGGAAGGAGTATAACAGCATTGCTCGGACTTGCAGGGATGAAGTCAGGAAGACCAAAGTGAACTGGAGATGCAGCTAGCAAGGGACATTAGTGGTAACAAGAAGGGTTTCTACAAGTATGTTGGTAGCAAAAGGAGGATCGGGGAAAGTGTGGCTCCCTTACTGAATGGGGGAGGCAACCTTGTGACAAATGCAGAAAAGGCTGAAGTACTCAATGCCTTTTTTGCCGCAGGCAAGGTCAGCTCCCAGACTACTGCACCAGCACAGTTTGGGGAGGAGGTGAGCAGCCAATGGTGGCAAAAGAATAGGTTAGGGACTATTTAGAAAAGCTGGCCGTATGCAAGTCCATGGGGGTGGATGGGATGCAACCAATGGCACTGAGGGAGTTGGCTGATGAGACTGCAGAGCCACTGGCCATCATCATTAAGAACTCATGACAATCAGGAGAGGTCCTGGATGACTAGAAAATATAGTGCCCATATTTAAGAAAGGGAAAAAGGAGGAACTAGGGAACTACAGACCAGTCAGCCTCACCTCATTCCCTGGAGCGGATCCTCAAGAAATCCATCTCTAAGCACTTGGGGGAAAAGAAGGTGATTAGGAACAGTCAGCATGGATTCACCAAGGACATGTCATGAAACCTGATTGCTTTCTACGATGAGGTGACTGGCTCTGTGGATGTGGGGAGACCAGTGGATGTGGTGTACCTTGATTTTAGCAAAGGCTTTTGATATGGTCTCCCACAACATTCTCACAGGCAAGCTAAAGAAGTAAAGGTTAGATGAATGGACTGTAAGGTGGATAAAAAACTGGCTGGAGCATCAGGCTGAGAGGGTAGTAATCAATGGCTCAATATCTAGTTGGCAGCTGGTATCAAATGGAGTGCCCCAGGGCGTGGTCCTGAGGCTGGTTTTGTTCAATGTCTTCATCAATAACCTGGAAGATGGCAAGGTTGCAGGTGACACCAAGCTGGGGGGAGTAGTAAATATGCTCAAGGGTAAGGCTAGGATTTAAAGTGACCTAGACAAATTGGAAGACTGGGCCAAAAGAAATCTCTTGAAGTTCAACAAGGACAAATGCAAAGTCCTGCACTTAGGACAGAACAACCCCATGCACTGGTACAGGCTGGTGCTGACTGGCTTGGCAGCAACTCTGCAGAAAAGGGCCTGGGGGCCACTGTGGACAATAAGCTGAATATGAGTCTGCAGTGTGCCCTTGTTGCTAAGAAGGCTATCGGCATATGGGGCTGCATTGGTAGGTGCAGTAAGTAAGCAGATGTGTAGACAAGAGGTATGTGTGCATGACACTTTAAAGTAGACTAAATGCTTTTGCACTGCTTTTACAGTCTCGGTGTTTGCACACAGTGGCAGCATGTTGCGCATTAATTCCAGCCATTGTAGGAAATTCAGCAGCATAATACACTTTACATGACTTGGGGCACAGCAAACAGTTTGCTGCCCTACAGCCGTGGAGCGAACCACCAGGCTCCGTGCAGCTCAGGTGCTCTGCAGGAAGCCCTGCAGGCAGCCTGGCAACAGCCTGGGAAAGCAGCTCCACCCAAGAAAAGCAGCAAGCCTGATCTCTTTTTTTTTCCCCTGGAGCCTGCCTGCATGCATGAGCTGCACGGAGGCACGGTGCTTTCCTCCGTGGCTGCACCGCTCCCCGCGACCGCCCATGCCGGGTGTCTGCGGGTGAGTGTCACCTGGGGAGGCAAGGCCACCACTGCTGCAGAGGGAAACACCAGCCCTCCCCTGCAATCCAAGGACCACTTTGCCCACCGACAGCTCACCCTCCCCTTCATTTCAATTTAGGGCCTCTGTTTCATCTACACATGCCCAGAAGAGACGCTAAAAAAGGGACAAATGTTTCTATATGCTGTAGGACACTAGAAGAGGGAAGTGCTTATTTTCAGATTGCTTTTTATTCCTAGCGTCTAGCAGAATGGTCTTCTGCCTGACGTTTTTGGAATCAGTGTTTCAAGGGAAGAGAGGCATTGGCCAGAATGAAATAGGAAAGAGGCACGTAACAGCTGTTTTCTATACCATCCTACAGACATGGGAAGTCTGAGCTGGTATTAGTAGTGCCTGAGACAGCATTAATACCGATGCCTGACTTCCTTTGCTGCAGGGGATGATGCCATCATTCTGCCAAAGGGAAAGGGAAACAGAAGGGCAAAATGCATGACAATTGTAGATCTACTAATGACAACTGAAAACCCAACCTCAGAGCTAGAGCGGATCCTGGATTATCACATCTCACCATTACAAGTGAAATGGGATGTATATACACAAGTTTCCCAACCTTACAAGAGAAATATGGGCAAGAAGTACTCACTGCGGCATACCAGCCTGATTCTTTATATCCAACAGCTAGTCACAGTTTCATTCACTTTAAAATGTGATTTTTTTTTGTTTGTTTAAAATGAATCTTAAAGGAACAATAAAAGGGTCTGTTTTTTTCTGGCAAAGAAGGCCGAAGTGACTTTGAGGTAAAGCCTTAGGGGGGGGGTCATCTTTTGACTTAATGCCTTCCAGCAACAGCTCATAGGGCCATCTACAAAACAAGTACATAGGGCAAACTTACAATAAATGCCAGGATCCAATGCAGTTAGTGATTGGTGATGAAATGCACATTGTTTCAAAGCAAAGAAACAGCTCCCCAGTTCTCTTGTTCAAGGCATGGCTTGAAATGTACAGGTACCAATCTCTCCATTTATAGCACTGAAATTCAGAAGCTGCTGTACAGGGGTTCAAATCCACTGTTATCAGCTAAGTTGCACTCTTTTATGTTATGTCCAAACCTGGCCTGACGTACCTATCCCTTTGCAGCAGATGCTCCCACAGATTAATTTTTGACTTTCATGGCTAAGGGATATTTGAAATACATTCATTTCTGAGCTACATTAATTTACATGAAATATCAGTACAGATGACTGATGTGATATTCCTAGCTGGCAATACCGTCTTCTGTAGCTGTTTATAGACATGGTCAAATATTATTTGTCAAATAATGCTGCTATTCATCAAATAAATTATTTGTCTGTAATAATATTTTGCATTATTTGTCCAGCTCTAAAGCTGGTTGAATAATACCTGTCAACATTTATTCATAGAAGCCTGATAGTCATCAAAATATATTCTGTTTCCATTGAAATCCCTGAAGCTTTGCCATTGGCTTCAATAGAGGCTAGAACTGGCCCAAGGATATGTTATTGTAATTCGTTCCATTAGAGATAGGAAGGTGCAGTGTCCTTAACACATTCACAAAAGAGACAGGGCAAGATTTGCAAAGGTATTTAGGTACCTAAAGATGCTGAGTGGGATTTATAGCTACCTAACACAGTTAGACCCTCTAAGTCCCATGATAGTCAGCACCAAACCAGTGCAAGTATTTTTTTTTTTTTTAAATGTCTGCATGCAAATGTGGCCCATCTGCTCTGAGAAACTGGCAGTCTGCATGTGCAAAGTTATTGCTCAGGCATTTGTTAGATCAGCCTTTTACTGGTCCTTGCACTAGGAAAACACCTTTACCCTGACAGCAGCTGGAGTGGATTATGATTTGGCTACCTACACAGACAGGGCAAGCCCATGTCTGCCTCCCATTGCAGAAATGTGCTGAAGGGAAGAATCCTCAGAGTCCAGGACATGAAACACATTTATTGTTTTTTGACATCAATGATTCAGTTGTTGGCTATATAAACACTGCCTCAGACCTGTGCTGCAAACCCCCATGGAAGCTCGACAGTGTTCTTATAATATGTAGCTCTCTACTAATGTAATGTAGATCTGTGCTTGTGCTTAGTTTTATATTTGCTGGCACTGTTATTTGCACTGGGGGGCAGAGGGGGCTTCGCTTTGTCTCATTAGAGTCTTTTCCATATTTGTTTTGCATTTTAACGAAGTCCAAGATCTGAATGTAATGCATGGATGGCTTCATTACTATTTTTTGCAAGAACAGATTTTAAGAGAAAATGACTGGCAGGTACTAAACAAATACTAATAATATAGCCAGATATTAAACAAACAGAGCCCAGAGTGAAGAATATTTTGGTGCCAGAAAAGAGAGATGTTCTCTGAAAATTCCCGGCTCCAAGGCAGCACCTGCTATTTCATCACCGTGCTGAGCTGGCTATTGTGAAGCCTCAGCATTACCGGTATTGCAAAGTACCAAAGCGCAAGACCCATGGAGAAACCCTCCATAGTAAAAGGTATTCATCATAAGAAATCTGATGAGGATTTTCCTGACCTAGACACCAAGTGCTCCAGATCCCATCTGAAGAAGGCATGAAAAATGGCGTGGACAATATGAGGCAAGGGGGAGGATGCTCCCAAAGCTTTTGAAAAATCATATCTTGATGCACAGAGCCCCAAAAGCATGCAGCTCTGCCCTCTGCAATTAAATTAACACCCTTTTAAAATCTTCCCACCTTAGAGAGCACGGAGAATGAGGAAGAGAAAGGATAGGGAAGAGGTTGAGGGAACTGTCCCCTAGAGAGTAAATACTGTCACCACATTAATGGTCATTCCAGTCTGACGACCGCATCTATTTAGTGGCAGTTATCTAGTGAGCTGATTGGATGTGGAAAGTTTAGGTTAACAAACATATACAGCAGAGCACCAAGGAGAAATGTTTGTGCTTTTATTTCCTCAAGTGAAAATGTATTCTCTTCTTTGAACGGCCTTGTCATAACTCCTCTCTTCAGTCATTTCCACCATCCTAAGCCTCAAGCAGTCACCCCATGTTAAGGAAAAGACCCTAGGAGAGAGAAACAAATTGGTGTACCCAAACACCGATGACAATACCTTGTAGAAGGCTCAGCCACCAAATCTTGGTGATTTTAAAAATACCTCCAAGCCCCTACCTCAGGCTGATAGTCTGGGGGATGACAGAAGGTCACTCGCACGTGGACAAGTGGCATTTGCTGAGCTGAGTGCTGGAAATCAACCTTTTGCTAAAATGGAGGGCACGGATGTCAGGGTTAATGTCTCAGAGTAAACCACTTCCCAGCCAGCTTTACCAACATTTTCTATGCTGAATGCCTAGAACAATCAGCAGAAAAATCTGAGCTCACTCAGTTTTCACTTTTGCTTTGCAGTTTACATTTGAGCTATTATTAAAGCAGATTAGAAACCGATTTACAGTTTTGCATACTGCATGCATCCGCACGATTCATTTTTCTTTTCTCTGTGAGGGCCTCCTCTGGAGACTCAGAAACACAAAGTCTTGAAAGAATACACATAGTTCAGTGAATATTTTCTTCCATATGGCTGAGTTTATAAAAGTAGACGAATTGAGTCCAATCTGGATTAACAAATGGATTCAGTTTGCCTTTAAATCAGATACTGATGTGAGACTTTTCAGAAGTGCTCAGTTGTTAAGCCTACTCGACTCGCACTGAATTCAAAGATAAAACTCCCATTGAAATTGATGGGAACGGAGTTAAAATCAAGGCCAAACACTTTTGAAAGGAATGATACGCACCCTTCGTTTCTATCTCTGTGCTGCCTTGTTCAGTGGGCCTCTAGTATCCATTTGCAGTCCTTAAGAATCACCACAGCAGAAACAAGAAGTGTCCTGTGTACTTTAGTGGCTGCTGTATGGTTTCAAGGCAGTGCCTAAGAAGTATGAACAAACCTACTGTTTATTATCCGTGTGTAGCTGAGAAGCTCCCAGGTGTAACTTTACATTTTTACTACTTAATGGACTGAAAATAAAATAATAGGGAAACTAGTTGATACATTGCTGCATCAGTTCATTACTAAAGTAATAATGCCCTGTGCCTTTTAATTACAGTAATTAAAATAATCCACAGTGGTAAGAACTGTAGAGGATTATCATATTTGCTTATTAACATGATAGTCCAATTAGTCCTGTGATGAAACAGTGATTACCAGGCTATTAAAAAGTGACATCTCATTATTTTGGAGAAATTTATGAGGATTTCCGTTCAGAGGTTTGTTTACAAATCTCAACTTGCTCCATCAGATCTTGTTAAAAGGAAAGATGCAGAATGGGAAAGAAGGCGGTTGCCAAGGACCAGACCTCTTAGACGCTGCTCAGCTCCAGGGGCTGGTCTAACCGGGATTTCAAGATGAGTTATCAGAACACATTACGTGACATGTACTGACTAACACATGCCAAAAATGGAGTGTAGATAAGGCAATGCGGGCTTTAACGTATGTTCAGGTGTTTGGACGAAGCCTAGACTAACTCAGTCGGTGTTGCCCTCCCTTTGAGAAGCTTGGGTGCATTTGCTAGGTTCCTAATTTCAAGACATTGCCTAATCTGTGGACAAAGCACAGCTCATCATTGCTATGAATCTCTTGAAAAGTCTCCTGTTGGCTCAATCCTAGGAGGCTTCACTGAAGAAGTCTGCCATTGACCCTCTGGACATCCTATGGCTTTCTTCAGTACCTGATGAGCTGCTTCAGCTCACATAGCAGGGGCACGGACATGCAACAAAGTCGGCTCTCCTATGTTTGATCCTGTGCTGCGCAAGAAAGTTGATATTCTCCGTTTGTTGGACAAGAAACAGGGAAGGTCAAGGATAGCCACAGTGCTTCCCATTCCCATGTAGGTTTGTTATCCTGCCTGAACCCAAAGTACTTCACACTTGCACAGCAGCTTTCATCCAACAGCTTCAAAGCACCCTAAAAACATGTACAGCACCAGTGGGAGCAGATAATCTGTTATACCCTGAACCCCTCTGTTCTGCATGACAATTAGTAACCGCGAACAAAAAGGGGTTAGATGTTTTGCACTCCTCCTCTCTGACCACACAGTGGATCATCAGAGATCTCAAGAGGACATCAACATGAAAAACATGCCTCTTTCTGGTAGCAAGGACTATCCCAGAGGCCAACGACAAGCACGTGAATGTGCACATCAGAAGATATGGATTCATTTGGCCTTATTTAAAAGGAAGTGATCCCTTGATAAATACATAATGAAAACCTTCCTTAAGCAACCTTAGAAAAGACCAGCAAAAAAAAAAAAAAGATCAATCATTTAAGAGAGGTGGCCTTTAACTAAAAGTCTAACAAAAATTGTACAGGGAAGCCTTGGGGATATAGTACTTTAAAGTGGTTGATTAATGCAAAGTAGAGTGGAAAGGCAGAGGCCCACAGCGATCCTGCGCAGTACTGTAATGCTATCAGCTCACGCTAGAATCAGGAGGAGCAAATACTTATAAGATAGGTCTCAGGAAGGCTGAGGGCCAGATTTTCAACCACGTACATACAAAAAGCCATGCAGGCTTTTTTCAAGCTTGTCCCAGGTGTAGAAATCCCCAGAGCATGCACAAATTGGGTTTTGTTCACATGCTGAACTGTGTGCACATGCAAGCTCTGCCTTGTATAAAACATCAGGTATTTGCATACCCCTGAGACTCCTCCATTACATGCTGCAAGAAGTAGTAGCAATGTTTCAAACGCTGCGACTGGCCTCCAAGACAGTACGGAGAGACCCCATGCAAGCAGCAGAAATGGAAACTTTCTTAAAATTGACTTCTGCCTTCTCACTACCGTTATCATCAAAAGCTTTTCCAAAGGAAGCCTGGAGTGCCAGCTTGTTGTGCTGAAAAGTGCCAGATGTAACATGCAATTTAAGTCGAGTTCAAGCATTAGTAATTACCACACTATCTAACATCTTTCAAATGTTGCCCACCCCACCCTTTCTCTTGCACAGATACTCTTTCCTCCTTCATATTCAAGGAAGGATGGCTCTAGACACCTCCACCAATGAAGACCAGCAGCACTCACTGGGCCCAGCTCTAGATCCACCCAAGCATGCAAGTGTTCATAACGATAAATCACCTTCTGACACAAGTATAATGCTAAAAGGAATATATACCTAGCTGAGGCGGTAGGACTTATTCTGATCTGGTGTAACCTAGCATAATCCCATTCCCTTTAGCAAAAGGACCCATCTGCTTTTGTGCAAATAACAAAGAGTCTGTGTATTAATAAAACTCTTCAGTGCCACATGGTAATACAAAGAATCCTCTGGAGACAAGATTTTCAAGCTTCGTAGCAATGTTCATTATTACCCTATACAAGAACTATTTTTATATCAGTAGAGTCATGTATTGTGGCTCTTCCCGTTAAAGAAGCAGAGGCCCTTTAGCCTGTTTCAGACCTAACTTTATCATGTATCACATATTAAGCAGTGAGGGCTGGTATCGCATAATAACAAACATGGCTAATCACTCCTACTGCCAAGTCCCGACTAGGAAAACACAAAGCTGTTTTCAGTTTCTGAAACGCTGTCTCTTCACTTAGGCAAAACACATGCAGCTTTAACAGCACCAATAACCATTTCTGTCTTTACCTGGGGAAAAGTGTCTTGTGTCTTCTTCTTGTCCATGGCTGTGAAACTTCTGCTTGTTTCCTCAGTATCCCATAAGTTTACACCCAATAGTTTATTCACAGATCACACCTGTGCACTATTCTCCTTCTCTTGAAATCTTGCAGCCACTCGCTTTGGCTTTTATTAGGTGTTAGTTCCTTGTATGCTGAGAACTCAAAGAAACAATGATGCTGCGCTGCTTTTTGGCAGACCAGCTCTGTGGAAAAAGAAGAAGTAGAAGTTTTTTGTTTGCTTTCTCTTGACCTATGTATCTTTCAGTTACTTCCTGAAACCTGTGAGTCATGAATGCTAAATTATGATCTATTACTAAAACTGATTCTATCTGAACACGAACCAGTCCAGCTGCTAAAATAGTGTGCACCAGCAAGCATTACACAGTCTCTCAGAGAAGTTACAAAGATTCTTCCCACCCAGGCTAGATTTTCATGGCTATAAGTTTCTGTGCACACTTCCATGCCTCTAACGTGTGTGTTCAAACTCTGCTGTGAGCATGTTGATAGGAGACAGGTGTAAATGCACCTTCATGTCCCCTGAGGATAGCATTGAAGGAAACCTCTGCATAGGCCAGCAGGTTTTAAAATAGCCCTTGGCTCTTTGTCTAGGAGAAGAGCAGTCTAGGGTTTGTAAAAGAAAAAATGGGTTGGGAGTCAAGGAGGCCTACTCTCTAATTCAAGCATGGACATTTAGCCCCCTGCCTCGGTTTCCCTATCTCGCATCAAGGTTTGTCTAACGTAAGATACATACAGTACTAGCAACAGGGGTGGAGCCCAGGGCTCGCCCCCCCAGAGCAGAGCCCTGCTCTCTCTGTTGCTTCCTGGATTATTTGCTCATGTTAGATTGGGTTAGATGGTGCAAGAAGCTGAAATAACTCAGCAGCAGGGTCCAGAACCCAGGTCTCCCCCAACCTCCTAGGAAGAGCTCTAACCACTGGGCTACAGAACCACACTCCCTCTTGGTCACTGCCCTTCGAGCCTGGAGAATGGTGTATCCTTGGCTGCCCCATGGGCCAACTTCAGAGGCATGAGGCCAAGCCCACAGTCTGGTGAACAAGACACCACTTGGGAAGTGAGAGGGGGGAGAGACGGCTCAGGGTGAGGCTGTTGTAAAATGCAGGTCTTCTGACTCCTGGGCAAATGGTCTGCCACTAGGCTATTAGACAAAAGCTGGGTACCACTACCTCAGCCCCTGTGTTCAGAATAAACGGGAGGTGGGGGCGCTGCACTTGATCCCGGGCTCATCTCTGCTCCTGCCACTCGGCTGTTCCAGCTCAGGTGGCATCTCCCGTCTGAGAGATCTGGATTCCAGCATGATGGAAGTGCTTCCCTTGCAACCTGAGAGGAAATGGGAGTTCAGACACACTGCTGGCCCTGGCATTCCTGTATGCACCTTCCTTCTGAGTCTGATTGATTTGGATCAAACCTGGGAGGCATGGAGGTGTCCCTACTTGCTATATAGGATCCCTCAACACCTAACTTGCAGGTTTGGATCACTCTCCTTAATGAGATGCTTAAATTTTGGGCTATGAAGCCCAAATGGAAGCATCTTAAAGGTTGATTAGGATCTGGCCTTAAATGACTTAGAAACACATGGGAACTCTGTAGGAGGATGGGGAGTTTAATCTAGATGTCCCAACTCCTAAAGCATCCTTCTTCCCAACTGTAACACATATATAATACCACTTAGCTCAGCTCTCCATGACTTAATGCCTGTGCTTTGAGATACCTGAATTAAAGGTGTTACAAAAGTGCTAATACATGCTCCTAAAACAATATTCTAATTATTAGAACCTATAAATAAATAGGACCTTCCCTTCATAGGCCTGCTCCATGGAACAGCGTCTGCTAGCTTAGCAGACAGATCTTTCAAAGAAAATATTTATTATAAGTTTATTTATTTCTGCAAACATTTTTCACTCCTGCTTCTTTTATGCCCAGGGTGATAGTGTGGAAGCTGCCCATTATACTGAAAAGTGATAAACAGGGATGACATACTTTTAACCATTTTTATGGGATCCCTTAAATTGTTCTGAAAAAAAAATTTCATTAAAAAAAAAAAAGTCTAATTTATCCATTAATTAAATCCCCAAACTGGGCAATATGTCTTTGGATTCCCCAGACCCTGAAGAATTTCTAGGGTTTTCTCTTTAAATGAAAGAGTCCTATGGATCTTTTTCTCTAACATGATTATAGCATTGCAGAACATTTCAGAATAGAGAAATGACAGGTTTATTTTATGAAGGTTTTGAAGACATATTAGATGTTCTTCCTCTGCTTTCTGCAGAACAACACACTTTGTAAGGTGGCAAAATATGTGAGAAAGCAGTTAATCAGAACAGAGCTCAATTACTACTTTTAGAGCAAACATTTTCAACTATTGTGAAGTTGCTAATTACACTTTCCTTTAATAACTGCTTGCGTGATACCTTTTCCTGGCCCCTGTATTGGCTGATGCAAACACATACCAGAATCCAGGGTTATATAGCAAATGCATGGGGACATGCAGCATCCCTCTACTCTGCCCTTCCAAGAGCAAAAGAATCACACAGAGGTGAAAGCTGAACCTACCCAGGAGGGTGAAAGCATTATTGGAGTTGGGAATGAATTAGCTGACCGAAGGAATGGAGTTGGACAGGATCAATCACTTGTAAAGCTGGCCATACTTCTCCAGAGTTCACCAGGAGCCACCAAAGGTTAGGCACCTTTTTGGTCCTATTTAAACACCATGCAGGCAGTTCAATTTGGACTGAAATCATGGTTACAACTTAGACTGTCAGTTTGCACAGGGGTGCCTCTCACCCAAAATACACCACTTCATTTTCCTCTCCCCCCAAAATTTGTAGATGGTTCTTTAATGACTGAGGAAAAGCCCTCTATGCCCACCTTAGTTGCAAAACCCTAAATAAGCCCCTTTCAAAACCAGCCTCTGACATTTTGCTCATAATAACCCAAGCTTACATATAAATGGCCTATTGTTCCCTTTCTCTATATGCATTTAGATGCAAGGTCTGCAAAGTCAGGACTGACCTCCTAACAGGTTTTAAAAGCACCTTATTCACAAGTCTTCAATTAACACATACAACAGCTAAGTGTCAGTAGTGCTTTATAGACCACAACATAGCAGTTTATTGAAAAAGGAAAACAAAGGCACTGGAGGGATGGGTATTCTGCGGAGAAAAATTATCCTAACACTTAAGGGGTTTGTATCCATCCCCAGTTATCATAGGGTTATGTGACAGGAGCAGTTTTTGACTGTGAATCTTCACTTTCTTTTCCCATTCTGTATTTGCTATCAAACACAGGTTTCCTTGGATGAAAGCAGCACAGCCCACTGGCTATGGAGCCAACCTGTTCTAGTTTCATCCTGTCTGGAGTGCTGCTTGCTTGTGCGACCCACGTGTCAGCATGTCAGCACCTGTTGTGCTCTGGGTTTGATCCATGGAGGACTTGGATCTGTTTGAGCTCTAGGCTGAAGAGTCTGTTGTTTCAATTCAGTCTGTAAAGTCTCAATCCTATGCCTTTGAAAACCATGACAAAGCTCCCATTAACTTCAATTGTGCAGGATGAGGTCCTGAGATCATATCCTAGATAGAGAGGACAGGAAGGGTGAAATCTTCAAATACAAGCCAAGCTGGGAGCACTCAGCCTTGTGTAGCAAAGGGTCTTAATAAAGCCACCTACTATTTAGCAGAGCTTCAATCAAAAGAATGAGCAGCTTCTCCTGGAGGACTTGGAAAGGTATGCAGGATATTTTTCAAATATTTCTTTTGCATTGTCTTATTATTTGTATTATAATAGCACCTAGAGGCCTTGTCATGTTAGGTACTTGTCCAAATTTTAAAAAAAAGTAATTCAGTAATCACAGCTTTCTTAATAGCTGTTTATTTTAAATTTCAGTCCCCATCAGCTCTTTAATAACTGCATGTTGCCCAGGTTCTTCACCAACAGAAGTCACCAGAAAATAACTGATTTTTCCCCAATCCTCCACTGGCAGTCCCCAAAATTTGGAGAAACAAAACTTGCTTCCAGTCCACCTGAAATCATTTCATTGTGAAATTCGTGGCAAACAAAAAAGCTTCACTGTAATACTGGATCATCACGATTTTTTAGATAATAAAATTGAAGGGAACTTCGAAAGACAAGTCATTTCACGTGGGAAAAAATGTTTTGAAAAAGTTGAAATAATGTTTCATACTGAAAAAAATTGAAACTTTAAAAAAAAAACCAACAACTTTTTCCAAATACAAATGTTTTGGCCAAACCTGCTTTAAAAAACAAACAAAAAAACCCTTTTCCTGAAAATATTTGTCACTTTATTGTTTACAACAAGGGGCCTTTCTCTTTAGAGCAGCACCTGCAGACAGCAGAAGCCAAAACTCCTAATAATATTGGAGAATATAGGAACTCCTGACTCCTATTGGGCATTTTTTTAACCTAGTAAGATGGCAACTGTACCAAAAACATCAACAAGCAGAAAAAGACTTTGGGAGATAATATGGTGGGAAACCAAGAAAGAAGAGCTGGAAAGGAACAGACGGATAATAAGAGGGTGGAGAGGTCACTTTTCTGAGGCAATGAGAAAAAGTAGGCAGAAGATCGAAAGGCTGGGAAGAGGTAGCGGATACATTACAAAAGAAATAAATTGCTATTGAAAATACTAAGCCTCAGCCTTGGCTAATAGGTACATCAAGGAACTAACTGAGAGCAGATAAGAAGCACCATATTATGGGTTAGAGAGAGCAGTGCGACAATGAAGGACCGATGGGTACCAAAGTATAGATCTGTCACTGAACTGCAATGCACAAAGAGGAAAATAATACGTTTAGTGCAGTTATCGGTCTCCAGGGTGAGATGGGAATGCAGGTAGGGAAACATTTATTGCAATAAAAGGAGGAGGACAGTTAAAAGGGAAAAAATGTGAAACTTAGAGCACTGGACCCATGTTAGATTTCACTTGCCTTAATACAACCAGCTGGTAACACATGGGCTCCTCCATCCCCCTCCAACCTGTAGTCACTGAAATACATTGACTCACACCTGGACCTCACTTATGGCAACTTCTCATCTTAGCCAGGCTAGCGACTCTCCTGTTTCCAAGATCTCACCAAACTGGGAACAGAGGTACGCAACACTTGCCCAGAAGTATTCGCCAGCCTACGAATGTATCTGAGCCAATAAAGCATTCAGTGGACTAGAACATGACCTGGCAGCAGCATCTGGTCCACTTTGAAAGGTGAATTCAAACACTGCGTTTGCAAAGGACAGGCTCGAATAAACGGGAATGTTATAAACAAGGTAATTCCAGCCTGTCCTCCGTCACCTCTGTCTCTATGAGAGCGGGAGGTTATTTTTGTTACTTATCTTCAAGCACCTCTGCACGCAGTCAAGACATTTAAGTCACGAGTGAACAAAGCGAGGTGGGATTCTGAATTCGTCCAAAGACTTCAGTTGGGATCAAAACTTTTGGCTCAGCACAAAGTCAAAGGCTATCAATAATGAAATGCCCTGCCTTCAAAAGGGAGAACACAATTAAATCAAGTTCTTTATTATGTTACAACTCTGACAATCATAAACACAATTAGAAATCCTTTACCTTTGCAGGAATGCATTCGGAGGGGCATTTTGCCTTTTTATTTCACAAATATACATATTTCTGCCCTCTTCTGCCTGCATATTGGTACAGTGTCAATTAGCATTTGAGATACGGAAATGAAATCAGATTTGCAAGATAGGAACCCGTTCAACTTGACACCTGTTTCTTTTTCGTTTCCATGCAAATCCGGCACAGGAAGTCATGTCTCTAAAAAGATACAGTTATTTCAGATGGCCTGATTCTGATCCTAGTTTTAAGCCAAGAAAAATATTTATGCTTAACTGATTACACTCTGCGAAAGTGAGAGATCCCTTGTGCATCGCATGCAAAAAAAAGGAAGAGAAAAAAAAAGCAGGTGAGATCAATCATTTAAAAGGCAAACTCCATGCTACTGTTTCCACCAGGAGCCATGGCAAGTCAACAGTGGCATCTAGTGGGCATTTACATTCAGTACAGTACTTTTCCATACAAAAATGTGTATGCCACAGTAAAGCCCCTAGGAGTATATACAGCAAAGTATCAGAAAGAAATAATTAAACAGAGTGTTTGGGATTTATGCCTGTGTTTTTAAACAGTAAATGTTATATTTCAATAATAAAAACCCATAATTGTTTTATGCCCCCCTAGTCCAATTAGAATTCCTTTAAAGATCAATTCAAAATCTCTTGGAGCCTAAGCAAACCTTCAAACTTCCCCTCACTGTGGTACCAGTTTCCTACCTCTAGCCATGTAGGCTCTACCATTAGTAGGCTTTAAATGTAGGCAATGAGGATTTCTTTAAATGGCAGCTAGGATTTTAGATACGCCAGAAGGAAAAAGAGGGTAAGCGTGATGGTTACAGTTACACGATAATATGGCAGAGCATTTCACTAATAATGCACTTAATAAGCTTTTCTTCCTATGCTATAACTTGAAAGTTGCTCCCAACTCCACTCCCTTCCACAGAAAAAAAACCTTGAAGCGCTGTGATGCTTTTAATGCAAGCTGGCTAGCCCATCACTAGGTACAGGCTACAAACAAGGGAAGCGGACCTCACTGGCTGATAGCTAATATTTGCAATTCTCATACCACAGGAAAACCCCAAACTTATCCCATTTCAGAACAGGGGAAAAAAATAAACATTTTGAATTTTTTTCAAATTAAAAAAAAAATCTGCCTTGAAATAACATGTTTGTGCCGAAAATTAAAACACTGAAGAAAACCCCAAAGCCTAGACGTCTTGACAGACCCTTGGCAGACTCAGAGGGTCCCAGCCTCCTGGCTCTGTTATGGGGAACCTGGAAGCCTCCAAAAGGAGCTGGAGTTTTTAGGGCCTCCAGATTCCCTGCTGCAAAACTAGGACCAAGATCCAGCCAGGGATGCTGGCTATGCAGCAGAAAGCCTGGAAATCCTGAGATCCCCAACCCTGAGGGTGTGCACCTGGAAAAAAAAAAAGATACCTGAGAAACTTGCATTTTGCTGGAAGCCAGGGTCACTAGCATCTTGCCAGGCAACTAGCAGGGAACCAGGCCAGTGTCAATCCATGATGGTGCTCCCATCATACAAGCTCTCCCACCGAATCCCTGTACCGTATTGAAGTTTTGGTATGAGGGGGTTCTTAAGTAAATGTCAAATATCCTTATCCATCTTGCCATTTCTTCTGCATGTTTCTACATTCTGTTAAATGTAGTGACAGTTTGGCATAAATAAAGCAAATTAGTAATTAGCTCTATAGCTATCAGTTATCCTTTGTTTGAACTGGTAATGCCTGTTTAGCCATTGACGTTTAAGAAACAAAAAATGTTTCCCACTCTTCTGCTTTTGCTGATGGCTCATTGTCTCAGCCAAGCAGAGAAAGAAACCCACCTACACAGTTTTAATAATAATCATCTGGGCATCTCAAGTAATTGCCATTCAAGCAGCTCACTGTTTTACAGTGTTGATGAAAGTCTCAATCCTGCGCTGCTGAATCACAGCTGATCCAACCCCTTCCAGAGGTAGAAGAGCACCAGGGTGGTGCCGGCCTCTTCCCAGTGTGGGGGCTGAGGTGGACTAGAGCGAAAACTGGAGAAAGCAACACAGACACACATTTCTGAACACCTATAGGACATGCACAAAACGTGAGCCCAAACTCACTCCTTCTGCAAGCCTGAGGTCAGCGTATGAGGCATGTAGGGCCCATCCCGCCATCTAGCAATCTAGCGACCAAGTCAGGAATAGAAGGCAGCTGTCCTCACACTCATCCCCAGGTTTTATCCCGAGATATAGCTAGAGAGCTATAGGGTGTGCATATGGTGCGTGTGTGTGCACGTGTGTGCATGCATGTGTATTTTAGGGTAGTTAGACATGTCGAAAATCATGCAAATAAGTTTCAATTTTTAAGGTCCCCATACTCAATTATCACCTCTAAAATAGAGCATTTTATATTTCACAGCTGATATGAAAATTGAAGGATGAAAAAAAAATCAGGTCTTTGAGCAGACAGGCTCATTTTCAACCACAAATGAATTTGCTGTGCTAATCTGAGGAAAGAGTCATTTACTGCAAAATAAAGTTTGAAGACCTATGAAACGATCCAAAAAGACAAACTTTTTTTTCCCCACAAAGTTCTTAAAAACAAAAAGACTTTGCTACTAGAAATTAACCTCTAGAAGTCATCTGGTGGAGCCTAAAGCCCAGCACACAAGGGCCAGCATCACCTAGAGAAACACAAACCCCTACCACATCTTCAGCTGGTATAAATCTGTGCAGTTTTACTGTACTTTAATCTTTAAATGTAATTAAGCTACATTGAATGAGATTAGTTGAAAAATCTGACCTAGACTATTTTTTTCTGTTGCCTAATGTATGTTTTATTCATAAACCTGCACTTCTGTGGCTTGAAAATGTGTCATTGATGGTCTGACCAAGCTGAATGCTGAGAACCAAAATCAATGCCAGAGTCAGGCACCTGAAACAAAATCATTTATTGCTGATGGACACAGATGCTAGAAAAAAAATCCATTAGAGAATCCTCTGGAAATACACGCCCACGTCACAAGGTGGCACCAGAGACTACTTTACCTTAATTAAAGCCCTTAAAACATCCAACTAGCAAAATAGGGTAAACTAATATATAAAAAGAATATACCACATAAATATATGGATCCTAACCACATCCTCCTTGCCTGGAACCTGGAAGCCTCCGACAGCCCCAATGCAAACTGGAGTTTTTAGGGCCTCCAGATTTCAATCATGTTCAGACCATGACACCATCTCTATGTCCTGATACCTATGGTAGCACTCTTCTGGGACATCCACTCTAGATCCTGAGCAAATGAATTTGTCTTTCGTACAAACAGAAACAGATTCAGCAGAAGAAACTAAAACCCACCCCAGAATACAGACTGCTGCTTAGGGCAAACTCCTAGGATAGGGACAGAAGTTACACGTAAACCAGTTCAAGTGATCACAAACTGGTTTAAACCTGTAACAAAACAGAAGTCCAGTGCACATAAATCAGTTTCAAAATGGTTGGAACTGGTTTAAGATAAACCTGGTTGAATGTAGTACCAGACTTAACTGACTTGGGTCAAACTGGTTTATGAAACTTCTGTCCCAGACCCCTTCTTGGTTCAACAGTCCCCCAGCATCCCAGCATGCTTTCCAGCCCTGGACTGGGCTGCGCTGTCTGCTCCAAAGAGCATGGTTGGCCCCGCCCCTCTACTCCCTAGCTGGAGCAGTGAAGAAACAAAGGGGTGGGGGCCAGCCTGGCTGGGGATGCCACCCAGTCTGCAGGGGGAGGACTGCCAAGCAAACCCTGTCGGGGGCCAGGGAGGGGAGTTAAACACCCCTTCCCACACTCAAACTTACTGCTGGCTGCATCTGTGGACTACAAATCCCACAAGCACCTGGAATCAGGAAGAGGAAGTGCTGAGCAACCCTGCAGAGTCCTGCTGCTGTAATTCTGGACTGCAAATCCCAGAGACCTGGGGGTAGCAGGAAGAGAAAGTGCACACACAGCCAGAGCCATGCTCTAGTGTCCTCTGGCTTCTGGCCTGAACCACTGCAGCCATGTGGTTGCATTTCCTGACTCAAAGGTAAATGTCTGTTCACTTCTGTTTCAGTTTAATCCGTGCAGTTTAGACTAACCTGCAAAGACTGAATCGATTCAGCCTCAGGCTTTTTGACTCACTGTACCTAGTACCTAGCCCTAAGGGTTGGGAAATCTAGATTAAAAAATCTGCCCTCTGAATCAGTTAGAAATAGGTTTTGAGCAGGGGTCTACCATGCTTTAGGTCAGCATCCTCATTGCTGAGCTACAAGCTCTAACGGAAGTATAGGGAAGAAGAGACACCACCACCACTGCCCTGCCTATCCTATTTTGTGACTTTTATGAAAAAAGAATTAGCTTTTATCAATAAAAGTCTGGAAGCAAAACAAAGTGCTTTGGTTTGCCAAATATTCCAGTATGCCTATCTATCGTATTGATGCAAAATTATTATTTTTTAATTAACACACCGAACCATTAAAAAAAATCAATTTTTCAGAAGGCTTTAGTTCTGTCACAGCTTCCGTTTAAAAGCTGGTCATCAAGCACTGAAATTCAACATGATGAGTCCTGTGTCTTTTGTAAGCTTCAGTCAGACGCTTCTGACTTAATTTTCAAAAGTTTAGACATACAATTGTGTATCTCAGTTTTACGTGAAAGTATTGCTTCTGTTGACTATGCACAAGTAGGTGTGTCAGCAAAAGACCAAAGGTGCACCTAGCTGGATCCCACTACATCTTCAGCACACAGTTATATGCATTTTTTTGGAAATATAGTTTGCAAGTATAGAATAGTATCACTTTTCCAAAGATCGGGCTCTCTAGATTTGACTGGTCTACTCTACCTTTTTACCTTATTCATGCATGCAACCAAAGTAATCATGCGTGGAAAGGAAGCACAAAATGGCAAATGCGCTTTGCCCTGACTTTTTAAAATCAGCTATACCAATGTCACTGTTTGATGGATTACTCTGCTGAGACTTATGTAAAACAAGCCTTTTGCCAGCTGTAGATGACTGAGAACAGATCTGCACTGAAATGGGAGGACAGTCTCTAAGAACAAGAGTTGGAATGAGACCAACCACCCTGTTGTATTGTAGCTGATTTGCCCTCCAGGAACCATTTATCATTATCCTCGATTTTACAATGAAGGAAGCACTTAGCTGCACTCTCACATGTATTTTCAGTCACAGATTCTCTTTAAAATTGTAACCACCAACTGTTTGTCCAATGGCTGGTTTTCACTAAAAGCTTTTTTTAAAAAATCCAGCCTTAAATGTCACTGGAATTACTCATCACTGGTCCATTATATCATTTCACTGGGGGGAAAAAGGGACAGAGTGGGAAAGCCATCCAAATTCAGAATCAGTCACACTTCTCTCTCAATCTGAGAAAGCCATGTAGTATTTGTGAAGGAATAAGCATCTCTCACCAACTTCACATGGATTCATGCACTAATGAAGATGTGAAGCTCAGACTTAAAGATAGACCGTAAAGACTAGGATCACATTTCAGAAGATCTTGTGATTAAGGTAGTAAATCAAGAGTTACTAGATCTTTGCTTAAATTTTAAGTCCCTCCAGACTCATTCTTCATTATTTTGATCACATTGCTTAATTTAATCATGCTTTTTATGTAAAATGGAGCAGGCAATCATTTTTTTCTCTCATCCTTTTGTCTTATGTACTTGCACTGTAAAAGCTCTTCAGCACACAGACTGTCTCTGACTCTACATGAATATATTAACAGCAGTTGTAACAGATTATAGGGGCATGCTGTAGATCACGGTAGTGGGAGTTGAGCAATTCTGCTACTGCCCTGCCATATGATTGTCCACAAGGTTTACCTAATCCAATTTAGTATGGAGAAGTGGATGCAGAATTTGGCCTTTATCTCTCTCTCCCTCATGCACTTGCACACACATGCCTAGCAATGTTACAAGTGGACACTATCAGAATCATCAGTGCAGGCTAAAAGAGAAAAGATGTAACCATCTATACAGACTGCAGTCAGATATGGAGAGAAAGCCTGATAGGGTCTTCCTGCCTGTCCTATAAGTTCTCTAGGTAACTGTGGCTGCTGGGTATACTGGGAATTAAAGAAAAAAAGAAGGGAATACATCCATTAACTTTGATGGTGCAGGATTTCGTCCTGCACATTATCCCTAGAAGCACCCAAAAACTGACATTCTAGTGTAAAGCTGAGACTCACTCCACCATATTTAGAGTAAAACCTGGAGAAAGATGTAGGGAGACAACCTCTAAGGCACAGTTGTATTATTTATATTAAATATTCAACAACATAACTAAAATGGATGAAAACAAATGAAAAGCCAGGATTTCAAATTATGTAAAACAGTACAGCTTGATTGACTTCAAGGAAGTTGCATCACTTTGTACCAGAAGCTGGTTTAAAATACCAAGGTTATATAACATATTCAAAGCTTCAGACCGAAAGTAGTCAATAGAAGCAACCTTGGTGAATTCAAAAGAAATCTAATGGTCCTTGCCATCAAAAGCCATGCAAAATGAATGATGTAAGCTCTGCATGACAACGGTTTCTCCTGTCAAAACAATATTCATTCTGAACAGAAACCTAAAGGTCAGCCTATTTTCCAGGTATGGAACAAAAAAAAACCGTAGCCCACTGAACCTGTGAATTATAGAGGTAGAATACATGAAGAGAGTTGTACAGCTGACTGCATGTACTTGTAATGAAAAGAGAAATCTGTAAATAAATGAGAACTGCTTTAATTTAAAGCTAACCTGGTACTTGTTGTTTCTGTTTTCTATTCACAAATACCAGGTACAAGGTTCCATGATAGTACTTACTTGGATGTATCTTGTCCTCCTCCACTATCCATACAAGCAAATATGCATTTCTAAGGTAAATACAAGACTTCCAATCTGACAAATTAATATTGCTAGAAATAAGTGGCATAAATTAGGAATGCAGAAAACTGAAACATGAATGAGGAAAGGGTGCTGTGTCTTGATAGCAATGTAGCAGAAAGCCCCCTTTGTACCGTTCCCTTCTGGATAGGGATATAACAGAAGCCCCTTTTTACCTGAACCCCCCTATCCCCGTGATTTTATGTATTTCTTTTCCTTCTCAGTATTGGCAGAGACCTAGCACACTCATTGCATGGGTGTGGCAAGTCAGAGCAAGCCAGAAACCTGAAGTGGCTTTCTGTAAGAGAAACCTAGAAACTATATCTACATATCAATCAATCTCAGTGTCTCTAAAGAAAGCAACAGAGCTAAAATACCCACTGCAAAGTTTGTAAATATATCCTGTGCTAACCTAACTCACTTACTGTCCCCAGTAACCTTTGATCTTCACTACCTCACATTGCACTTCTATATATTTTTCACAGTGCATTTTCATGTTTCACCTCTCTCATCTTTACCGTGGTATTTTGTATTTTATATTTTATACTTTTAAACTCTTAAGAAATGTACTTCCTGTAGAATGAAGTTAAACCCTGGACCATTGTTAAAAGTGAATTGAAACTGTAATTGTAAAGTGATAAAATTGGTTGAGTGAATGCGAGTGAATGATGGTCATCAGTAGACAATAGCCTAGACAAAGGAACTCCATTTTAAACTAATCAAGCTAAAAAACTGATTCCTGGAACTGAGTACTTACCCTATGGACTACTCCTGTAACCCATGACAATACAGCCATTAAATCAATAGGTCAAGGGTGGACGCCTAAAACTTCAGGTACCAGCAGGCGGAGACCCTTGTGACTAACAGCTGTCAGGTACTGCTCAAGACCCACATGCCCACGTGAGACAGCGACCTCCAGATCGGGTAGCCAAGATGATGCTGGGGGATTACACAAGTCTGCCAGAAAGGGATAAAAGGCAATGAAGCGCGACCCTCAGTGGCACCCTCTCACCCAGCTCCTGATCTACCAAGACAGAAGGACAAACAGGCAACCCCCTTCTGGAGAAGACATCACCTTGAAGGAAGCTGACCATCAACAGCAGACGCCAGGGCCTCAGATAGGTAGGTATACTGACACCAGCGCTCACAATTACTTAGCAGCCACCATACACTATACTACATGGGTTTGAATGAGTGTGTGTGTATGTGCTAAGGTGACCAGTACCACCCATAACTCAAAGTTTGCATTTATGATTCTATTGGTAACGTCACATCCCGTCCAATAAACTAGAATTTATTATGATCCCATGAGTTGGTCCTTTGTAGCCAACATCAACACCGAACCAGAGTTAGTGGCATCATTGGCCATGAAAGGAGCATGTTCTAATGGTCATAGGCAACTCATCTCAAAGCTGTGCAAGGTCAAAGTTGCATAATACTGTTTACAAAAGTCACTAAGAGAAGAAAAGTATATGAGTTCAAACAACAAGGCCAGCTGAGTCAACCAAGGACTGTGTCATCTGGCAAGAGCCTTTGGAGTTTCCATGCTCCCTATGTCACATAGCTGACCACACAGAAAAACCACCAAATGCCAGGAAACGTCAAACAACCCTCAGGATCTGGCCCAATGTATTTTTAATTCAGAAGGTACCGATATAAAGCCTCAGTTTCATAGGCTGACAGGAATGATCAAGGAGAATACCACTGCATAGATCTTTCCCTGAGAGGTGGAGATCGAGTCTGCTGGTGATTCTTGTCACCAGTGAAACCAAACATGAGAATACAGCTATGTCAATCATATCTGCTTTGTCTCCCACTCCAAAAGAGACTTGACTGATCTTCATCTATATTTATTACTCTGCAGGTATTAAAATTCACTAAATGTGACACAGCCTGCAGGTGCTGGGAAAAGTATTTTTCAATCATGTCTGCTTTGTCTCCTTTTGAAAGTGGATGAGAGGGAAATTGCATTTGGATGTCTAAAGGTTGGGTATTTTTGTTTTTACATATTCATCAGCCAAAATCATACAGCCATTCATAGGAAAACATGGCCTGTTAACAACTACTATGCAGGTACTGGGCATTTATAGATCTAGTTCTCCTACTTCTAATACTACCTCTTTTAATCTAAAGCTAATAGACCAAATCCAGAGCAAGTATATACTGGTATAGCCCTACTTCAAAGGACTGTCAGTGAGTATATTAGGTCAGGGGTAGGTAACGTTTTTTGGATGAACTGCCGAAAAACACCACAGTGCCTACCTAGGAAGGTGCCAGAGTGCCGGCATGCCAGAAAAACAAAATGAAGGCAGGGGGTACATGGCAGGATTCCCTGCTTGTGCCCCTTACTTACCCCCCATCCAAAGCCCCTGCCTCCACCCCTGCTGCCCCTTGCCCCCCACCCAATTCCCCTGCCCTTCAATCCAGGCTCTGTGGCCGCCAGCAGCTACCCCCATCTCGGGGTAGCTGCTGCCAGCCAGGAGCCCAGGCTGCTCACAGCAGGCATCTGGGATACTGCAAGCCCTGCTGGGAGCAGCCCGGGCTCCATCGCTGGCTGCAGCTACCCAGAGCTAGAGCTGGCTATGGCATGCTGAGCAAAATGGCCTCGTGTGCCATGCTCAGCATGCATGCAACGGGTTGCCGACCCCTCTATTAGGTGAAAAACTAGTAGTCAGAGGGTGCATCTGCACAAGATTACTGAGCAGCAGACTATTTTGCTGTGCAGTAAAGTGTCACTATCTACATGTGTGTGTGGCAGTTAGGGCACAGTAGAGTAATTTACTGTACTTCCAGGTAGTCCTGTCAGATACAAGTGGTATCCAGCAGCATAGTAAATGGCTATGCTTAAATGCATGTGTAGACAATGACATCAGGATTAATTTACTCTGGCTCATATTGAGCCAGAATATACTCAGGCACATTAATTGCACATGTAGATGCACCCAGATTGTATAACTAGTTTCCAAACATTCTTAGTGCAGACTAATCAGAGGGGACCAGCAGGCATTGCGGGGAGTCCCTGTTCCCCCAAGCACCACCAGGACTGACTAGAAATAATGGTCACAAGCTGGGAGAGGGTAAATTCAAACTAGACATCAGGAGGCGCTACTTCACTGTCAGGGTGGCTAGGATCTGGAACCAACTTCCAAGAGAAGTAGTGCTGTCTCCTACCCTGGGGGTCTTTAAGAGGAGGCTGGATGAACACCTTGCAGGGGTCATTGACCCCAGTACTTTTTCCTGCCATGGCAGGGGTTCAGGTCCCTTCTGACCCTACCAACTATGAAACTATGAAATGCAAACTCACATTGAGTCAAGGGAAGTTGAACCCACTTTTGCCTTTGATTGAATTTATTATCAAATATGGAATACTTTAGTAGCTCTGGATGTAGATTATACAAGTTATAAACCAGGTTTATCTGGAAAAGCACAAAGAAAAGCATTCCAGTATTTATAATGAGTATTTGATGTCTAGTATTGTAAGTATTTCTGCATTCCATGGATATAGTAATGCTGGTAGATGTCAGTAAATGAGAAGAATGCTCTAAAACTGTTCAAGTAAGGGAATCTCCAGTTCTATTAGAGCCACGCAAAACCGGCTTTCTATTTCTGCTACAATGACAATTAACTGAGTGGGTCAAGAGTCTGTTTTTCATGGTACTTCACAGGATTGCATCCAAACATTGTCATTGGTTTTGACCCTTTTGGGACTTCTGCTCCCAGTTTTGATGAGTTTGCCTTAAACTCTCAAAGCAAAATTTGGCACATACCAAATTTCATATCCAAACCATGACAATGGTAGGATTTCAATGCAAAGCACTAAATGACTTTTGCTTCAAACTGGCCACATTTGAGGTTCATGAACCAGAATTAATCCTTTGGTGAACACAGCCTGAATTTTGCAGTACCATTGAAATATTCTGTTACCTGCTCTGGGATACCACCTCTGGGGGGCTAGACAATGTTCAAGACAAACCTATGCATCTGCAAATTTATCAAAATTGTCATCATGAAGATCAGTGAGAGTTGAAGCCAAACATGTGCTTAGGGTCCTTGCTCAGAGCAATGGCTGCAGTAGCCATCACAAGAATGCAAAGCCTGTCTAACATAACTTTGCTTTGCTTTGCTAGCAGTAAATTTATTCTTATAAGATATGACCTTTTCTATGGAGCATGAGGTAAGAAAAGGTCAGTTGAGGGTTCCTCAATCTTTTTAACTGTTTGTGAGGAAGCAAGGCTACATAAAAGTAATTATCTCTTTAATATCCCCTAAACTCCTTTCAATTCTCCAATTCTGTCTTCTATAAACAACCTTATTGCTGAAATATTAGTAAGAAAAAGAGAGAAAATAAAAGCACGTATTGGACATTAATAGATGGTGCAAAACTCATGGCAAATATTTAATAAAAGGTTTTTCCATTCAGTATACTCACAGGGGAAACATGTTCAGAATATGCCGTAACATCCACTTAGCAGTAAATGAGACCTTTTCCTCTTTTTTTTCCTAGAGAACTAAACAGTATAACAACAATAAAATACAAAAGACAAATCTTAAAAATAGGTAAGTGCTTTTTAAAAATGGGTTGAGGTTATTGCCAAGGAAAACAATTTGATTTCAAGTACTCTGTAGCTGCAATAATAATGTAGATGCACCAGTGATAAAATAAAGCTCTTCCTCATAAAGCCAACAAACAGCTAAGCAGAAAACTCTGTCTTTTAGCTTGTAAGAGACAGATGGCTACATGGTAAGTACATAAGATGAAATCTGGTTCTCGCTGAAGTCAAGGGGAGTTTGGAAGCAATATTTATTTTGTTCACAATTTATTTTAAACCTGAAAAGCAGAGAGTTTGAAGTCCTTGGGTGCTTACCGAGCTCAAAACTTAGGTGTTTAGCATCAGAGATCATGTCCACAGGCACAGGCACATGTGCTTGCAGCAGCTCAAATACAAGTGGCACAAATTTAAACCAGGGATTTTTGCCTCAGCACACATGCCTGGATATGCACTTTGGTGTGGGGCAAATTGTGCCACTTGGGGCAAGATAACCCTGCACAGGGCGCATGCATGCAGGACCCAGCCCAGTGCGACATGCTGTCCCTGCACATGAACCACGGAGCTCCAGGTGACAGCCTGAACAGCCCAGACCTGCCTGAAGGCACACAGCCCCATGCCAAGCCAAGCTGGACCCATGCAATTTGGCACAGGCAGTGCCATGTGCCAGGTCACCAGAGCAGAGTCCCGTTGCCCCGCTCTGCGTGGGGGGACTGTGTCAGGTTGGCCCTGAGCACCCTGATAGCAGCTGCTGCTGCGGCTGAGGTGTGGGATGTCTAGGGGGGCATGTGGGCCATATGAGCTGCCCCTCCTTGTGCTCCTCTGCACCCTCACAGCCCTCCCCCACTCCTGCCTACCCCCTACTTACCTGGAACAGAGCCCAGGGCCAGGCTGCTGCAGCCTGCATCGCTCTTTGCCCTGCCTGAGCAGGCAGCATGCTGCAGCACTGGGGCAAGGGGCAGGCATAGAGATACTCTGGCCGGCTACCAGAAAATCCCTTCGGAGGACTCAAGCCTTTGGTTGAATGCTGACCCACTTTATCTGGGGGTGGGATTGATACCTAGATATCCAGGTATCAAATTTTGAGCCTAGTCTGCAAATATGCAGCACAGGAAACCTTTTTTGTTCCCAGTGTGCCTCTTGCCGCATCTCAAACTGCTTTGAGACATAGCAAGAGACACATGAGGACTTGTCTGGACATACCCAGAAGGCTTATTTGAAGAAACAGGATTAGGTGACTAGGCACACTACACATGGGGTTCATCTACCCCAGACACATACTACAAAGTAGCCTAATAACACTGCACAAAAACTGTGCTAATAAGTTACTGCACCATGCTATTAGGCTACTGTGCAGTAACCATCACAAAAAACCATGCCAGTGCTGCTGCACAGTAAATGTAGTCACTGCACATTCAGTTAGTACTTCATTAAGGAAGTACTAAACTAAATGCACAGTAACTATGGCATATTAATAAATATGTAGACGGCACCTGGTCAGTAAGGAAAGTTAAGCAGTTCTGAGAGTCCAGAACCTAAAACGGGAGACCAAAGAAAGGTAAGCCCCATTGAAAGCTACTCCCATGCACCTGTTCCTTCCAGCTGCCTTTTGGAAAGAGGGTTCAAGTCTCAGAGATGACATACAAAGGAAAACAAATCTAAATTATGCTCTCTGCCTCCTTGCCTATGTGCACCATGGTGTCTCCACGTGTGAAGACTTCCTGTAAAAAACATCCTACTGGGAAAGGCCTGTGTGCAGGACGGTGCTTTTAGAAAAAAACCGGAATCAAAGAATTCCCAATATTCAGTCACAACTGGCTGTCCCCGGTTGGTTGGAACAGGCTTAACCAACCAAGGATCCAGGCCATTCATGCCGTGTATCAACCCAAGCAACTTTTGCAATGAACCTGAAATAAACTTGAGACAAATCAGTTAAACTCAGTCTTTTGAGATGCGGAGCTTCTGCAGATACCATGCGGGGGAAGGAGGCAATTCACTCCCATTTACAAGGCAGGGTGCACAGCTGTGGGAAACAGTCAAACAGAAGATGTGCTTTAATGTGCTTCATGCAAGGTTCATGAACTGCTTCATTTACATTGCAACACTTTGCTCCTGTCCCAGCAGACCACAGTGCAGAATCTTCATCCTGCTGCTCTCTCAGTTAAAATTAGATCGGGGATCCAAAAAGAAATAAAGGTAGTTGCATAGCAACTAAAAGGGCCAATGCTAAAACAGCCCCAATTCAACACACCAGGGGATTAAAAAACAACCCCGCTAAACTAGACGGTTGGGTCTGGTGTGTGAGCTCAGGTGGCATCCAGTCATTACTCTTTGGAAGTCAAACACACATGCTCCTTCTAAGGATGAGTGTGGAGACTATGACTTGACGTTAATCATGGACCATCATGAGGGAGGCATAGTGACAGGGACAAGAGAAGGAAGATTTTACTCACTCATTTACAGGCAAAAATTATTTAAAGTGACTGTCGATGACAAGGCAAAGAAAGTATCACACCGGGCACCACCAACTCCTACACAAAAGGTAAGATTCAGAGATTCTGCATGGGCAGTCTGTTTCTTTAGCCACTCACTGAGGCCATATAGTGTCCTCCGCAGCAGGGTTTGGAGAAGGGAGATGGAAAAGACAGTCCTTACACCGATGCAAATCATTTTCCTACTTTGAGTGTCAAGGGTTATTGCAACTTCAGTCGCCATGCAGCAGTTGTACTGTCTAGGAGGGTAAGACTCCAGAGCCCTCTGAACAAGTGCAGTACAGATGGAGGTCCCTTTAGCCCTAGATTTTTTAACCACTACCATGGACTGTTCTCCAAAATGATATGTTATTTCAAAAGCAAGTGGTATATGTTCCAGCACAGGAGTTTCTCCATTGTTCCCCATATGTGAACTGCCTTCAAAAGCCTCCTATCATGAAGCCAGTTTCCAACTCCCATTCAGAAGCACGGAAATGACAAGGGAGCTCTTTGGGATCCACAAATGCAGAACTCATGTTTTGTGGCACTTTACTAGCTCTTGTCAACACAGTGAGATCTAGGGTATCAAGACTGTTCTCAGGGATGAAGGTGGTCCTACACACAATGCGACAGACCTAACGTCTTTTAATGCCTTCAGGTAGAAATAGTCACACTCCGTTAAGTCCCCACTATGCTGTCTTGTACATTTTCCCTGCTCCTGGCATTGTCCATATAGCAACAGAAAGCATTTCTCCTTTCAGCAATGCAACTCCATTCCAAGAATATTTGGAAGTGCTGCAATGCTCTCTTTTGCTGCGAGACTCACCCTGAACCCTGACCACTTTTAACACGTATAGAGAGAAACAAGACGCACCAATATTAGGATGAACACAAAGGCCTGAGCTCAGTCCTGAAGAGCCCACAGGAAGCAGAGAAAAGTCCTAAAGTCAAGATTTTACGGTGCTGTGCCACTTAGCCTTTCAAGACCTACCGAGGCTAAACAGAAAAGGTAATTTGCATCAAGCCTGGGCATGGATTTAATATGGACTAGCTCTTCCTGGTCAGCTCTCTGCACAGATGCTGTTACTTCAAAGTAAGAATGCCTCGGTTTCATCCCAGTGGATTAGCTAGTTCAAAACAAGGCATTCATGCCAGCAACAGCTAAATCAGGAATCACTCCCTATGTAGGTAGCCCTTAACAGACCTAAGTCCTGTTTCCAGAAATCATTAGAAGACAAGTCCCATTCACTTCCATTGAGTTGCTAGATACCTTGGTCACCATTAAGAATGGAATTTATCTATCTCAATCACTCATGCCTTGCCCCGCTGGGTGACACAACACCTAAATACCTTCAGAAAATGAAGCCTAAGTGCCTTTTATATAGAGACAGCTTTTTTTCCCCCAAAATCAATTTTTCTATTCACCTTTGCTTCAGACAGGGCTTGCAAGTATTAGAGAAGCTGGGTACCCTTTTTAGCGCTTAAATTGCATGGTTAATAGCACCATTAATCCACTTTGGAGTATAACAAATTCAATTTGCACTTACTGCCCTCATTGAAAATGGCAGCTTGATTATTACTGTCTGACACATTAGGAAGTTAACTCAGCTACTAACTTAATGTGAACTAATTTAATGGCACCATGTTCTCAAACTGAGGTCACAGCTCACAGCTAGTCAAATCCACAGCTTCTGTCGCTTGAAATAGTGTGGAGTCAGAAAACAGAGGAGGAAGCTGGGAGTCAGTTTTCCTGCTCAGTTTTGGAAGCTAACCCTAACCCCTGCAGTTTTCAGCCCACTGCACCTTAACACACACAGGGTCATCTATGTCATGAGTTTTGCCTGTCACCAGCTTGAGGTGCAGTTCCCCCCAAACCCCTGCACCAATCTTCTTGAAACTTGGCAGGCTTTGTGGCCTCACCAGAGGCTACCACCCCTGCAGTTTTCACCCCCCTGCAGTATAGCATATACACGTGACAGGAGTTTTGCTTTCAAGAATTTGGGGAACAGCTCCACCCAAACCCCCACAAACTACCACCCCTGCAACTTTCATCCAAATCAGACAAAAAACAAAGTTATGGATATTTCATTGATTCCCCATTATACCGTATGGCTGGATCTCCGAGGCGGCTCTGAAGCTTCGGCTCCGCTTCAGCCAGATCAAAGTGGAAACCCGGTCCAGAGCTCTGGATTGGATCCCTGGCATCCGAAGCAGCTGGATTCAAAGCCTGATCGAATAGCTGCCTATTCACACAGGACTAGTACTCAGATTGCTTCAGCTTTCTGATTCAGTATTTGTGAGTTCAATAATTTACAGCAAAAAATGAGGAAATAAATTACTTATCTCAGCAGAAGGTAAATTCGGAGTGGCATAATCATTGTCAGCTGAGCTGGATACTGCCCAATGTACTGGATACCGAGCTGGATACTGGATGTGCATTAATCAAATTTGCAGCACCAAATCTGCTCACCATGAAGAAGTTACGAAATATTATGAAATATGATGGTAAGACTGTCAAACCTGCCTTGAACACCTGAGCACAAGTCTCAGCAAGACTTATACCAAGGCTGTTAGGTGGCTCTTAAAACCTCATACCAATTGCACCACTGGATGGGGGAGTCCAGGGATATGTGCCCCCTTGGAGTCCAGCAGCCAGCTGCCTGGAGAGGAAGAGAACCTGGACTCACAGGAGAGTTTGGCTCCCTGGCTGCCCTCAAAACTTGATAGAATCAGCACATCCTGATGCACATTTCAGTTCTCACCAGCATTTCAAAAAAAAAAGCTCTGTTAAGAAAGTCATCTCCAGTTCTAATTTGCCTTCTTATGAACGGTACTGTTAATTATCCATCAGGGATCTTCCCTTCATGGCAACTCAGAAATGAGCCAAGACAAAATATGAGAAACAAAAAAGTACATAAAAGAAAAATGATTGTTTGTTTCTGGGCACACAGCCAAGAACTGTGGTCCCTCCCAAAAAAGGGCCCAAATCCCATTCTTATAGTGCACTGGGTGCATCTACATGTTCATTAATGCACTTCAGGTAATGTGCATTAAATTTAGTATCTCCATTGTGAGGTGCTAGAAAAACGTGTGTTAGCCTATTTTAATGCACTTTAGCTAAAGAACACTTCTTTGTGGCACTTTAATTCACATTAAAGTAAGCTAAGGTACATTAAAGCACAAATGGGGATGGACCTACTGTGAGTTTACAGAAGGGAAATAAAACAGGTTTGGTTTGGTTTGGTTTTGCAATCCAGCTACTTTGAAATAAATCAATATTGGTTTAGAGAAGTGACTGAGAGAAGCTGGTTTAAAATCTCTAATATATTAATTAGAAAGATGCTGAAAGTCCAGAACTTAATTGGCTGATTAAGAGTTGCTAGTCACCAGACTTGGGCCCTGAAGAATCCCCCACTTCTGGGAGATAAATTCAGGACTTACTGTCTTGGCTTTCTAAAATTACAGACCTATGGCAGTAAATACCTGTTGTCCTGAGTGAAACTGGTCATCCAATTGAGTAGGAAGTCTATCATTTTGGATGAATAGTTTTTGTAAATGGAACGCTAAGCAGATGTCCCACAATTATTTAAAAGCCTATATGTAAGACCGCCAACTGCGAAACAATACACAATTATGTGCTCAAGGATTTTAGAATACTGTCCACAAAATTAGTCACTAAGACACAGTTAGCGAGAATGATGTGAAAGGACTGCCTTCCTAATTGTTTATGTCCATATGAGATCACCAATGAATAGAAACATGACTGGAGAAACTTTAAAACTCAATAAAACTACAAAGTCTTTGTAAGCAGAGACAAAAGAAAGTAGGAGATAGAATCAAAGATAAATATATTTTTTTAAATGAGAGGGTGTATGTGTGTATGGCAGGGTTTGGGTTGGCAGCATAGGGTATGTTGGAGGGTTGTGTATATATGGAGGGTTGTGGGGGCTGGGTGTGGGAGGTTTGTGGGGTGTAAGAGGATTGCGGGGGTGGGTCTAGGGACTTCCTGTACTCTTCCCATGGTGCAGCAGCAGCAGGCTGGGCACTCAGGGCACGGGCACCCAACGGAGGGCACCTCCAACCAGCATATCACAACAAGGGGTGCAGCCTGTATCATTGGTGTTCCCTGCCACTCACATGCAGCCATTCTCCAGGCACGGGAGGGAAGCTCCAGTGCTGGAGCCAGCTGCTTCCCCCCCACCAGAGGAAGACACCTAGGGCTTCCCTCCTGTGCTGTGCAGCCCCAGCTAGGCAAGCAGCCAGCTCCAGCATGCAGGGCCTCCCTCCCCTGCCCAGCCAGTGCAGGGGCTGTGTGTATGTGGCAGGGAGTGCCAACGATACAGACTGCTTGGCAGAAGCTGCAGCCCTTGCCACAATGTGCAGTGCTGGCTGGAGCTGGACCCCACCAGGCGCCTGTGTTAGCCTGCACCATAGCCTGCAGGGGATGCAAACCATGGGGGTCCTAAGGTGGTCCCCTCACTCCCCACCCTTCTTCACACCCACATGCTGCCCACCCCAGCTCCATGCTGCAGCCAGCTGCACAGAACTTGAAGGAAAAAGAACAGGTTGAAGCAGGGAATGTTTAGAGAAGGCATTGTGAGATCTATTTGCATTGTCTTTAATGCTACCTGCAGGTGAAGCACCTCTGTAAATAACTTTCTTAATAAAGGCCCAGCTTCATTTTAGATGTATGGAGTCCTCTCTCGGTTTTACCCAGCAAACTTTGGTTAAAATAATGCTATCCCTCTTAAATGATAATTCAGGCACAGGCTTTTGGCATGAGACAACAGTCAAGCATCGAAAATGTCCAGAATCTTTTCTCGGCCGAGGGAACTACATTGTGCAGTGATCACTGGGAAATCAATACTGACACAGGATTTGCTCATTAAACATATCCTTTCAGCCACCTCTGCAAAAAGGATGCCAACTCAGACGCAGCAGCAAATTAAAGCTGCCCCCGGCCCTAGCAAAAATTCAGCACAACACAGTGGAGATCTATTGAGTCATAGCCCTGACTCCCCGGGAGGCATCCCACAGCAGCTGACTGCTATGTTGATGCTGAAAGGCGTCATTTATGCCTCCTTTTGCCAGTTTCCCTAAATCTTACCTGTCATTTTTAAAGGTTTTTTTCCCCCTCCTTTAAGGCAAGCATATCACTCCAAACTCAGGGCAATTAGGCTTTTACTACATACCACATTGTCACGTGCCTTTAAAAGATATGTGATTTTGTGTGTGCACATGCACACATGCACAGGTGCATACATACATATAGATGTTTTGAACATCTTACAAAACATTTTAGAAAGGCAATTAATCTTTCATGGTGCCATGCCAATTTAACAAAATTCTATGGGTAAAAAAATTCAGAATCTCTTAGTACTAAAATCAAATATTCGGGGGGGGGGGGGGGTTGTCACTAGCATTTTCTCTTGTTCTGGCTTTTGCAGTTCATCCAAAGTTTCCCCAGTGCAATTCAACTCAAACTTAAAAAAGTCCATAGCTGACCAGGGTGCAGAGTAGTGCTACGCCTACTCACCTTGGATCACTACAAGACTACACACCGCTTCAGCTGAGCCACGTGAAGTCGCAGCATGATCTGCTGCAGCTTGTAGTCTGCCCCTGTCAACGTGACTGTGTCCACGCATTTGCTTGAAGCTGCAGATTCAGGTGAAAAACACAATGGGCTGAGAGCTGTCAGAAGACCACTACCAACTAACTACCAAATATCATCCATCTCACCTTTGACTTATTTTCCCTTACAAAGTCTGCTCTCTCACCAGAGTGCTGTAGGTGCAGCAGCCGCAGTCTGATAGATCTGGAGGAAGTGCTGCCCTTCCTCCAGGAGCATTAGGTACTGGCAGTACTATCCCGATCCCTCTATTCTCCTGACCCCCCTAAAGTTGTCAGGAGTCCCTTCAGGGGGCGGTATCTGGATGCCCTGCCACCGCTGCAAAGTATTGCACAATCACAGAGTGGCACCTTCATTCTGGCCCGAGCTGCCCCTTCCCAAAAGGAGCATCCTTAGTCATGCTGCTGATGCTCTAACCTTCTTCTCATTCCCTACTCTGACTTATTGACTTGGGGAAGATTCAGCTCAAAAGTCATGTCTACACAGTCAAACAACAACCGCACTAGAGTGAGCTGTAGTAAAGCAGAGCACACCTACTTTGCACACATGCTACACCCTGAGAGCAGCACTGGGAATGCCCCAGTGACCTGACCCTCTCAGGCATGTTCATTTGGCACATGCCTAACACCACACTAAGCGTAGCTACTTTGCACGCTGTCAAGCAATAACAGAGAACAGGCATGCTGTGCTTCATGGCAGAGCTCCCAGCCCAGTCCTTTGATAGCATAGAAATGTGCAAAATGACCCTGGGTCAGGTTCCCGTTCCAGAAGGAAAGAAGTCAGAACACATTATATTCCAATATTTGCATTTAGAATAAATCAAAGTGATCAAAATCGAACTGTTTTTTCCCCAGAACTTCCCTCCCTAAAACAGTGATCTTTTTCCCCCCTTTCCCCGACAAGGCAGAAACTCTGTTTTCTGGCCAGTTCTAATTTTCAGTGCAGACAGATTCTCTCTCTGATCTGCAGAGGGCACCAGACAGTTTTGTACAAGACAAAAAGGCACTCAACCAGGGGCTGCTGTACCTGATGTTTGCAGCTGTCAGTCAAAAAGGTGCTTGCTCTCTAATGGTCATTGTACTGCACAAAAGATAAGTAGGAGTTGTTTTGCTGTCATGAATGTATAAATCTCTCAATTTTTTTTTTTTCTCCCCTTCGTGCGATTGAACTAGCAAGAGAGATTTCACTGAGCTGCAACGTGCTTTCGGACCAGGAAGCCTGCGATGGCCCCAGCTCTTGGTAACAGATCAGAAAACTATTTGCTTTTAATTTATAGGAGAACTAGAAACAGTAAAGCACAGAAGGATGACTGAAAAATTTGCAGCACATTTTTACTCGGAAGAAAAAAGAAAAGCAGAAGCTGCATGTCTGACCCCAAAATCATTTCTAATGAAGACTTATAAATATTTATATTTTTAAGCAACCAAGGTGAAGTCTCGTCTCATTCTAATAAGCACAGATATATTTTTAAAGGACTTCAAAACAAAAAATCCAACAAGAAACCCAAACCTTGAACTCTACCAGTTCTAGAGCTGCCTGTGAAATCAAGCCCCTTGTTGATAATGAATGCTACACACTGTACACTTACATTTCAGCCTGTGCTGCTTAATATCACTGAGGACTTCAATGACTCAATCCTCCTCAACAACCGAAGCAGCAACGGATTCTGTGAGCAAGTCTTCATTAAAGCAGAAGTCTTCTTGACTTTAGGGATCATCAGCCTGCTGGAAAACATCCTTGTCATCCTCGCAGTGCTGAAGAATGGAAATCTACATTCTCCCATGTACTTTTTCCTCTGCAGCTTGGCAGTGGCAGACATGCTAGTGAGCATGTCAAATGCCCTGGAAACTATCATGATTGCAATGCTAAGCAATGGCTATTTGGTTATTGATGACCACTTTATCCAGCATATGGACAATGTGTTTGACTCAATGATCTGTATCTCCTTGGTAGCCTCCATTTGCAACTTGTTGGTTATAGCTATTGACAGGTACATTACTATTTTCTATGCTCTCCGTTACCACAGTATTATGACTGTGAGGAAAGCCTTAATCCTCATTGTGGTCATTTGGATTGCTTGCATAATCTGTGGCATCATCTTCATTGTCTACTCAGAAAGCAAAACTGTTATTGTCTGCCTCATCACCATGTTCTTCACCATGCTTCTTCTCATGGCCTCCCTTTATGTTCACATGTTCTTGTTTGCACGCCTGCATGTTAAACGGATTGCAGCCCTCCCAGTGGATGGGGTGCCCCGCCAGCGTACTTGCATGAAGGGAGCTGTGACAATCACCATCCTACTTGGGGTCTTCATTGTTTGCTGGGCACCTTTCTTCCTTCATCTCATTCTCATTATTTCTTGCCCAACAAACCCATACTGTGTATGCTACACTTCCCACTTTAACACATATCTTGTCCTGATTATGTGCAACTCCATAATTGACCCCCTCATTTACGCTTTCCGGAGTCTGGAGATGAGAAAGACATTCAAAGAAATAATATGTTGCTGTTATGGCATGAGTGTGGGACGATGCATGCTGTAATCATTTGGCTTTTTACTGGGGACAGAGAAGGTATGAATATATTGGATGCAGAGATACATACATGTGTGTGGGGGGTAGGAGTTAGCAACTCTACATTGCAAGCAGTGATTAAAGGCAAGAGAGAGCAAAAAGAGTGGGGAGGTTTTACTTGATGTCTTTAAAAGTTAGGCTCTCAGAAAAGAAAGACAGAGAGTGATCTACTATCCAAGGCGATAACAGAAGTAAAGCCAGAGTGCTTTGCGAAGCAGCTCAGACAGTCTAACTTGTCTGCAAAAAATGAATTTGCTAAGTAATGTACTATAAATGCTATATTGCAAAGACTTATATACCAGTCTTTCCCTTTTACCTGTTGCTATTGTTTTATTTCTATGCCACCACCAACCAAAAATCAGTATAATCTGAAAGAGGCATCTTGAGAAATGCTACTGAAAACTGCGTTTCCAAGAGAAATCAGACCATCAAAGAAACAACAGCAGTGGCTTGTAGTCACTGTTATACACATTTCTGCTTTTCAGAGGGACTCTATTGATGTTTATGCTGCTTTCCCTAAAGCAGCCGAGGAAAAGTCTTTAATTAGTAAAGGCAAAAAGTATTCCTGAAACACTGAAATATTGTTTTAATACCAGTCAGCTAACAGAGCCAGGAGACCTACCCCATGGTTTAAGCAAAAGTGGGGACCAGAGAGCTCACCAGTGAAAGGGGATCATTCTAATCAGGCATTTACATTTTACACGAGCATCAACTCATTAAAGGTAACACTGTAATTTTGCTAAACTAAGCAATGAATTCTTGATTATATTAATAAAGCAAATCACCGCTAGTCATCTTTCGGTGAGAGGTTACCAGTTAAAACATAGAGAAGAGCTAAAATAGCATGTACTTTGAGCTCAGGTTTGGTCTGTACTTTGAACTTAGTGCAGTAAGTGAAGGCAAACAGTGTAAGGGTAGCAACGGGCTGACAAAGAACTACCTGCAAGAAGAAAGGTGTAGGCAAAGCATCGCATCTTTGGGCTTTGGGATAGAAACACTGGGTCTGAAGCTCTTCTTACTTAGACAGGCTTCACAGTGGTGTAAATATTTTGACTTCAGGGGAGTTGCTCCCGACTGAAAGAAGAATGAAATCAGCTATTTGCAAATTGCTTTCAAATACTCTCTCTGCAAGGTGCCAGCCTGTAAAACAAAATGCCTCACTTTAAGCTACATAAATGAAGTGACCTGTGCTTTTTAATAGAAGCAAAAATATAAGTGACCTTCAAATGGCGTCTGTCGCTGAACGCAAGCTGTAAATGATTTCTGTAGAATACAACATGTTAGCAGCATGCACAGACTATGAAAACTTACAGCATCATTTGACATTTTTCCAACACTTCCATATTCTTCAAAACATATATTAAAAAATAAGGCAGTAGACAGAAGTCTTGCAAGTCACATGCATATAGGTTATATATTTTCTTCATGTGTTTGAAAACCTATTATTTTACTTTTAAAGAACTTATTTGTTTTAGTCTTGAGATATTTCATTAGCTTGTTTGCCATTTCCTGGAATACTATGCCTTGTTTATAGCACAGTTGTCTAGACTATTTATTGAACTGCCTCAGGTCCTCAGTATCCAATGACCTCCAAAATATTAGTGTCTTTAGTTCAGCAATGTCTCATCTTTGCAACAGCTGCTGTGTTATGCTAAGCCCACTGGAGACAACTCAGATTTTCAAATAATCAAACTCAACTGTACATAATTATTATTAATACTCTTCCCTGTATCCTATTTCATAATGTTATGTTTGGTATCACATGTTGTCTTACACTGGTGTACATTAAGCATTTATTGTACGTTATGTATTATTCACTTCTTTTTTAAATAATTTCAGCTAGCCATCATTTAAGTTGTATTACGCTTTGCTTTGAAGTTCTCAAATAAGGGCCTTTTGAATTCCTTGCCTAATAAAATATGTTGAATAAAGCAATCTGAAGGCACTGCTAAGAATTCTTTACTTTATGTGACCCTGATTATAACGCTCAATGGATATGAGGTTCTCTTTCACAGGGGCCACAGTTCATACATCCTGACCAAGTTCAAGTCTCCAGCACATCCAGCCACCACTGCTTCAATTCCCTACACCTCTGCCTCTCTTCTACCTCCCTGCCTGCCAGGTACCTCCAGACAAGGACGAGAGGTAAGGTGAGCACTAGGAGTCACAGTTCAAAACGGAAAAATGGGGTAGAAAGCTTCTGGGGGGTTATTTGGACAATGGCAGGTGCTTTGTGGTCGTCATGTGAGGCCAGAGTGGATGCTCTTGTATGCCACTTTGGACAAATGCTTTTTACATAACTGCTTGCAAAAACAGGGGACTGGACTAGATGGCCCTGGCAGCACCTTTCAGCACGCTGAGTGCTTTTACACGTGCTCTGGGGGGCAGCACTTTAATTAGAGAACCTCTGAGCTGCTCTAATTAAAGCACCCCGAACATCTCACATGTCAGCATTTCTGTGCTTCAGAATGGCAGCAGGGGCGCTTTATCTAAAGCTTGTCAAATGAGCTTTAGTTAAAGCACCTTGCCATCATTTTGAAGCACAGGGACACTGATACATGAGAGGCAGAGGCTGGATGAATCAAGTCTGCACTAATATGCTGCATTACAGCGCATTGGGGCAGCCTTCACCCTTATGTACAGGTACCCTCTGTTCCTTTGCTTAAATCAAAGACGCCAAATCCTCTGTAAATCACTGTAAAATTGGCAGCTTTGGGTTGGTTCCTCAGCACTAGCCCCTTGTGCACCTGGTTGCATCTTAGGAAGAGAAGAGCGTTGTTGTTGCCACCTATCAACACCTCTCCAATCCTTGGGCCAGTTCTGAGATGCAATTCAGGATGCCTCTAAATTGCATTACCTGGTTACTAACACCAAGGAATGATTAAAGCATTCCTTAAATGTTTAAAGCATTAAAGATGGTGTCTCCCGGTATCTCTAGGATTTAGAGATACCGGGAGACACCAGCCATGGCCCCTCTTGCCAGAAATGTGCTCTAGGTCAGGCAAGGAAGCTGAAACAGGGAGTAAGAGCTGACCTTCACGTGGAAGGCAGTGCGCTCGCAACTTCGGATGAATCACCCACCCCATTGCCTTCATTGGGAGCAGAACTGGGCCTCTTGTGCGAATCAAGTGGATCACATAAGTAAATGGATTCAGGTTTGGCCCTTCATCTTATTTTAAGCTCCTGGCTTGGTGCAACTCAGAAATGTAGACTAGGAGGAAAGGAGGTACGGGCAAAAGTAGTCTTAGGCCAACTCCATCCCTGGTCTAAGAGGCATTTCTGTTAAAATCAACTGAATTGCACCTACTTATCCCAGGGCTTGTACATGTCTAGGCTGATTTAAAAAAAAAAAGTCACATGCATGACATGCTTTAGTAGCAAACATTTTAAAGGGATGTAACTTTCCAGTTTTAGTCTAAAGCACTAAGCAATGACTACCTGCTCCTACAAGAGTATTTTTTCATTATGGTAAAAACTTTGAACAGGTTAAATAAAAGCAACAAGATTTGTGATGAGAAGAAAAATGGTGTAAACTTCTAAAATCGCTGCTAGTTCCTTAACTACAGCTCCTTGCTTTCAGCTGAGCTGTGACAATTTATCCCAACAGGGTATCCACTTTGTGTATTAAATGCTTTTACAATTGAAGTGAGAGGTGAACTCGCTCAGTAAAGCCGTTCTTCTCCAGGGCCCTGGGTGGTTGTTCATGTAGACAAACGCTTCTTATCTGACAAAAAACGCTGGATGCTAAACCAAGCCACAAGTGTGGGAAGTTTCCTTTTAAACAGCAGGAGAAATATTGGACCAAGGTTGTATCCATCATTTATAAATATTGTTTTATGTCTTATTAGTTTATAGATCCACTTTTCTGCAGGGTCACAAATTCAGCTTCCCTGAACACCGCTTCTTTCGTTCAGGTCTCTTAGTTAGCTAGAAGATTTGTTTTTAAAAAGCAAACACCGACAACAAAAGTCAGTCATCTATAAATATTCAGGAGCACAAGCTATTCCAGCAAAATGACTCAAAAAGGCACGTTCTGTTACTTGCCTCCAGGTAGACCTCTGTCATGTCACATTTAGCAGATACACAGTTTTCTTGTAGAGTCTCAAATCATTTCACAAAGCAACGTATTGTTCCCATTTTATGGATCGGAAAATGGAGCTGCAGGGCATGCTAGTATAAGTTACGCGGCAGGCTAGCACTAGATCTACAAATGGAGCCAAAGTCTCCTGGCTCCCGATGCCATGCCTTTTCCATTGCTCTTTCAGTGGCATAACACCACATGCTCAAACTCAGACTGGGTCCAGGGCTACACAGTTCCAGTAAGTTGTGCCCTTCAGCTCATTTTCAAAACTGAAATCATTTTAACCTCTGTGTTTCAAGTGGCTCCATTAATATCACACAAAGTGCAGAGCTAGGAACCTGATGCAAGTGCCTTAATGGCTAGTTCACAGGTCTAAGAGAAACACATAGAGGAAGCTTGTTATTCGCATAGCGGTCCTGTACAACATGTGCCGCTGCTTCCTTTTAATTCAATGTTTGTTATATTGGCAGGTGATGGGGTCACCATTAAAGTTATGGATGAAAATAAGCTTGGCTGGACTAGCACCAGTGTAAAACAGAGCTACAGATATCTTGATCTGCTCAGGGGAATTTTTCTTCTCTCCCCTAAAAGTACCAAACAGCACTTTAAACACGGGAAACACATATAGCTTTTTGAACTGGTATTTAAATGAAGGTAAAGGATCACTGCCTTGTTTCTCACATGCCACTCATACAGGGGTCATAAGAGGGCTGACAGGTTTCTGAGAAATAAGCCTCTGGGAGTGTGCCAGGGCAGGGGTCTCCATGCTCCTCATTGATCCAGTTCACTCCACCCAGCCCACAGGTCACTGTTGTAAGACAGTTGATGGAGGGAAGAGGGGAATATGTCTAAGAAGCCAAAAGGTAACTTCACTTCCCTTAGCGGCCCCAAGAAAGGAGTATCTCTGTGCTGCACCTCAGTAGAAACAACTCTGGGTCAAATTTGTATCTAAAGAATTAGGCACAAATAATAGAGGCAGTTCTCCACAATACGATTTCTTCCAGACAATGACCCGACGAGGAGTACCTTTATGCATCTAAGCTTCCCTTAGTTATGAGAAAAAAATAGCATGGAAAAAAATTGTATGGGTCACACAACCAATTACTTCAAAGGGAACAAAAATAAGTTTAGTATGACTAAATATAGTGACAAACTATAACAGCTCCTCTGTGTTCTTAGATGGAGAACATTAGATCAGGCATATGTTAACACTAACAATCATCCTTTGACAATGGCATTACAAGAACCCTTTTGTCATCACCCTTGCTTTCTCTTCGTGTGTTGGGTGGGTTGCACAGACAGTTTTCTTAACACATCTGAATGAGTATAATAATAGAGAACAGGTTCCCCACCATGACTGCTGTGGGAAGCTGTGTACATCACAAAAGACCAGAGAACAATATGTTTACAAAAGCAAGACCCTTAGAAAAAGAGTGGTCTTGTCCTGGGGAGCCATGTGAAATATGCAAGGATTTCAACAGAGACTGCAAGTGCAAGGCCAGAAACATGTAACACTCTCAGGAAAATCTATATTAGGATTTTGAAGGTGGCAGGGATGTTCATGAAAATTTAGGGCATCACAACAGTTACAAAATTCTGAAATCATGAAAAAGTTGGTCAATTTAACTTATATCTGATCCACCCAATTGCCTTCGTGCTGAGCCTTTGAATTTAGAGGGCAGAGCTGACTGCCAAATTCTTGATCCTATTTTCTTCAGGCGTGTAGCACTGCTCAAGTATATCTATTATTTGCACTTTCCACCTTCATCTCAAACAGCTAGTATCAACTCCTGTTGGAGACAAGATGACCAGATTACAAAACACTGGCATATTCTGCTGTAGCCACAGAAAGACATACGTTTAAAGGAAGTGGGACAGAACTTCAATTGTGGTATATTATCATTGCTTGACCAGCTAGCACCTCACCCAGGTAATTCTGCATTGCCTAGTTTGCCTCAACATTTCCAAAGTGGAAGTATACTAAAGAAGGGAATTTTCCTGCATAAAGCTATTTCTAATTTCTCATCATTATACACTAAGCATGCAATATGTCAAGTCGTTTCTTCCACTGGTGAACGAGAGCAGCTTCTGACAAATTTATTGTAGATTGTTTTTCAAAAAGCATGAATTGTCATGAAGTATCCCAAGATGCTCTTCAGTTCTTTATGGAGTCCCAAAATCTTCTCCCAGAACTCTTCTTTGCTTGGAAAAACTATTGCATTAAAGAAATACACAGAAAATTGAAACAAGCCCCTTTAGCCACAAATACAAATAACCACAAAGCTCCACAACAGCTCTAAGATACCCATCAAGACAATTAGACACAGGACAGCTCAACTCTCCTGCACTATGAAAAAAACCTCCATATTTCCCCATTAGTGGGAATAACAGCCAGTATCCATGGATAAGCATAATCACTGTTGGTGTTATTTTACTTTATTACATGATATATTCCCTACCATTAGTCTACTCTTCAAGAGAGACATCAAGCACTCTCAAATCAGGAGATAGAGCCCTTTTTCTTTCCTTATAACAGGTATAATAAGCAGCATCATGGCACTCTCTCAACACACTACAGATATAATTACCAGAGCTGCAAAAGTGCACATCAGGACTGTCACATCTGAACCACAAAAACAAAACTCATGGATTTGGAGTTGCTCTATAGCAATACTGCAGTGGGGTGTTCTCTGGCAGACTAAGTGATTTAAACACTGGAAGTGGATTAAAGCTAAACAGGAACAAGGCTTACTGTTCCAGAACAAGAGTGTTCACACAGGGAGTGCCTTAGGAATAGTTACTGCACTTTAAATTCACATCCTGTTGTAAGCTGAATACAAGCACCTGCAAGTCTTTAAGCCTCCTGATGGACCTTAATTTAGGCTGATAAGTAACCATACAGGTGAAAGAAAGCAGCCAAGAGCCATGCAGAACAAGAGTTAATCATGTGCACCCACTATATGCCTTCCACCTTTAGGTTTGCTTACTAAAAATATGAATCTTAAGGGAGCAGTCAACCAGTGTATTTTAGCTCTTGTTCACCTTTCAAAGCTGCCATATTGATGCAACATATGCCGAAAGGGCCTTTACAAGAAAGGAATCATTACTGGAAACAATAAAAAGGTGTACCAGGAAGACGTCGTTCCAAGTGGCTATGCATAAATTTGGAGAAGAAAAAAAATGGTCCATTAGCATTCATCTCATTCAAGCATCATATTACGCCTTGTTAGGATTCTGTGATCATGGATTAAAGCTACATACCGCATACCGAGAAAAGCATGCAATTAGGAAAGAAAGAGCTTCCTCACGATTAGCATACAGCTGTGAGGGCCCCCTCCTCCCTCCCTTAAGACTGTTCTAACTATGAATGCATTTAACCCTTTTCCTACTAGCTAAGTAGATCATCATCGAATTAAAAAAGTAAGGGAAAAACGAAACAGATTTTAAAATGATCTGGTGCTTGGCTTTTCAGAAGACAGCAGATATGAGAAAGCTCTGCCTTTTCATGGCATCTTCCACTCAAGGAACAGACTGTTCTTTTACAACATCAATAAACATGATTTTGATGACTTTATACAGAAAAAGAAGGATCACCTCAGTTTTCCTGAGAAACCAAGCAGACAGAAAAGATGGCCAACCAAAGGCCAACCGCTGACCGAGCGTCAAAATTAGAACTCTAATTTACAGTCCTAGCCTCAGTCATATTCCTTACTCATTCAGAGCTAATACTGCCAAAGTCAACGGGGGCTGTGCTCTGAACACTTCGTATTAGACTCAGAACATTGAAATCATCAGGCATGTCCACTTGAGCACTTAGAGTAAAAAGTATTTTAAATGAACTGTAACTTCCCTGGGTGCATCTACATAAGACACTTTGCTGCGCAGCAGTGTAGTTTAATGTGCAGTAAGCATGTGCGTCTACATGTGTACACACTTACTGCACAATAAACATTGCTCATTGACTTGCGATCAGTCACTGTGCAGTAGTGCTCATGTAGACCTTGGCCAGGTGCATATCTGCTCCCAGTCACCTGGCCAGTATGGGGAGGAAGATTGTCCCTGCCCTGGCGAGCTGCCTGTTAGGGTGGGTCCTGCCACCACAGCCCAGCTGGGGACCACGTTCCCCTGCTCCAAGATCATGATCAGGAAGCAGAGGGGCTAGGAAATCATTATCTTCCAGCCCCTGCTTCACCATCACAATCAGGGGGTGGGGGGCTGGCAGAGCCTTATCTCCCTGCCCTTGCTTCACCATTGCAGTTGGAGAGCAGGGATATTTATCTCCCAGTGCCAGTTCCAGGGTCGTGGGGCCAGAGCTGGGAGATCCGTATCTGGGCAGGCACCTACACGTGCAGGGAAGCAAGAACAGATTTGCATCTAGCAGCAGAAAACTACTCCTGCTTCTTGGGCCCTGCAATGGCCCTGTTCTACGCTCCCCCTGGGTGCTAACCCAGGGGCTGGCAGGGAGCACTGGGCCAGAAGACAGCTGTCTCCTGGCCGGGGCTGTCACTTTGCTCCCTGTCCCTGGAGAGCTGCCTACTGCTGGGGTGGGGACAATGTCCCCCTGCCCTGGCAGTGGGGAGCTCCTGGTCCTGGCTCCCCAGTCAAGGCAGGGGACTTAAAAAGGAGCTGGAGGGGAGAGGCAGTCACAGAGCCAGTACTGGGATCTCCCAGCTCCCCATTTTTTAAATTCATCTTACCTGTTCATTAAACACTTGAAGCTTTCTAAAATGGCTGAAGCATTTTCCTTACCCACTGTCTGTCTGCCACATTGCACCATAATCTTTATGTCCTGTGCACTACAGATTCCCAAAGAGAGTCACAGAATACAGGAAACAACTATTTCTCAAAACCTGATAGCCCAAATTGACCAAAAGCTCTTTCAACCCGATACAGACTAACTGTGTGAAATCTGAGCCAAAATGTTGAAGGATTTACAAGCAAGACACACTTATATAAGGTTAGACAAGGTTAAGTATGGAGTCACTGCTGGTCTGCGGAGCTATCCAGACACGGAGCATCAGAACAGCAGCATCACAAGCAAACAGGAGCCCTGTTCTACACCGAGTAGATTCGTTCCCAGTTAATCAGAATCACTGAACATGAAAAGGTTTGCGTGAGGAATAGGGAGGATAGACATACTGAAAGACATGTAGACACAAGAATGGAAAGAGAAAAAAACAACTTTTCATTAAAGCTTTTAGGAGCATTTCATCAGCTGGGATAGTCAGTGAAAGACGCACTATAGAAAAATGCTTTATGGGACACAGTCGAGCTGTGCGAAATTTTGCCAGCTGTTTTGATTCAACACTGTTTTGATTCACTTCGAGCTTGAAACAGCAAAATTTTATCAAAATGAAAGGCTTCAAAAACAGCCTCGAAACAAGATGAGGCTAGTCAAAATGTTTTGAGTTTCAAAGCAGCCAAGAGGTGGGAGACAGGAGAGAACCAGGGCTGCGCTCCCAGCAACAGCCGGGAGTGCAGCCCGGGCTCCCCCATCTCCTGCCGCCGGGCTGCACTCCCGGCTGTTTGGGGCTCAGGCTCAGTTCCCGTCCAAGCCCCAATCTGCCAGATGAGAGAGGCTGTTTCAAGCTTCCCCATTATAGCTAATGGGTGAAAGGTCAAAACAGCATCGAAACAACCTCACTGTGTCAATGAAGCAAAACAGAACAGCTGTTTCGACTCGAAATGAAATTCAAAACAAAACACTGTTCCATGGAAACCTCAAAACTCAAGTCGAAAAGGAGCAGTGCCGTTTCGCACGGCCCTAGTACACAGCCAAAGCAAGTGGAAAGCACGAAACCAGAAAACAGGAAATCAGAGAGATACAAAGTACGCTAGTCACTATTAAAAGAAATGGATTTTTTTTCTACAGTTCCTGTGAACAACCATTGTAATGGCTCCGGCATTTCTGAGAACAGAACACCGTGACACAAACAGCTCTTCTGAGCAGAGACTGAACGTTATAGAGTTGGCAAAAGGCCAACCAATCTTCTCAGCTTATTTACTGCCTATACTATCACTGGCTGTGTATTATCATAGCCACTTGCTAAAGGCCTTGGTTTTTGTAGCAGTTCATGTTGTGCAGCATGTACCTGGGAATGCACTTCACAACAGGGGTTTATATTATAATGCTATTAGGATTCATGGGGGCACCAAAGACACTTTGAGCACTCTTTCTACAACTTGTATGCTTCAAAGTATGCTTCATTATATGCTAGGAAGCAAAACCAAGTAGGAGAGACATTGCCTTATGGCAGATCTACCTCCATGCATGAACAAATCCAGGCTTCCAGGCAGACAATGAAGTCTGGGCATACAGAAGCCCTTCCACGCTTCTGCAGCTCAACTTTTGCAAGCTTAGTAATTATATATATTTTAGTGGTACGTGTTACACTATAATCAGTCAAGCCAGGCTTCTGTCATAGTTGAAACTCACTGTATTAGACCATTTAAGCAATTCATTTTACAGTGCGATGCAGACAGCTTTGTAGAGACATTCTTATTATTCAACATAAAAAGGATGCAAACTATGATCTTAAGTTAAGCCCTGGATCTTTACATTTCAATTCCTGTTCTCTCATATTTTCAAGTTGTTGGTCAGTTGTCACAAAATTCCAAAGGTTCGGCTTTTCTTACTTGTGACTGCACAACTGGGATTACCTACACTCTCCTGGCAATCCCATGTCCAAATTAGCTGGCCTGAATGGGTCATTTGACAGGAGACAATTGTGGCAACAGACTGCACAAAAAGGTCAAATGCCGTTACAAGAAGCTGGTCTTCAGACATCCTGCTCTTTGCTTTTGTCAGTTAGTTTCACCTCTAAGCCTTGGTAGAGGACTCGTAAAGAAACGGAACTGGGGTACAGTACTAAGGTTCATTTTATGGTGAGTAGCCCTTAAAAAGTGCGAAAAAGGAAACCGTGTTTAAAAATACTCAAGCAAAAGATGGAATTCTTGACAATTGGAGAATAATGTGAATGACGTAAAGTCTATCACTAAAAATTGTATCTGTTATGCTGAGGGAAGGAAAAACTGTTTAAAGGGGAGGGTTTAGGGGTTTGCGGGGGGGTTGTTTGTTTTTTAGAGAGAAGAGATTATTTGTTCAGGGGGCAGAATACGAGAGCGAACCTCCACCTCTAAGTTGCCAGCTTGGTTGGTAATGACCAAAAACTGTTAGTTCTTCAGAGGGCCATATGAAATAAGCTTCATGTTAGCTCCAGTTGCCAAAACCATGTAGCATGCATGATGAAACCGTGCTGCCTGAGGGATACAAGTGTGCACAAGTTATGAGAACATGAGAATGATAGATTCAAAAAATCATATGTATTTGCACCATAAAAAGATCAGTGGCATAGTCAGAAGAAAAGACACCTATCACAATCCATTCCTTCTGATACGAGGTAATGGGAACAGTTTTGCTGTACTCATGAATTCACACTTACCTCTCGCCACGTGACAAAAGGCATACACTTCCACAGAGGCACAATCATCTTATCTTCTTTTCAAGGTCCAAGTATCTCCTGGATTTGTTTTGCAATGAAACGGCTTGGGAAGCACTTCAACAATCCTACACGTGGATCTAAGTTTGTGCCTGTCTTCACTGGACTGGACACCTTGTGTAGATGCCCAGCTCTCAACTTCCAAAACAAGCACTCAACTCCCAGCTTAGTCGCAGCCTGAGACCTCACAGAGGAAACACTAAAAGGACACAGCGAAGACATCTCTCAAAAGCTGGGAGGACCTGGCTGCTAATGAACTCCAATGGTGCTACAACCTCAACCAAGCAGCAGCCTGCATCCGGGTTAAAGTGTTGTGCCCTAGAAGCAGAAAAGAGAGGACAAAGGAAGGAAGGAAGACAAATTCCAACCTACAGCCTACTCTCCCCGGCAGAACTTTTGCAAACAGGTCCATGGTTCAAAGATTAGACTCTTAAGTCACCTCAAGACCCATCAATGAGCCATAGTAGAGATCATCCTCAATTCAATGAATTGCTCCTGACGACGTGGATCCAGAAAAAGAAAACAATATATTTCAAGTACTACGTAGCGATTGTCCTTACTTTAATACATCATCATTTAGGGCATCATTTAGGGCAGATGTGTGTGATAGCAGTCCATTTACATTTCAGTTGTTAAAGTGTTTATGGAGGAATTGATCTCTTTAGATGATGGACGATCTGTACTCTATGTTGTGCACTGTTTCAGAAGGTCCATAGCATAAGGAAAAGATTGTGCAGATGATAAACCTGTGGGTATAACAGCAATGCAAACAATCTTTGTAATTCAGTTTCATTATGAATAACATTCGTTAAGAAAAGCTACCTTATTATTACTACCAAAGTACACATATCCTCCTGTTGTTCAATACATCTTAAAGTGAAAAGAATACAAAAGACAAGAAATAGTTAGATTATACTATTTGCAAAAAGTTCATAACTCTATGAAAAACAGAAATGCAAGTCAAGTGCTAGGAGAGATGGAAATTACAATGGAAACAAAATGTTCTTTCACATATCACCATCAGAATGACTTGCTACAGAAAGGAGCCAGACTGCTGGAATTTCTTCAGCCAGGTAGTAATTAGTTTTGAAATCCGTTAAAATGAAATCATGCACATGCGGAATTTTTTTAAAAGATAATGACAGCATAAAAGGCAAGTGCATGCATTAAAACAATTATGTATTCTTAACAAAAGGAAAGGTCAGAACTTAAAAACATGCTCTCATCTGTCTTTCAATCAATAGTTTCTTTTCTCATCTCATGATATACTCACAAGCAGTGTAGTTGCTCAGACTTCTGCCACTTCTGTGCATTCATTGTGCAGAGTCTCTATTAACTGAAGTGTGAGAGTGACTTTGTAGTTTTGAAGTTTCTGTTTAAAGAAAAAGGTTTTTTTGCTGCCTTCAGATGCCAAAATGCAGTTAAAGGGACCCTGAGTTGGATATAAATATCCAAGGACATCCATACAAATAATAATGTGAAAACCTGAACACTAGGTCAGGGCAGGCCTCTGCTAAGACCTGTTCGTACTGTACTTATCTAGAGATAAAAAGCTTCAAAACTGCTTATATGAATTAGCCTGCAACCGCTGCTGACTTTCAACAGACAGTGGGCATGTCTACACATTCATTAATGCACTTTCCTTAATGCGCATTCAAGTTTAGTACTTCTAATGTGAGGTACTAAACAAACGAGCATTAGGCTGCCTTACAGTGCAGTAGCAAAAGCAAATGCTTTTTTAGTGTCGCTTAATGTACAGTAGCCTATTTTTACTGCACATTAGCATGTTAGCACGGTTTTTGATGTGACACTTTATTGAGCAGTAAAATAAGCTACTGTATATTAATGCATGCGTGTAGACGTATGCATTAACATACATTAATTTTACACTTTAAAGCACAGTAAAATAGGCTACTGTATATTATTGTATACATTAATATGTTAATGTATATTAATGCATGCGTGTAGACGTGCCCGCTGTGTATAGCATTCCTCAAGGCATTGTTTTCCAAACTTTAAGGTGCTTTGCTTGCCCCCTTCTAAAGGGAGAGGCAGCAAAAGTTCCTACTGGGACATGAAACTAGGATGACAGCAGAAGGAGCTGATGCTGAAGGCAAAAACCTGGCTGCAGTGAGCACTAGGAATTGCAAGAGTGACTATGGCAAAGCAAAAATCCAAAAAGTTTGGGAACTGCTGTCATAAAGAGTTTTGAAAATCTCACCCAAATGTTTATGCCACCTGCACGTCCATATCCTTGAGCAATGAGAGGATCCCACATCTTCACAGCACAATCATAAGCAGAAATACTGGAAATGGTTAAAAAGCAACCAAGCCCACAAATATCCTTAAAAAATGCCAGAGCCTTTAGAAACGGATTATAAAGTCTTTTATACTAATTAATACATTGGGCTGTCAAGACCAAGTAGCAACACAATTCAACTATTTAAGTTCTAAATTGTACATGTTTTAATGCTTACTTCTGGAAATGCACTGAGCAAGATGAAGCAAAACTCATTTGCTAATCCAACTGCTCAGATGACATAGTATGCACAGTCCTCCACAGCTGGGTTCTGATGATTTCTGTTTGATAGCTATAATTAACTAGGTCTTCTTGACTAGTGCACTTAGGAGGGTGAAATTACTGAAAACATGAGTTAATAGGAGGTACTCAGAAACAATTAATTTCATGTGCAAAAGCAAGAGGTGAGTATTAGGGGGTTGTATGTACAGGCAGTCCTCAACTTACAAAGTTTTGAGTTACAGCGTTTCTACATTGACACCCTGTTTCAACTTTCTGATGTCAGTTTTGACTTTACAGCGCTTGATCTGATGTGACGCCATCACAGAGAACAAGGTCGCTGCATCACCCATCTCCTCGGAGAACATCTGTCCAAACTTCCTTGGACACTTTTATTAAGAAAGCAGACAAAACTCCAGAAAAACCTGCAGCCAGGACTCTTGAGGAGACTCCAGCCAAGAGCCCTTCAAAAAGTCCAGCAAAGTCACCTCAAAGAAGTCCTTCTAAATCAATATTTACAATATAAAAATGTTAATGTAGCTATATTACTCATCTATAATTGATTGAGTACAAAATTCTGGGATATTTTTGGTGAAAATAATGTATCAGGCCTTGGTTCAGGAACCAATCCCCCGTTTATAACATTGTTTCCTATGGGAAAATTGGTTCCGAGTTACAAAGATTCAACTTAAGGTGCTGTTTTCAGGAACCAATTGTGTCGTAAGTCCAAGGACTGCCTGTATAGTGGATATTTAACATGCACAAGCAAAGCACGTGTAAAACTGTACCACTAAATCTATATCTGATATATGCCACGTCATGACTCCATACTGGAGTAGACTAGTAATAGATGTAGAACCTGAGCCAAAGCCCACTGAATCAATCAGTCCCCATTGACTTACTGGGTCAGGGCTGGAGTTGTCCAAATAACTGATATGCTGACTGGGCCAAACAAAGCTGATGTTGGATTGAACAAAATGAAGCTTTTCAGTTTGGGGAAGGACTTTGTAAGTCAAAAGTAAGGGAAATTTAGTCTTGAAATAATTTTTGTTCCCAACCTTGATGTGTTTTGTCTTGAGAACATTTACACCATCCTTCAAACATTTGTTTCAATTGTCTTTTTCAGCCCAAATTAAATTTAGCAAGAACTTGTAATTTGTTTCAATCATCCTGAATCTGAGGTTTTCAGCGATTCAGGATACCCAGCTCCAATCAGTATGTCAGACAACCTACTCTACTGGGCCTCACAGGACCACCAGTAACATCCCATACTAGCATGCACTGAATCTTGAATTAACCCAAGGGAAAGAGTGTTTCCTTGGTGGCTTTCTCTACTTGGCCAACCCTTCACTCAGCTGGATGGCCATTCCTCTGTAGGTCACAGGAAGACCTCTGAAACCTGGATTCTGATCAGTTCCAATGTTAAACCCACGTTCTCAGCCTGCGTTGGAAGAGCCGTATTGATCTGGGTGGAAGTGGAGCACTAGAAAGACCCACGTTCCACTGGTGAGATAGGAAATCAAGCCCAAAGAATGCCAATAAAGGAATCTCTCTGCTACAGCTGACTGCTGCCTGTACGTATTACAATCAGCCGATTGACATGCCGCCCACTTTCAGAGCTTGAGCTACTTACAGAACACAGCGTGTAAGTCTCTAGGATTAGGTCTTCCAACATAGCAGAAATAGGCAGGGAGAATCATCAATTCTTAGCTAGACAACAACCAAGTTGAGAGAAATAGAGTACTTATTTCAAAGACTTTTCAGGGTCTTACAACAACGTGATTTAAGCTAAGTATTTCCCTTTGGTAGCTACCACTAATTAAAAAAATAGTCTGATGCATTGAGGTAACACTTTTCTTCTATGACAGTTAGTCCTTATTTGTTTCATAATGACTAATCATTTTTTTTTTTAAAGGAAAATAGCTTTTCTAAACATGCACATACATATTGCTATTTAGCAAACAACATACCAACATTTGTGCTTTAATAAATTACATGAAGGCTGTATTGCTTGTTCCAAGATTCATCAGAACAGAAGTGCATTAAAAATCAGTTCTGTAGACAGGAAATGGATGGTGTACCTGATCAAAATAGGACATCAGAACTTTTAGGCAACCATATTTTCTATATTGCCCCTCAATGAAAAAAAAATGATATCGTTAATAAAACTAATAATACTAAGTGTACTCTTACATAAAGCTAAATACATCATTGTTAAACCATCTTCATTATAAAGGACAGTACATTGGAAGCAAAAAGTTCCAGCTGTAGGAACACAAACAAGTACAACTTATAGACATTTTAAAATAAAGAAGCACTGTCATTACAAAAAACCCACATTTTTGTCTGAAGAACTTTGTACTTACTGTAAAGAATTCCTGTATAGAGTATAATGGTAACAAAGCACTGAGAAAAAGTTCTCCTTTGTATTTGTTTTTATTGTGAATTGGACTGTATTAGATCAATAGTTTCCATGCCTGTGTAATGAGGCAGTTCTAATCCATTAAAGCAAGAGCTGAAAAAATTCCCATTTACTATATTTGGCTTTGGATCAGGACCTCAGATAGGCAGCTTCTCCTTGCTAAGTGATGTTGGCATGTAAGAATTGACAAGCTTTAAGAGTCACAAAATATTTTAACTATGTTGTTCTAAAACTCAAGACATGCCAGTTGGGCTGTATATAGACGAGCCAGTTCCAGCAATGACTAGCAATTATTTCCAAGACAGCTTCACAAATATTCAAGCTGACAGCACCTCTTTAAGCACTGATTATGGCTCAATTTTCCATTTGTTTGAATTCAATGAAAATCATATATCCATAGATCAATGTAAATTTGAAGAAATAAAATATCTTTCTGTAAAACTCTACATACCTAGTTACTCAAATATTCTCTCTCAGGATTCATAATCTTTCCCTCATAGCAATTGATTCATATTGACCATCTATGCCTAGACATGGGGGGGCTGGTTTTTTAAAAGAAAGAAAGAAGACTATGTTTCAAAAGGTATAAGCCTAAATTGTACCTGCTGATTTGATTTTAACACCACAGGCAGCGTGCCTGCAGTGCTTCCACTTTGCTTCCACAAAACTAATAATGCACATTTCAAATCAGTCTTCTAATAACACACTTTGTTTTCAACGCACACCATAGAGCACTGCACCATGTGTCTCTATTTGCCATGGCTGCAGGAGCTCAGATCAGCTTTTGCCCGATCCACAGAAACTCAGGGAAAATCCAGGACTTCTGGGATATACCCAACAGCACATCTACGCAGCCTGCTGCACAGACCACTTCGCCCCGTCGATTTTGTCTTCTTCCTAACTTGTATCATGCTTTTCTTTCCCTGCAAAAACATCTGTCCTTTTTTTTTGTTCCGGTGCCATCAGCACACCCAGCTGCCTTGAGTTAAAGTATGGAAAAGGAACAAAAATAGCCAGGAACTGAAAACCTTTTGCTACATTGTTCAAGAAGCTGGCAAAAAGCAATAGGAACCATGAGCAGTTTAATGAAATGGTCTAAAGATCCCACAGCCTTGGTGTACTTCCAAGCCCCCTGACAACTTCATCTCATTGCTGCTTGATTTACTTATTTTTTTCATTCTGTGATGATTATAAGTAAATGCAACACATTATTCTACCTGAAATATTTAAAAAACATAAAAGCAGGCCTTCCCTCTGCTTTGCCAGTTTAGGCACTTGGTGTATTGAAAGCTCTTTGGCCAGAATTCTCAAGAGTACATTTGAGCCTCAAGCTGTCAGAAAAACATGTCCATTAAGGAAATAAGGGAAGCCATTGGGTGCAGAGAATACACTTGAATTTCTGTACCGAAGTTCATTTGAGAATCCAGCCCCTTAGGGCACCCTGCTTTGGGGTCTGATTTTCAGAAAAGCTCAATGCTATTTAAGGACAAAAACAAGGGATCAAATTTCCAAAATACAGTCCCTTGGCTGAGTTTAAATTGACAAAAGGCACAAGCTGGCATGCTGCAAAGAAGGAATCAGTGATGGATTCAAGAAACACAGAGCAAATTTGCAGAAGGGACTGAAGCCTGACAGACCACTACTGCTGGTCCACCGCCTCTATGTGATCAAGAACATTTACAGACAAAAAAAAAAAAAAAGCCCTAACATTTCTGACATTTTCATGCAATTTATATTAATAAATTGTGGGAGGAAATAGGCACAACGAAGCACAACATAATTGCCATGAACAAGTATTGCAAACCAGCCAATTTGTCTGTGTATCAAGTGAAAAATGACTATTGCTCAGCCTTTGTTTACCATCCTCTGTCAGCGCCTGCTCTAATTCATACTCCTAGTCCACAGAGAGGGGATTATATTGCACACAGCAGGCAATCCTCAGGCTAACTCAGTGGCTGTTGATGGCTACAGAGATGTGGTACGTGATTATTGTTCCCGCAGTTTAAAACATGGGATCGCACTGAAGCTACCAGCATCCAGCTTCCACTGTCAACTTGAACGGAAAAATCAGCCAAGGGCTCAGTATTTTCATCTTGGCGGACAAGGAACTTTCTGAGGACACAGAAGTTTTGTTTGTGCAAATACTGACAACACACAAATGCAAGAGGGGTGCCGACATGGGAAACTAGTGAACTAGAAAAGAACTTTTTAAGTCACTCCCGACACTGGCCCACTTCACCACCATCCAAACCTGAACTACCCAGAACAGGTAACTGGAATAAACACTACGGGATGGATCGCTGAAGCTGCCCGTCAGGTGCTGGGGGGCCTTAAGCTGTGCTGGAACGAGTGGAAGTTGAGAACACCCTGTTCTCTGCAGGAATGTGTGGCCTAAAAGGTTATGAACCATAAGCATGTTGGTATTTTTTCCCGAAATTTCATACACTTGCCCAGTCGTTGCTGGAGCTCCCAGCAGGCTAGCATATGCCAAGCAGTCACGAGCGGTTTCACTACCCAGTTCTCTAAACAGGTGAATGGATAGACAAGAAAGACCCACAGTCACCGCACACAGTCACCACGTGACAGCTCCGTCAACAACGACTGGACGCTCAATATGTCCCAGTTTAGAAACAACCATGGAGCAAACAGACTCTGAAAAGAATATATAGTTAACAGGAAAGGGAAAAAAAGATTGCATATTCCCACATTGTAACCAATTCTAATAAAAGCTAAAGATATGAACTAATAACTTCTGCAGTCACATCAAGAAAGCAAAGCGGGTCTTGACCCACAATTCCTCACTACCCGATTGAACTGCTAGCAGATTTGTTTTTCTATTAAGTGCAGAAACTGCTTCAACCATGACTCATCCAACTGTACCACTTCAGCAACCTACTAATGCACACCACTTCAGCAAAAAAAAAAAATTCAAAGACCTATCCATCCCTGAATTGTTATAGGGACTGTTCAATGAAAAGCTACTGAGACCTTGTTATTCGTTACTACTGAGGAGTAAAAAGCATTTTCATGAGAAATAATATGCTTGTCTTCAAGACCACACATACAAATACAGCTTCAGTTTAAAATTCCCTGGTTTCATTGTAGCTAAATACCTATTTGCTCTTCATATTCCATTCTTGAAGGGTTTTCCTTACCTGGTGCAAGGGAGACAACAATTACAGGCCTTGGATCTACCAAATGCACAGGGCTCGCTTGCCAGCTATTAGGGGCACATGAAATTGTGGGCTATAGGGCTAAATCTGCTCTGCAGTTTCGGAGAGTCTTGCCATTGCCTTTCAATGGGCAAAAATTACATTGGTCTTCATTCAGGCACCCAAAGGAAGGCTACATTTCCAAAAGATCCCATCCCCAAGAAGCTCCCATAGTGATGCAAAGAGGTTTCCAAAGTGCTCTGTGCATACCTGTGAACTCTCATCTGTAAATCTGGCCACACGTACCATATTTTTGAATTTAAATGGGAGATGAGCACTTTTTGTAAGGTCTCCCCCAGGGGAGGAGTTGGGCTCTTCTAAAAATTCCAGCCAATGGAAACCGGATTAGTCCAAAAAGAAAAACAAGAGGGTCCATCCCTTGGAGGGCCCCAAATTGACAGCCATGCAAGCACATAGCCTAGGCCACAAAAGGCTCTCCAAACCTGGCTGTACTTTTTTTTTTTAATGTAATTATTTACAAGTTGGTTAAAACTTAATTTCAATTTTTTTTAAAAAAATTCTTAAAATAGTTGGTCGATGTGAGCATTTGCTAAAGGTGGCTATGCATGGAGAAGGCAGGGATGTGTTTCCTCAAAGTATTTTTTTCCTAGAGCAGGTTTCTTCACATCTAATTGCACCTGCTTTGATGTTCCCGTCAGGAAGTCACAGGGGTAAAGCAAGCAGCAGACCAGATAAGCAGGAAAAACTGTCAACCCGTGCCTCCCAGCAGCTGGTTTCCTACAGCGAGGTGACAGAGCTTGTCTGGATTAGCTGGTAGAAATCAGCAATACTCTTTTGAAATCAGAGGACTGAAGTCAGTGGAGTTCTGCTTGATGTAAACCAGCATATTACCCTCCACAGAAGCAGGCAGAATAGTTTTATCATTTGTGGGCATCTCAAAAGGCCTTGCCAGCTTCTACAACATACACAGAAATCATATTTTGCAATCTTGAGCCTCCCAACAGTGTTGGGTCCGCTGCCCGTACCTCAGCTCTAGGCTGCAATCATGTGCAGCACAATGCTGGGATTGCCATACGTGTTCTTAATCCTGCTGGGCTTGTTAGGAGAGGAGCTGTTTTAATGGGCAATATTCTTTCTCTGGGATGGCTCTGAAAAGCAAAAAGCAGATGCTGTGAAAGCAATTGGAACAACTGGGGGAAAAATATCTACTTTCCTGTCAATTTACTCAAACTATGTCAAGATGCACTATACACTTATCTCTGAAATGTCCTCTGAGCCTAAGCAATGCCAGCAGCCTTGGGGAGGGTGTTGGTTTTATACTGTTTTTCCCTCCAGAAAATTAAAGGAAGAAAACTGGTTGACCTGAAAGGAGGAGACAAACTGATTTCTGGAAAGAAAGTAACCTTCCAAAGCTATTTCCAAAACAAGCATTCATGCGAAATGGCAATGTGTTTAAAAATAATTATATAGAAGGGATCTTAAAATTGCAAGCAGCAATTACAAGTAAGTATAGCTGGTAGAAAAAGAAGATTGGCAACAGAACGTTAAATATGGACATCAAGGTCCATGGTGCTTTAACAAAGTTGGTCTGCAAAGTGTTCAAGATCATTCAGTGTTTCCAAGAGCACTTATTCCATATCCAATTCCAGCTTGCTGTACAATAGGTAGAGCTCCACAGTGCCCAGACAATCAGCCTAGATAGCTCAGCCTTAAAGCAAGGTACCTTGCTGGGCCAGGGGTCTATGACTCTTACTCAATCTCATTTGTCAGATACAAGTGGGAAGGGGTTAAACATTTTCTTTGGAGAACAAGGACAGCTCAGTTGAGAGCTGAGCTGGAGGAAATACGGTGCCGAAGGCAGGTGCTAGAGAAGAGGGAAAGGCACAAAGGGAACAACTTGTGCCTGCAGCCTGGTTATTTGGAAGAATAACTTTGCTTGTGTTACACTGCAAGTTTGCATTTTGTAGCCCAGGTAACTCGGGTACATACTCCCCTTCTCCAGCTGAAGGGGATTGTTAGCTGGCAGGTGTGCTGTGGGGGAACTGCAGCCCGCTCAGTTTCCCTCCGTCCCTATAGAACCAGGCCGGGACAGTCAGGGGGCTTCACTATATACAAACTTATTTACATTAACTTATCACAAGGAAAAGAAACATGGATATAAACAGATGCACAATATATATATAAGATAGCTAAACAAATAACAAACCATATCCTCTGGGTAATTGCCATAAAACCTTATGCCAGTGCTCCAGATACAGGTAAGTCACGGGTAAGTATCAGATCTGAAACCGATAAACTCCAAAAGAAACAGATAGCTAGCAGACAAATTCTAGATAAGTCTGGGTGAACAATAAATAAGCCACAAATAAATACAAATAAACAACAGGTGAAATAGTAGCAACAGGGGGTCCCAGCAGAGCCCTAGGACTCTACTCATCTAATTTACAAACATGAGAGTTCACAACATACGAGGCATGCCATCACACCACTCATGGCACAAGAACCCCAAAGATGAACTTAATCCCACAGGGAAACCCCAATGCCCTTGGGCTTCCCCAAGCCCTACAAGGAAGCTGGTAACTTTAGGGGGGGCCCTCCCAGTGGGAGGACTTTTAGGGACCGCCACTTTTAGGAGCCCTTAACCAGGGGGATTCCCCTCCCCTGTGGGAATCCTCTTTTCCCTGCAACTCACGGCTCCCAGGTCTGGAGGGTGGCCTTCGTCCTCTGCACCAAGCTGCTCTCTCGCCTGCAGTGGGTTTCAGGTGGGGGAAGGTCTCTGTCCCCTTGAACAAGGCTCCGCTGTGCAGGGCTTCTGGGGTTTCTGGCTCGGCCCTGTCTTCTGACTCAGTCGCCAGAGCACCGTCTGGCTCCCTGGACTCAACCTTTTGCTATGGGTCAGAGGCCTGGGCTGCCTCATGCAGCACCAGGCTCGGTCCACTCCCAGACCTCTGTGCAGCGCCTCCTACACCGAGCTCCCAGCCTTGTTCTGGGGGTTGAGGACCTGAGCCGCCCCACGAGCTCCAAAGATCCTGCTCCGTGCATCGGCTTGTGCACTGTGTCTCTGGCCGCACAGCAGAGGTTGCAGACCCGAGCTGCCTCACGCAGCTCCCCAGGTCTGGACGCCATGCTGCACACTGAGAGCCTCGCCATTGGAGCTGTCTACCGTTCCCCGCTGAGGGAAGTCATCAGGGGCACTTCTGGGCCACTGCTTCTCCCTGCTGAGCAGCTCCCCTCAGCTCTTCTAAGCGCCGCTCTTCTCTCTTCCAGATGTGTTCCCTCGCTGCTCCTTTTATACGCCCAAGGGCTCCGCCCCCGAAGTCTTCCACACCTGAGTGTTGCAGTCTTCAATCAGGTCCAAGCTTAGGGGGAACTCCTCTCCCCCTTCCCGCAGGAAAGGGGTGTGACTTAACTCCTCTTGCTGCCTCCTGATTGGTGGATGGGCTCCACCAATCAAAACAGCAAGATTTCAAGCCTGGGACTCAACCCAAGCTCCAAAAGGCAAGCCTGCTACAGCAGCTGTGCCATGAGTTACAGCAGCATCCTTTGCTGTCATTCCAGGAAAGAGGCCAAAGGGTTATCAAATTCAGCCCTGAAGTCCTTTCTTCAGCTCTTAGCAGTCCTTGATCATGGGCCCATTGGCATTCAGCACATGCTGAAGTGTGGGGCTAAGAAAGAGTGGCTTGCCAAGAGCCCTACTGCAATAACTTCAGGCCACGACAGCCAGTAGCAAAGCTCATCTGATTTCGGTGTTGTCAGGAGAAAGGCGTGCATACATCGCACCATACTTCTGAGGCAATCTCCGTTTCATGCTTCCACTCAGCAGCAAGAGGAGGTTTATTCTGTGACTGACGGTCACTTTGGTAATGTAGTTTAAAATGAAGGACTCTACTTTGAAAGAGATAACAAATGTCAGCAACTATGTCCCTACTTTCTCAGCATTCGTTTACAGCTGGAAGTCAGGGTTTGGGCTACAATGATGACCAAGTGCCTTTCAGCCCCTGCAGAACCAACAGTAGCAGCGTGGACACTAAACCACAGATAAGATACAGAGAGGCCATAAATGAAGATGTAAATAAGAGCCTAGGATTATCCTTTTTGCTCTGGCCAAGTTGCTTGTGCCATTATTGCACAGAGAAGGGGAGATGCTCCATGTGCGAGTTTGAGGCATGCCAAAATGGCACAAGGGAAATTAAAATGTATTTGGCACAAGCAAGAAACTCAAGCCTGGGTTTTCCTTAGTGACCATCTGAATAACCGTTAGGCTCAACAAGGAATCCTCCGGTCCGCGGAAATTATTCATTAGTAAGAGTCCTTCATTTGCAGCTATCCCAGGGAAAACCCTAGTGTGAAATGTCCAGCCAGTGGCGCATTATCAGGCTTGTAGTTATTTTCCAAACCACATCAGAATTAGAACCAAATAAAAAACGACTGCCATGCAAGTTTAAGTAAATATTCTTGGCCATTCAGTTGCATTATACAACAAGAGGAAATTTGTTATATACTACGCAGACATCTGCAGACCAACGTTTTGGAAACAAAAGTCAAATACTACGCCTCCCCCAGGTTTTTTAAATCAAGCCCAAAGTTTCATGTAATAATGGTTTTTATTTTTCCAGTAACCAGTTCTCCTGGAAAAAATTGTTCAGGTAATAAGCCTGGTTAAAAAGTACTAGGGACTAAAATTTCAGCAATTAGTCCAGAATGCAGTCAATACAATCAATATAGAATAATGGATTTGGATTTGCAGGTTTTCAAGCTGCCTGCAGGGAAACATTTAGAGTCCTTCAGTTATATCATTAAGCTACAAATAAAAAGAACCTCAAAATTCAAGAGCATGTCACGGCTGAGTTAAAATTATCCCTTTGGTCACACTGGTACAGTCCCATCAGAGATACCAAGGCTTCATTGGTGCAACTGAAAAGGAGAATACCAACTTTTATACCCTGCTGAATGTCAAAGTTGTCAAGGGCCCCCCAAAAATGCCCATTTTTGGCATAAATAAAAAAATAAAACAAATAAGTTTTGCAAAAAGGAGCAAAAATAAAATGGAGACCAAATTAATCCTCTGACTTAATACTTAGCACCATACACACATCCATCATTAATAGAACAAGTATGAAGACTGTGGAAGTTTTCCTCTGGTTCCTGTTGGGTCATTGAAGGCGGCTCCTCACTCAGTATGCTGCCTTTTGGGGCTCGACTCTGAAGCACCTTACTCTCCAGAGGCAGGCCAGTTCTCCGGGGAGTTGTGATAGCTTCTATTGGACTAACTGAGTAGTTGGAAAAAAGTTCTTTGCAAGGTTTTGGACGCAATCACCCTTCTCCTGATGCATTGTGTAAGGAGCTGAAGCAACTCACTTGGGGCTGCAGATCCCTCTGTGGGGACAGACATCTAAAAGTGAAATGCTGACACTCAATCCTTTTGAGGAACTGTGCCTTAATCCCCAGTCTATAAAATGAATCTATATCACAGAGTAATTTAAGGATGCCTTCATTAGGGACTAAAAGATACTTTGTGGCTACAGTACTAGAGGCCAATAAAGAGAGATACGGTGCCAAAGTCATTGGCAAGGAGTAGAAAATAAACTCTTCTTTTTGCTTCAGTTGCTGGGGGGAAAGGGACAGGGAAACACTTTACCCACTTAAAGTTTAATTATTAGACTGTATACTTAACGTACAGTACCAAACTAGTTTCCTTCATAACTAATCAATACAGCATTTTGATCAAGAGGCCAGCTAATTCAGCCCTGGATATTTTTCTATTAGTTTCTTGTAAAATTTGATGGTAGTGTAGGCTGTCTCTTGATGTGATGACTTGTGTTGCATGTCCAGGCCTTTTATGCCCCCCCTTACCCATATGAGTAAAGGGATGATGATAATGTTCAGTTAACTTTATTGAATGGGACACAGTCTAGTGCTATAAACTCACATGTGCAAGGGAACATGAAAGGCCTGCACATACAAACACAAATCGTCGCATTGATTTCAAACGGGGTAGGTTAGCTGGTCCCTGGTCCATACAAAAGAGTTGATCAGAATAGCTATTCCAATTTAACTATGAAGGCAATCAGAAGTCAGCGCAAAGCAGTGCCTTACAGGACAGCTAAATTTAAGGAAGCATAAGCTTTTGCAAGCAACATTACTTCATATTCATTGCATCTGACAAACAAGCTGTTGCTTATAAAAGCTTATGCCTCCCTGATTTAGCTCGAGTGCCACTCTGCCTTATCATCTGCCCGACTTCAGACTAACACAACTAACTCCCTCTCTGGAAGGCAGTATTTCCCCCTCTCTTCCCATGACACAGGTTATACAAGGAGAAATATTTTCTTGCTTGTGTAAAACCTTTACCAGGTCCCTGAACAAAGCAAGCTATAGCTTCAAAAGCACTCTGCTACTTGTGTAAATGGGTCACCTCTCCAACCCCTGCTACGGCAAGACTCTAATGTAGACCTCACCAATGTATTTGCAGCAACTTCACCGCTTCCCTTTTGTTCTCTCAATTACACGAGGCAAGAATGACAACATTGTAGCTGATGCTATGTTTGTGAAAGGGTCTGATGTTTTCCTAGTTACTTTATTGCAAGAGAGCAACTCCACTGAAGGAACATGGCTCACACCAGAGACCGTCTTTTTTTGTTCAGGAAATGACTTACGCTCAAGTTATTCCCAAGCACTGCAGTCAACTAATTAATAGTTTGAAACACAACACACTCACAATAGCTCTGTAATATATTTTCACATTCTTTTACCTCTTTCAGCTTTCTTCTGTTGTCTTCCAAAAAGCCAAGGGATTGTATTCACCGGGGGTATTTCTAAAGAAGTCACTAGAAACTGAGCCAAGTGAACAGGGAAGTTACACAGATACCATTTTATATTTTCTCAAAATTAACATTAAATAATTTAATAAAAATACTTCAAAATTAAGATAAATTATGCACTGAAGATTATTTAACCAGCTGACGGATGCCAGAATTTCGCTTTGCTGTTAGCCTTATGTTTACATGTCTTTTCATGACTGATAGCTCATTGGTGAAGAGTCCAATCCTGAGAGGCAAAAAGGGCTTGCAAATTGCTAAATATCCTCTGATTCTCAATGAAGTGACTTGATTTTGCACTCATACAATACGCTGCAGTACATTCATTCAAAAGTTAGTCTGTCATGTTATGTCTACTATGTCCATTTGTAATGGAGTGGAATGATCCAAGCGATGGGCTTGATTTAAATATACTGAGTCAGTCTTACAGACAGCTCATGCCAGCTGCTTTTTGCAGCTTCTCTGCTCATTCTTATTCAGAAAAGGGGGAAAATGTAAAGGAGTGCAATGTTCCACAGCTACAATATAAAGGAGAATTATTTAGAAGGCAAGTGTACAAAAGCAGTGTGCTCTATAGTCCAAGTGCCTTGAAACTCACTGCTGAGAAAAGTCAGACAGCATTAAGAAATGCAGTCATCCAACAAAGATTCAGTGAAAAGCTGCCAAAATCAATGAGTTTCACCTGCTTTCCACCCAAAACCATACACTCGAATCGTCTTTGGAAATTCAGTAATGCTGTAGCTTTCTACACCTCACCCACATTTCAGCTTTAGGGTCCAAAATTACCTCCGCTAGCAAAACCCCTATTGGTTGCCATGAGTGCATGGCTATATCTTAGAGAAAGTGTATTGTCCCTACTTCGAGGTTTCACAGGGGTAGAGAGTGAACCATTTTCAATATGATTGCATTCAAGCTTTCTTTGGTTTTTGGCATACATTTTCCGATTTGAAGTTCTGTCTTTAGATTGGCCCACATGACAGTAACATATATTGAGCATCTCAAGGTCTGTAAGATTTTTATCCTCACTGCTTCACTTTGAAGTATGACAGCACTATTATCTCCATTTAACACCTAGGAAAACTAAGCCCCAGAGAAGCTAAAACTATGCACCCAGGAAGTCTGTGGCAAAGCAAGGCAGTGAACGTAGGCGTAAGTAGCACACTATCCACTGTGATAACAATAGGTTCGCTTCAATGACTGAAGAAATGACAAGGAGAAACAAATCAATCAAGACTTAACAACATAGCTACCTCATTAGCTTCCTTTCCAGGGCACCCAGCAGTCATTTGATGCTATACTTTTACCTGGAAACTGGGATAAAGGAGAGGATATATATTTTTTTAGTATATGAACAGAACACCAGGGTGAAAACACTTTGTGCAGTCCAAACACTGCTTCACGTATGTTCAGGGCTTATCCCTCCAAATTCTAAGGGTTTGATTTTGACAGACCATGAGTAAATCCTACTGGCTTAAACTGGAGGTGTTTGTCATCTAGTAGATTATGTAAGGGGGGAGGCAGAAACTGGAACACAATCTTGCATCTCCGTGACCCCCAAGCTAAACTCCATACTGCTGAGGAATCCTGATCAGCTCAATAAGGTCTACAGGAGTCATTGTCTTGTAATCCATATGCATAGCATTAGACCAGAGGCAGGCAATTATTTTGGGCGGAGGGCCACTCACAGAGTTTTGGCAAGCCATCGAGGGCCACATGACAGGCAGCCAGGGGCAGATACATATTAGCTTTCTAAGTTTTTTAGGGACAACATGGACTAGATAGACTGGCCTGGCAGGCCACACTTGGCCCGCGGGCTGCATTTTGCCCACCCCCGCATTAGACTGTAGCTACGTTTCATTCTGGTCTAGGCTTTCAAGCAGTATCAATCAACTTAAAGGAACCATGCTGTTGTTAGTTAGTTAGTCATGCCCCATTATGAGTGTTGCTAGGAGAGGAAAGCAAGACACTCCCCCATAAGCCAGCTGTATTCATAAGGAGAAAAAAAATCCTTCTTGACCCTTATAGGAAACCAGCATAGTCCAGAAGCATGGGATTTAGGCACCCACCACACTACAAGGGATACCACCAGACCCTAATTTACAGATTGCAAATGCATCATTCCATATATTTTAGATAGATAGATGTCTTAAAGACTTGGGCCTGATTGATCCATCCAGTCATACAGAACAGAAAACCAGACCCAGGTCTTTCAATTCCTGGGGCCAGCTTCCTAACCACAAGCCCACCGTTTGCTTCAGGGGTTCAATGACACCACAAAATGTTGGCAAAACATTATCAGCCTTTTCAGTATTTCCCCATTTCAGATTGTAACAGGTAGGCAACAAGAGGAGGTTCAATGAGTCATACTTCGTGTACAAGGACTGTTATGTATGCAGCACCAGAGATTTCCTAAGCAACAACCTGCAGACAAATAACAAGACAAGCTCCTTGTCTTAAGGAGGTGGCAGTTTAACTAAAAATTATGCAGACAGGAGACTGGGGGGAAAGGGAGGGGGAATGTGACAAGTAAAGCAAAGAGCAGAGAGAACAGCAGTGCTTAGCCACACACCCCATGGTTCCTCACTTTGCAGCCTTTTTAGGGATGCATTTTCACTTCTTCAACCTTCAAGTCAGGGGGATGCAAGAAGTTAATGGACCTTGTAAGAGAAAGGGGTCTTAAGAATAGATGGGGGGCAGGGGGAGAGAGGGTTGTTCTTACCCTGTGCTGAGAGCACTGCAGAAGAGTTTTGTGGAGCAGCATCTGGCTCATCCACCCCTCAACTATTATCAAGAATTACATTCAAGCGACTGGCGAGAGAATAAAAATTAGCACGAGTGCCTTGGCAGCCCTGTCATTCCTCCAGTAAGAGCTTAGAGCTAAACACTTTTATTTAGTTCAAAGAGAACTTCTGCAATCTGTCCCCTTACTTAGATGCCAACCAAATGTGTCGGGTGCCTCCTGCACAAGAGACAAAGGGGCCGCCACCAGACAGCAGAGCAGATTAGCCCAATCAGGCTCAGAAAATGAGACATAACGAAATAGTAGAAGTCTGCCAGTCCAGTAAGAATTGGCAGCTTGCAGGAGCACTCTTCCTGAAAGAGTGCTCTCTACAACAACTGTTCACAGGATCAGGCTCTTGGAGGCAAGGCTGGATTTGCATTCATTCAAATTTTTCATGTAGTCTCTAATGATATCAAGGCTCATTTTTCCTAGGTCTTAATTCATTTCTAGCCAGCCAAACTTACTTCATTTCCCTGATGAAAAGACAAAGAGATGTAATAAAAGGAACTAAGCCTGAGATTTCAGCCTGGGTGTCTCATGACATCCATCCCACAGTCTGCCTTCTATTCCCAATGATGTAGTTGAGAAAGTGTCATTTATCATAGAAAGATAGGAGTGATCATTTAGTGCAATTCTCTTCTTAAGGGATCATCCATGTCAAGCAATCCCAGCTAAGTATTTATCTATCCTGTATAACCTCCGTTGTCTTTAACAGCCCTCTCTGTATCTGAAGACAATGGGGTGGCAGCCTCAATGATAAAGCTTGCTCCTTCTTTTCACTACCTTGAGCCACTTCAACTAGTAGCAGTTACCTCTGCCCTTGACTTCCCTGAAAGCTGCAATGTACTCCTTGAGTCGTGTTTGGCTGACTCTATCCCAGTTAAGCTTCTTTTTAATAACACTGTTTTTATCCTAGTTGTAGGAAGTGGGAATATATATACACTCCTTCTGTATGATAGTGTATACATGATAAGAGCCTTCTGGACTTCCACAGAACCCAAGGCTTTATCCCTGCAACCTGAAGCTGAAAGTTTTGCCATTGATGTCAGTGGAGTCAGGCTCAGACCCACAAGGTATGTTTAAAAGCTTTAACATTAAATTTATTATTCTGTATATTCCAATTATTTGTTTTTATGCAAAACAAACAAGCTAGAAATTAACTGAAACTAACTGTCTGGTCAATACCTGCAAAAGAAGCCATTGGTCTAGCAAGCATGTACAACTAATTTACTGACTAATAAAGGAGCTCACATAATAATCAGCAGGATGTGAACAAACATTTTTGATTTAACTCAGTGCACACATCAATGCATTTTGAATCAACAACAATTTCCTTGAACCCAGCCCAGAATTGAAATGATTTAATCTATATTTAACAAGGGGTTGTTCTCTTTCCCAGTCAAAATGGAATAACATATTCAAACCATTAACAAATTAATATAGTAAACACACTGTGAATCCAAAGGTGTTTCTTAGGACAAAGATAGTACCAACAGTATATCAAGAAACTGGCTAAATGACTATCATTCAGTTTGTTGACAAACATGCTTTCCATTGGCAATTCATAAAAGTACGCGTTTAATTAGGCAGACAAGGTAAATTTGATATCTTTTATTAGACCAACCCAAATGGTTGGAGAATATTTATTAAGCAAGCTTTCGAGTTCAAAAACCCTTCGTCAGGCTAAGGAAGTGTCAGCATTTGGTGTGTGCTCTTCCTGGATGGGATGGAGAGTAAAGAAGCCAGGGGCTGGGCTGGGCTGGGCAGTCAGGTGCCAGGCAGGTTATAATGGGTCAAAAATCCAATGTCTATGTTTAGTCCCTGATCTCTAGTATCCAGCAGGTGGATGAGCTCAGAGGCTTGTCTCTGGGAAGTGTTGTGTAAGTTTCCCTTGAGGATCAGGACTGAGAGATTGGAGAGAGAGTGGCCCTCCTGTGAGAAATGTGCCCCCACCG
>JAGPOW010000797.1:7634467-7653296 GCA_030014935.1 Caiman crocodilus | reverse complement strand
AAGTGAAATTGTTGTGTGTGAGGATGAAGTGTATAAGCTCAGTAATATCTTTGGGTCTGTATTCTGAGTTGTAATCTTGTTCCTGTAGATATGTAAGGCCTGCTTGGATGCCATCCTGGTGTGGGATGTTGGTATATAGGCTGGTAACGTCCGTGGTGACTAGGAGTGTGTTGCTGGGAAGGTGGTCTGTGTTTTTAAGTTTCTGTAGAAAGTCTGTAGTGTCTTGTACAAAACTAGCTTTGTGGATGACAAGCGGTTTTAGGATTGATTCAATGAAACCTGATATTTCCTCAGTTAGGGTCCCATGGTTGGATACGATAGGTCTGCCAGGGTTCCCTTGATTGTGGATTTTAGGGAGAATGTAAAAAGTCCCTGGGTTAGGTAGCGGCGGGATCAAGGTCTATAGTTTTTCTTGTAGTCTTGATGGAAATGATTTGATGGAATTGTTGAGTTTTTTGGTGAAAAGGGGAGTAGGATCTTCTTGTAGTTCTTCGTAGTAGGTGGTGTCAGAGAGCTGTCTCTTGGCTTCCTTTATGTAATCCTCATGGTTTAGGATGACTATGGCTCCTCCTTCATCTGCTGGTTTTATTACTATTTGGTGGTTGGATCTTAGAGATTAGGGGTTTAATTAGAGCTTTTGTACTATGACCTCAGTTCAAACACATTTGACAGCTGTGCAGATAGAAATAAACATCTGTACATTTTTAAATGTGCTTGGTTTTGTTTGGAGGGCTCTATTACAAATGATGTAGCTTCCTATTCTAACCCTTACCTTTGCCTCCAGTGCAATAACAACATATTTCATATTTTTTCTAACCACAAGCTTTTGCAGTAGATCCAGTAACTCTAGCAACTATAATGCACTTTGTTGTGTGTCACCATGGTAATGCTTGGGAAAACAGCTTTGCTTTGGGGGTCAAGAAAGATTATGCCTTTTAGAAATAGACAAAGCCTACATTTCTTGATTTAAACCTGAAGCTATAATGCTTTCATTCATTTGAATTTATGCAAGAGGCAGTGCTCCGAACCACATTTTTGAACAATATACTTCTGACAACTCTCCAAAGTTTCACACAGACCATTATGAATCCTCATCAACTTTGTAATTGAAAACACTATAAACCTGCACAGGTTCCAGCACGATCTGTGACCCACGTGACCCACCAGTGATCTGCAGACCACCTTAGGGAACCATTCTTCTAGAAGAGTTTTGGATTGGCATGTCTGAATCCTGGAGGTATTTTATAAGTTGGTGAACTACTTCACTGGTGTATTGGTGTGGGGCAAAAGATACAGTTGCTCAAGAATTTAAATACCTGGAGATTAGAAAAGCAGTAATTACACTATTACTTTGTACTTCTTTGTTATCCCTCACATAAGGATTTTAAATTGCTTTATGCGTGTCTTTACTTACAGCATCTCAGTGTGTAGGATTTTTTAAGCTCATATTAGAGCTAGGTACACAGACTCACCCTGACATTAAGTAAAGCAAAGCAGTAGCATATCAGCAGAGTGCTAGCTTTCCTAACTTAATCCCATAAACTCAATGCAAGAAACAATTGTTCCTCAGACCCACTGCAACCTTGACCTTCCTGAAAGAATATCCATAATCCTACATGCATACTATTAGATCTGCACAGGATTTGGATATCCAGTTCAGGATGCTGGGCTTCAAAATTGATCCCCACATCAGAATGACAATATCTCTATTCTGAGCAAGACATTGTAAGATATACAATAAACCTGGAAGACAGCAAGAACATGAAGCAAACAGCAAGGGAGTTGCAGCTATACAAGGAGATGCTCCGACACCGTTCTCATTAGCGACCTCTCAGCAGAAACCAAGCCCAAACAATATGGTGCCACATGTGGCTCCTGAAGAACACTACAAAGGGTCTTTCTATGCAGCTTGTTCTCCTCAACCCCTCCAGCTTTGACATCTCCATATGCCACAATCCCAAAAAGTGCTGCAAATAGGTGGTGTAGCCAATGAGGTCAAAAGGCTCCATATGAACACAGGGATCCACCCATCATAGAACCACTTCCATGGATAAGAATCTCAATCCCAATAAAAATTAATGGGAGTAAAAAGAAAAATTCTTGCTCCCTCTATCCCACTAAAGACATTCAAGGCATTTAATCATGCAGTACTTATTCAGAAAACATTTAACTTCAAGGGCAATATTATCTGCATTCAAACTATAAAACTGAACCACAAGTGGTAGGAGAGGTAGGTAAAGACGCTTTCCCTTGCTGTCATTAACTCTTACAAGTTAATGATAGACCACAGTTAATTTTAGATTCACCTTAGGAATAATTCTCCTTCAGGAGATGAGAAGATTCTTGTTGTTGACACAGAAAATGGGACAAGACAAAAAAACCCCAGCACAATCAAATAGTAAAAGGCAAGGTGCAAATATTATTTACAGAGGTCAACTCAAATATTCCTTGAGTTAAATGTGCTTCAAATCAAGCAGGTCATCTGTATAGGATTAATTTGCAACTGAATGAAACAGAGAAAACTGCAGAGCCATCGGGCCACAAGGTTAAGTTTTCAAACCAACAGTCGCTTTTTGCAAGTATTGTTTTGGCCGTAACACACCGTGAACACAACCAGAGGTCTCCAACCACAGGTTGAGGCGATTCAAACTACGAACCCTGACTCGGTATTCAAGTTGTGATTCCATTTTTGGCAGGATCTTTTTCATAGGGTTGTCTTATACCATAGGGTATTTGCACATCATGTGCTGTGATCCAATAGTGAGGGCAATGCACTATAAGTCAGAGGACCTGTATTTGTTCCCAGCTTTGCCACTGATTTGCTGCAATAAACTTGCACACATCACTTTACCACCACCTGTGACTTAGTTTCTCCATCCAAAGAAAAGGGGAAATGATTTTTCTCATTTCTGCAAACTGCTTTGAGATTCACCCAGGGGGAAACAAAAAAAAAAAAAAAAGCTGTGTGTAATGTTATTATTTCATGTGCAAATGATGCTCATTTTGGATGCAAAAGCCATCTTCTTTGCTTGGAAAAATGCTGCTCTCCCTTCCATCCCTCTCCCCGCTTTATTTTTTACTTGAAAACATTGATGTTATTATGCAAGGTTTTCGATGAAAATGGATACAGCTAAACACATAATAAATTAGGGAAACTTTCGGTTTAGAGTAGCTCTGCGTTTTCTGTTACCAGGCATCTCTTGGTAAGACTCCAGCGTGCTTCTCCACCTGGTGGAGAGACAGGAAAATGACTGGCAGCGTTGCTCCCTGTAGTGCAGTACAGCCTGATATTTTATTTTCTTTTTAATTTTTGTGATATTCCAGACAATAATAATAATGACAAAAAGCCAGTACTAGCAGAGTTGGTTACTAAGTTGCCTGGCACAGAACTGAGGGAGGAGGAAGAAGAAGAAAGGGGGAGAAGGGAGGAAGGACACATGCACCCACCCACCTACCCACTACATTAACCTATGACTAATCATGTAGCTTGCACCCTTCCTACCTCAAGGTAACAATTTAGTCTGGCTGCCAAAACAACCACGCAATTAGTCAGTAATATACCATGTCATTACAGAATTACATTGTTATTTGTACTATGCAAAATTCTGTGACACTTGATATGTTTTTATGGCTAACGTGTCATGGAATAACTCTCAGAGAAAAGTTGATGCTATGCAATTTTGAAGAACGTCACCAATTTAATGGCTTTATTCAGATCAACTTGGTTCATGTATTACACCCTAGGCTCTGCTTCTTCTGGAGAGTCACAAGCTTTTTGCAAATGGGCTTGATCATGTATTCTTCATCCTTCTAAGCAGTCTGGGTCTCATCACAGCGCACACATACAGACCATTTCCTTGGGCTTGGCAGTTCCACGAGTCATACATAATAACCCCAGAAATGAAAAATTCAGACATCCCATGCCCAAGGAAAGCAAAGACAATATACTTAGTATAACAAAAAGCATCGCTAGGAAGAAATTATGTGTAAAATCACCAGAGAGCTACACATCTTTGCAAAATATCAAGCAGTGCAGAGATGTACTTCTGCATATCCCTATCTCACCCAGTCTTCACATGTCAGCATTTCAGGTTAACTTCTTGTCTCTTCTCCTTCCACTGCTGTCTTTTACCCCAGTGGTGACAGATTGGCCCATTGCTACAGAAAGAACCACTCCTCAAGTGCTCCGTGACCCTTTCCATGATGTTCCAGGCAGAGAAACTCTAGCCCATCTCCTTGATGAGCTTTTTGTTCCCTGTGAATGGGCCAAATGTTGAGGAACAGTCAATGGCACCAGATTGCTGGAGAGCAACTTCTCAGTCATAGCAATTCAACCGTGTTTTGAGCACCCTGCTGAACTTGGGTCTAGAATCCAATATAAATCACACTTACATTGGCAATATCAGGTTGGTTTTTCAATACATGGCATACCATGGTAGTCAGCAAACCAAATGGAAGACAGGGGACAAAGTGGAAGCCAAAATTTGATATGGAAATATTTCACTAGGTTACAGTGCCTGTGCATATTCTTGTGTCACATTTGTCCAACAATGAAAGGTTACTTAAAAAACAGTGGCATACAGGTAAGGACTTGATATAAAAATGAAGAAAGAGGAGAATCAACTGAACACCACTGAAAGGAGGTAATCCTGAGTCACGTAAGCATGAAAGGAATACAGTCCTTTACAAAGGATGAATAACTAAGGTAAAACAGAAGGCCAAATTCAATACTACTGAAGATCAAGGATCCAGAAGTTATAAGCTATATATAAAACATACAGAGAAAAAGAACACATTAAAAAGTAATGAAGTATGGTTGTTGACTCTTTCTTAAGCATTTAAAAAGTTTCTTATGGTCTGTTCATTCATCAGTACAATGAATTCTTAGCACGGCTACTTTAACAACAATGTGATACCAAAGGCTCAGAAACACAAGCCTCTCTGTAAGAGCCCTTCTCAGGCAAAGCTCCCACCCACCTGCACATCACATATTGTATTCTATTATTGATAGTGTCCACATGCAAGGAGATCATTTATTAATAATCTTCAAGATGGTGTCATCTTCATGGAGAGCTTAGGGCCGGACAGAGTTCCTCCTAAGAAGAGGACTGCTTGCTCATGTCCTGAGCTGGTTCCTCTTTCAAGTCAGCTTAGAAGTGCAGAATACCAAACCATTAAATACGGCTTCACTTTGCAGATCTCATTGTAAATGAATGGATTTGTCTGATGAAAAATAAAGGTTAACAGCAGTGTCAAATAAAACATCCCTGTCTAGAACAAAAGAGGGAAAGTAAGAAAGCCTTACTAAGAAATCCTTGGAACTAATTTCCCGGGTCACAAACCATTAAAAAATGACAGTTATTTCAAAATTAAAACTGATTATAGAATTACCAATCTATAGCTTTAACTTCTTGCTGGCCAAGATGCCAAACTCTTCAGGGTGCATTTAATTTTAAAACCAGATCCTTCTAAAGAAGCCTCAGAAATACCAGCTGCTTTTCACATTTCTGTCTATTCAACATACCTTCTGTTTCATCATTTGTATCAGAAGACACACAAAACAGAATTTTTAACATGAATTATAAAATCCTCAGCCATCATCAGCCATCAGCTCACACTAGCTGAGAATCCGATTTTAAGAACCTCTAAAACGTCCAAATGATTCCATACTCTGCTATGGCAAGACTAATATTCTCCATAATTTTTTGCTTTTTGTGGGAGAGAAGGGAAGATAGGGAACCTCTTACAAAAATTAATGGGCAAGATGTACTAGTCCAACCAGGCATCAGACATACCAACTTATTTCATCTGTTCAAGGCAGGCAGGTTTCCATATGCTTTGAGCATAGCAGCAAAAAAAAGTCACTGGAGTTCACTACCAGCAAATCTGGCCCAATATTTTCATAGGATAAATTCTATGCAAAGTTTCTCATCACATGAATGTGTTTGGGCTTATACAAACCACAAAACTGCTAGAATTGAAGGACACTTTAAAGGTTCATGCCATCTACTTTGCAAAGTTTTCTTAGCAACACGGTTTATGGAAAAGGCAAACACTTGCACACTGCAGATTGCAGTCTCAGCATCTCCTTCCTACTATTGCAGAAACTTCTGGAAAAGACTTTGATATTGCTCTTGCAAGAAAGCAGCAAAATGGAAACAAAGATGTCATCCCCAAAGGATCTCTCTCAGGTACCATGTTGTGACAGGTTGTTACTCAAAGCCACCCTCCACGTGGCCCGCACACCTGCCTCTGGGGCAACCGCCTGCCTTCTCTCCTGCCACGTCTTTGATGTTACTTAATTAATGAGCAGGAGGCTGCCCTCATACCGCCCCTTCCACTAGGGGCGCTATCTGCGGCTCCTTTCTCCCCACTACCGCAGCCCAAGCCTCGCAGCTCTCAACGTCTTCCCTATCGCTGTCCCTTCCTGTTCTCTCTGGGCATTCCTGAGTGTTACAACGTCCTCTCCTGGGCTCCCCGTGCCCACTTTGGGACTCCTATTAATGCTGCCACCTCTCTGGGGCTGCCCACACTGGGCTTCCTAATCCTTGCCCTTCCAGGGCTCCTTGCAGTGCTGCCCCCTGTCTGAGACTTGCCATGTCCAACTTGGACCCCTTTTCAGTGCTGCCCCCTCTCTGGGGCTTGCTGTGCCCAACTTGGGCACCTCAATAAATGTGGCCCCCTTTCAGGGGCTCCCAGTGCCCAAGCTTGGGCTCCTCAATGTTGCCCCATTCCTGGGGCTCACCATGCCCAACTTGGGCCTCTCAATAAGGTGGCGCCCTTTCTGGGGCTCTCCAAATGCCCCTCTCTGGGGCTGGGGCCTATGCACCCCATAAACTGCACCTTCACTGGCACCTTGATCCCCACGCTACTGTGGGTCTCCTATGAGGCCTCTTCCAACCCCTAATAGCCTCACCCAAACCACCGATTTTATAACAACAACAGAACAAACACAAGCCTCCTGGCTATAACTTAACTCAAGGCCATCCAGCTACAACAACATTGCTCCCAGGACCCGGAGCTGCCACCCTTCAGCCTGTAGCGCTCCCATAGCTCCTACCTCTCCAGCTGCCAGTAAGGAACTGCCTCTGGTCTCAGCTCATGGGCTTTATAAGGGCCAGGCCCTGCCCCCTGGTCAGCTGACCTTCCCTGGTTGCCCCGGCAATCCCCAGCTGTGCTCCTTAGTCACTGCTAGGGCTCCTTCCCTAGCAGTTTTTCCCTTCTTCAGGCACAGGGCACCGGGGCGCCCTGTGACACTTGTCTTTGTATGTTATCAAGCCTCTGACGTCTCCAATATGCTGTGCAGAAGTGTGGGGTTTGGGTATTTCTGAAGAAAGTGTAAAGGTCTTTGTAAGTCTCACTGGCTGCATCTACACGAGATGCTGACTGCAAAGTTGTTACTGTGCAGTTATTTAGTCCTTGAACAACCAAGAACTAAACGGCTATGCAGTAACTGGCTTTACTGCTTAGTAGCATCCTCGCACAACTTCCGGGTGATGAGGACTGTGAAGTATCTCCTTAGTACTGTGCAGCAGTATCACATCATGGCTCATGCCCCGTGACACTACCACACAGTAGTAACAAGCTACTTCACAATAAGTGTCTCATGTAGACATGACCACTGTGATGGTGAATGGATCTCTCTCCCATGAGATAGAACTGGACACACTTCCCCCTTTTGTACACTACCTTGCACAATTGGGTCTTGGTCCACAGCTGAAGGAGGTCTACGTGCTCCTGCAGTACAAATGAACACCAGCAACAATTCTCATTTTACAGACTAGGAGCTGAGACAAGAGAAATTAAAGCCAAAATTTGCCAATTTTGGTGTCCTTCCTGAGGTGCTTTCAGGCTATGGTCCCCACACCAGTTTTGCAGTGATACAAAAGGTGATTTGAGCTGCAAAAGGGGCAAGAAAGGTACAGAAGGAAGGAGTTTCTATTAGGAGAAGGGAATGGATGTTGATCTTTCAGTTCAAGTACAACAGGGATTACCTGGTCTGTTGCTCGGCTTGTCATGCTCAGTTTATGAAGTGTAGCTGTGTTTTCTGACTGTGCTTTTCTATGTTACAAGACACTCTCAATAAACTAAAGCTCACGTAGCTGTGCATGGCCCTTCGGATCCATACAACCAACAACCAGCCACCAGATTGTCCTACTTAACAATCCATCTACAAAGTACATTACTTGTTCTGGTGCTATGCTGAGGCCACCATAGAAAAATCCATGAGGAAACTAATCTTTTTATCTTCAGACCAGTGTTCTTAGAGCACATGCTAAGTTACCTCTATGGCCACACAGCAAGAGGTCAAAATTCACTCAAGCTTAACAGCTCACAACTAAATATGATTAAGGCGCATCAGTCCCTCGAGCCAACACTACATAAAGGATTGACATGTCTAGTATCACATACAGCAGCCATCAGCTCAAAGGAGTAAGAATCTATCTACAGCTGGGTCAACGTCTGTGCAAGCTCAGAGTGAAGGTTAGATTTGGACTGCTACAGTAATATCCTTAACTGTTCAGCTATCATGCCTCAATGCTAAAAAAGAGAAGGACAAAATGCTGAATGTCCACAAATGAAACGAGTCCTGTGAAAAAAATACCATACGATCATGTAATTATAGACAGGACTCACATGCACACAAACATTATGCAAACTAAAGGGTACATGTGCAAACTTAATTCTGGAATATCCTGAGTGATACACTTTCAAACTTTTTTTTCTTTTTTTGGGGGGGGGAGGCAGAATAAAATTGTATGTACAGAATTGTACAGCTAGAGCATTCACCGTAAGTACACTTTATGAACTAGAACAGGATCATACATAACAGCAACTGTCTCGTGACCTTCAGCAAAAAACTCAGAAATGTTTTTCTTCTGTGCAATACATTTTAAATTCCATTTTGTCAGAATCCCCACTGCAAGGACTCCAGCCTGCAAAGGAAGTTTTAAACTGAACCTCACATTTCTTACTTAACTGCAAGTAGTATGTGTGATGTTCCTTTTTTAATTATTAAAAGGACTTTTTTCATAACAGTAAATAATAGCATTTTGCTTCACTTGGGAGCATTTTTAACCATAGCAATAAAAGTATATAATATGGGTTCTAATTTGTGAGTGTCTATGGTGACTGTCTCTAAAATGCAATTCAGATGTGAATAAAAATTAAATAAGTAGTAGATATTTAAGAAAAAATTACTCCAATTTTTATCTTTAGTTGGTTCCATTTAGAAGATTTCAGGAAGCAATTTTATGCAGTTTTTAAGCTCTAGCATTTCAGGGTAGAGCACTTATTATTAGTTCTAGGTAGAAAATGTATCTCTGGCTATCATTTTCCATCATCTTAAAGTATTATTACAAGGCATGAATTTATGGCGAAGAATTTCAATTTAATCCTTAAAGTCCACTAAAGAACATTTTAATGAACTGATTATTGTCCATTAATAGCAGTCTGAGTCTTTGCAAAACAAGCAAAGTTCTGAGATTTTCCAAGCACATCCTACAACTCCAATGGACAGTGTAGGGCTCTGTGCATCTTGAGATACATTCAGTTTACCATAAAAATTGTACCTCAAAGCCTCAATCCTGGGACCTGTCCTTAAAAACACTCAACTTCAATGGGAATGTGGATAGGATGAGGATCAATTTTGATCCCCGTGTAGATCAAGATTCTGGAAGAAAATATTCTTCACTGCTCCAACAGCCAGCCCTTTGAACTTCAGCGTACAGAAGCAAGTCACAGTTAATATAAGCAAAATCAAAATCGTGCCTAATCAATGGCTAGATCCATGCAAGTCACATGCAAACAAAAGCGCTCCTTTAAAAAAGACACTTACCCATTGAGAAGCATTCTTTGATGCTTATAGCAAGGATCCTGGTATATGGGAAACAGCTGTATGGGATGATTGCAGTTCAAGAACCAGTTCTCTCCCATGTTGCGTGTGTGAAATTATTTGTAGGTAGTTCAGGAAATTATCAAGACTCTGGTAATCTGCTAACATTTGGGTCCACACAGCCCTGCTGAATGGGCTCTCTCACCATAACCAACTTTCTCAGGAGAACAGGTTATTGACCAAACAGCATTTGAATATGTTAACAGTCATTCTCTTCTAAATGAGCTTCAGACTTCAGGGAGTACTATTAGAAAAACAGGCCAAGACTTAATCCAAAAATGTTACTTTGCTGCTTCCGGTGATTTTAATGGGAGTTTTGCCACTAACCACACTGGAAATAGGATTAAGTCCTTTTCAGACTCAGGGTGTTTCTAAAGCTCTTGCTCAAATTAGTTTCCCTGTGTCTACCCTTTGCAGGAAAAGAGCCAGTCCAGGATCCCTCATTAAGAGTAATATTGAAGACAAGGTTTGTTAGCATTGGTAGGGAGCACATTTGACGTTCCTTTACAGCCTCCAGCTTTAGCATGAACTGCTCAAGATGAGTATATGAAAGATAAGGAGAAAAAACACTCTGTTTATGAATTTCTGCACATTTTGGTTAGAGAGACTGTAAAACACAGGGGTTTTTATCAATCATTCTCCAGTGTTTTACTGTGGAAGGAGTGATATTTCGGAGATAAGGTACCTCAGCCAATACCCACTGTGATTAATGACAGATTTCCCCTCAGTAGGAGTTGGATCAACTCCTAGATGCTGCTTCAGGAGGGATTTCAGTGTTTTCCCTGTCCAAGTCACTGTCCACAGCCAATATAATGAGAAGGAAATGCAGACACAAGACTGTATGTAGAATACAAGTTCCCTCGCTGCGATCTAAACTGAATCTGCGCAGCATTAGCATATTATTACTAAACTTGTAACCCTATTAAGAAGCAGAACTAATCAGGGCTGTGCCTTACTGTATCAAGAGATAAATTGCTTTTTCCCAGCTACTTAGGTTAATGGTATTTAGTTTAAATACTCTAAAAGCGACATGGATTTTTATTTTTCTTCCCATCTTCCCTGAAATATTATTTAATAGACTTGCTAAGTGAATTGTGCTTATGGCCACATACATGAGATTAAGCACTATAGAGCAACATCTTGAAAACCAAGAGAGGCTACATTGAAAAGCAGAATTCACATGAATTTAAATAAAGAAATTTGCATTTGCTGATTGGGAGCAGCATTCCACAGACTGCTTATTGCAGGAAAGTTTGCACCAACAAAAATATATTCCCTGCTAAGTCCTTTAGAATAACATCCACTTTCCTGATGAGCTAAGTGAGAAACAATGCACTTTGGCATATGGTTGCTTTGTTGTGTAACACAGCCCGAGGGGTAGTGCTGTCGTGTCAAAGAATCGTGAGACTCACTCTCTGCTTGGAAAGTATGTTCAAGAGGTCAGTGCACAAACTCCAGGAAGGTTTCTCCATGGTGCAGAAATGTCTTAGATATTTCATTTGTGAGTGCACATTTAGAAGCAGACATCTGGCAGGTTTGTTCACTTGAATGATAACTCTCAAGATACCTGCTCCGTCTTGTCAGCTCAAACATAATCATTTCAAACTCACCAAACAGCAGAAGAGCTATTCCAACACAATACCTCTGCAGAAGAGACATAGCCACTAACCCAGCACTAGGAGGGAATCCCACTGTTTCTCCCAGTGGGGAAAGTATAAGAGCACCTGCTACACCAGGCAGTAACCTGAGATTTGTGATTCCCATTCCCAGCAAAAGTTCAGGTGCAGATCAGGAAATCAATTACTCCGTTATTAGGCTCCCTCTTATAGACGCTTTGTCTGCAGAGACAAAGTTACCCACTAACCCCACTGTATATTAGTGGAACCTGCAGCTAAGGAGGAGCTGGTTGCTCTTGAACTGCAATTGCAACCCAAATAAACCACAATCCAAGTCCCTGAAACTGAGGGTAGAGCCTGTGCGGAGTTCATTGGGCTTTTCCCATTTTGTGCTTTCACCCTGCAAAATGAAAGGCATTATAAATGGGTACTGAAATGCTGGGCTTGCCAGGTACCATGAGACGATCTGTTGTCACCTGCCCCATCCAGCTAGGAGATGAAGTAACTAAAGAGAGAAAGTTTACAAAATTCAAGGAAGTGGATATACCAACATAAACCAGTCACTCTGAGGAGGTGCTTGTACATGTGATAAAAATTGCCATTTTTCTGTGGCTTACTGGCGTCACACTTTACATGTACGTGAGTATTTGGTGATTTAAATGAGTTGAGTTGTCATAAACTAATCCCCATCCTGATGGAGCTTAGTTTGTGAGGACGCAACTTGGAATGGTGCAGCCATTAATGTGTCACGTGTACACGGTAACTCAGATGCTTCTGCTCTCTTAGTTTCACAGAGAATAAAAATAGGCTGAAAGGGCAAATAAAGCAAAAAATGGCATTGTGCCCACTGGCTAAACATATACGGGGGTAGGGGGGAAACCCAGTATAGCCATCTGAATACATTACAGAGAGATGTTGCTCTTCTTAGTGTCCTCCTGCCTGTGACCTCTAGTCTTGGTGGGGCTGAGAGTCAAATTTCCACAGCCAATAGTCAGTTTTAGCCGTTGCTTTATTTAAATCCAAAGATTAGCATCTCCTGCTTGCTTTGTTACGCAAAATCCAGAAACTACGTATAACAAAGAGAACATCTAAATGCTTCTGGTGACATAACTTTGCTGCAAATCAAACAAGATTTAAAGTGGATGGTGATGTCCTACCATTGGAGTGAGAACCAGGCAGACAAGAGCAGTAGGTGCTTTTATTAGATGTTCTGCTTTACTTTGTGCAGCTTTGCTAACATTTCTTGGCACTGGACTTTCAGGCAGTTCAGCATGCAGTTGCGCATGAAAATTTTGCTTTTATTCTTTTCACAGCTGAGCATACAAATCAATAAGTTGTGTGAACAAAAATATACAAATGCATTTGCCTGATATGAGTGTATCCCTGGGCCAAGCATGAATTAAGAGCACAGCCCCTAAAACTGCCAAAAATCTGAAGCCGGTTTCTGTGCCTTAGTTCTCCAAATATAATTGATGTAGTAACAGCTTCCCAAATTGGAGGTAAGCGTTAGTTAGCGAATAGCTGGGACACTCTGAACCTTGAATTGTGGCTGACAAAATTTTATTAGCAATGGCTCAAGTGCTTGTGCAACCATCTTTGATTCCCCAACCACAGAAAAGTAGGATTGGGAGGGCCCTTGGGACATCTCTAGTTTAACCTGCTGCTCATCCTAGACAAGGGTTTGTCTAACCTAGGGCCATGGGAGGATTTGGCCTGCAACTGGTTAATGTACAGCCCCCTGCTACCAGTGTAGCTGCTGCTCCATCAGCAGGAGCTGCGGTTTGTGGGACAGACAGGAAGGCACGGTAAGAGGCCCAGTCTCTGCCGACTCGGCAGCACTAGTGGGAGGTGGGATTGCACAGCTGCAGCAGTGGGAGAATTACCCATGCCGTAGTGGTGCTCGGGGAGGAGGGAGGGAGCTGCACTGCTCACATGACACCCTATCCCGATCATCCTATATAAATCTCTTGGTCATAGTAGACAAATTACAGTCAGCCCTGATACAGCCATAAGGCATAACACCCAGACCTGCCACAGGTACAGCAGGGGGACCATGGTGGCCAACATCCTGAGGTTGCAGAGATGCTTAGGAGATCCTAGGAAGAAGGACATAACCCCGGCTACAGACGAAGGCAAAAACCTCCACAGTCTACACTGATCTGACCATGGGATAAAATTCCTTCCTGACCCCAAATGATGATTGGTCTGACCCTGAGCAGAAGAACAAGACCCCCTACCCAGGAATATCCAAGTTTAAGTCCCGTCAGGATCACTGGCACACCCCAGTTAAAATCCCCAGCCTTGCTTGCAGCCAACACCCAATGCTTCTGGGGAAGGCAACCCCCTGCTCCCCGGCCCATGTAGCAACAGGAAACGAAAAAAATCCTTCCCAGCCCCATGTGGCAACCAGAAAACCCAGAAGCATGAGATAGCACTCTAGTAATAAAAAGGGGGAAAACAATAATTAAGGGAGCAAATTGTTTTTAAGAACGGTTTTCCATGAGTGGTCACGGATTTTCTTGAATGCTGCAGGGGGTTCAATCTGGTTTTCCACCCTGGGTTTTACAGATGAGGACCAGAAAGCAGGCAACAGTCCAAAAAATAGGGTCATGGTTGTTCCCACAACAGGACAAAGCCTGTGGCAATTTACAGTAACTTTATTTAGTTTTCACTAGTCCACAAAGGATCTGGTTCTGCCATCTCTTTCTTAACCAGAAGTAGAGAAGAGACTGGAGAATTGCTGAAAGCCCATGAATGCTTCCCTAATGCATTTCTTCTATCATCTGCAGTGTCTCTTCCCTCCTTGCTACAAAGGTGAATGACAAGGTGGCTGCTTAACTCCCATTGAAGTAAGAGCATTTTACAGCACAATGTTCCTGGGCATGTTTTAAACTGAGCAAAGAGCTACAGCAGCTGCACACTAGGCAGGCAGCTCCCTGAAGCCAGCTGAGCTCTGGAGAGCCAGCAGTGCCATCCATTGACTGTGTGTTGTACGGCATGTGCTCCTTAGTGATGCAGACAGGGAGTGATACCTGCTGGGGGGCAGATGCTATTTTCCCCTTATTTTTCTGATTATTGCAGCTAGCACACCAAAATGAAGAGTCACAAGAGTCGCTTTTAGTAGGATAGAGATCCCTGTACTGCCTGTTCGTAGCCAGCAGCTGCCAGCTGTGTTACAAAGCACTGCTCCCACAGGCAAAACATCGCCATCCTCACATGTTCACTCATGTGACTATTAGAAAGAGTGTTTGTACCAGCTAATTAGTGACACAAAAGGAACATGACAACTAGAGGGTTATCACATGCCTACAGCAAAAGAATGGGCTCCTTATTTTCTCCCTGTTGAGAGATGACAGCAGCAAAATGCATAACAGAGCCAGGTACAGTTAACATGGCATTATTAACAACATCCAAACTCCCATTAAAATTCCATTGGCAGGGTGTAAATGGTTAATAAGGAGAGAAGATGTTTTAATAAATGATTAATCAATTGTTATAGATCATTAGAGTGTCCATCAGATCAACAGGCTGCTTATAACTACCCCTAGCACTTTCTACCAAGTGGGCTTTTACCACATTGCTCCTGTCTGTTATATGCTTATACCAGGTAAATTTTAAAACGTGACTTTTAAGACCTATTGCAAGTTTGTATCCATTTCACTTTTGGATGAATAAAAAGATGCAGACGGCATCAATGCTCAGATCTAAATTAGGGAAGAGCTGCATTCTGCAGCTCTTCCTTAAAATGGGTCTGCAAGGCACAAAATCAGCCGTGGGAACCGTGCTAGCACAGCTCTGCTGGAGAGGAGACACACACCGTCCAGCACAAGGGCACAGGGACTCCACCACACAAGTTCTGACCGCTTGTCGAATTGCAGAGACCTCTGCACACTTCAGGGGGTAAAATTCTGACCTGGTCTGTGGCAGGGCAAGGCCAGCACCATCAGTCTGAGGGGTCCCACAACAAAGAGGATCCAAGAAGGATGCTGAATGCTCTTTTTCACCTATTTTCCAGAATACTCTACCCAGTCTGCTCTGCTCAATGGACTCAAGAAAGGTGCTATGGATGGGCATGGTCTCTGTCCAAGCCTAAGGTGATACCGCAGTCCCTACTAGGCCCTTTGTAGACAGCATGGTACGGCAGCTCTTAAGACATTCTAAAATATACCAGCACCTGCTTTGGCTGAATCCACCTTCCTCGCATCCCAGCTCTCCTCTCCTATGCTGAATATAGACTAGGACTGAGCTCTGAGTCAAGACAGTTGGTCCACACTTCACACCCAGTCTGTGCAGCAACAGGCAGAGGTTAAAGACAAAGATTTACAGCTCTTTATCATCCGTAGTTCTGTCAGCCAAGTCTCAAAGAGAGCTAGATGATGTGTCCTACAAATCTCTATTGCTTTTCCTCAGTTTACAGGGCAGCTGTGCTTACAGTGAAGTCCCAATGGACGTCACAGATTTCAGCTTATTGATGCACTTGAGTTCTTGTTACAAATGCTTTTTCATAGAATTGCATCACCAGGCCCCTCTCTTTGCTAACAGGTATGCAACAGCCTCTTAAATGTTCTCTAAAGCCAGCAGGGTTTCTCCCCCCAGCCTTTCCTTCCTAAGTTTTTTTAAATTACACTGTTTAGTGCTGACATTTTAGAACATTTTATAGGAACAATTTCCTCTCAAACTCAATATTTCCTGCAGCTTTTTAAATAAGTAAAATTATCACAGAGACTGATTCTCTTAAATGTTTCTCTGTAGTTTTCCTGGACCTTTTGAAAGGTCTGACTGTCAGAACTAATTACGGTTCAGACAATTTTTAAAGATGTACATGTTAAGCAAATGGATAAATCGCACCTCAGTTACTAATCTTCATTACAGTGTTTCTTCATGTATTTATTTGAGCGAGCCTTCCTCTCTGTTTGGAACTATAAAAAAGGAGGCAACTCCACACATGCATTTACTTGTGGAATGGTCTTTTGAAGACAGTAATGGGAGCCACATTTTGGAGACATAAAAAGCCATCATGGAGTCAAGGCCCTAAAGGCTGTACCAGCCTCCGTTGTTTCCTGTGTTAGACTGGACCAAGGGCTCCCACATGTGGAAATGGAGCCCTGGTATGAAACACATTGGGCACATCTACACATACAATTAATGTGCAACAATAAACTCCGGCTCATATTGCACCTCAATTTATTTCTCTGGGGAACCGTGTTTGAATATGTGCCTGGGACCACCGCAACATGTTGAGCCAGATTGGAGCCTTCCTAGCTGGCAGGGGGCCTGGGGCATCAGCCTGCCAGCCTGAGGCTGCTCTGTCCTGGCTTACTGTGCTGTGGAGGGGCTGGCTGGGGCACAAAGGGCTTCAGTCCTGTGCTGTGGAGGGGCTGGCTGGGGCACAAAGGGCTTCAGTGAGGGGCTAGCTGGCAGGCAGTCCCTGCAAGGAAGCACCTTTGTGCCTCAGCCACCCTAGCCAGTGTCTACACGTGTGTTGCTGTGGAGTAAAAAAACCCACTGTAGTGTAGTACTTGACTTTATAGCGGAGTTAATTAGTTTACTCCCTCCTAATAGCACTGTACATGTAGATACTGAGCCATTTACTGCACCGCTAAATATGCAGCGCCAGAGTAAATGTCTCATGTAGACGTGCCCATTGAGAACCATGGGCTTTTCCTATTTCTAATTTTCATTCATAAGCCAACAGTAATGGAATCCTATTTTCTACAGTTAGCGAGCCTTAAATTCATGCAGGCTGAATGCCCTGTATTTATTCCTGTGACAAGGAGAGCATAGAAAGTGTTACACAATCTTCGCTTGGCACTCCCTTCCCACAGAGGCAAATGACAGCACAAGGGGTGAAGCAGGTGAATCAGGTTGCCATTATTCTACAGAGGCAGAAAGGACCACCCTGCCTTGTAGGACTGGTAGCTGCTGTGCTACAGCCTCTAGTCAACAGGAGCATCTTAAAGGAAATCAAGTTCTTGTGACTGGTTTTGTAGTAAGCCATTGTATGGTGGTGTGTGTCTCAAACTCCAAAACTATCATTAGCGAACTAGGTCAGTGCTAAGAAAAGCTGACAGTGTTTATAAACATGCAGACAAATTGAGATTTGGTCCTGAAATGCTTGCTAGCTAAGCAGAACACTGCTATTTGTAAGAATATAAATGACAGTATCCGGAGTCCGGAGATGGAAATTCTTGTGGTTAGTTTAATGTAGGATCAGAACATGAGGATGGAAGTGAGGACTCCTGGTTTTCACGAGCATGCCCAAGTTATTGCCTCCTCCCTCCCTCAGTCCTACCATTTGTAATAATATCTACCACATCTACCTCACAGCAGTTTTGTGCCACCTAAATAATACTAGTGAGCTTTTATGGTACCCTCTAATGAAAGGCAATAATAACCATTTTATCATCAATTACTTATATGAAATAGGTAAAATTCTGCACTTGTAAGAGAATAGGCAGAATGTAGGAAGTAGATTTATCGGTCTTAATTTTGGGGCTGATTTCTCAGAATCAAACCCTTTAGAGATAGGATGAAGGTCATGGCAGGATTGTTTCTCAATGGCCTATACTATCATAACTTATGGGGCTATACCCCAAGTGGATACACAAAAGCTGAGAGATATGCTCATCAATCAAGGCATGTACAAGAGAATACAGGTTGGCAGTATTATTTACCTTTGGCATAGTTTTAAATTATATCTTCCACAGTTGCAATGTCGCCAACTTAAAGCCATAGGAGCAATGTCCACTGACCTCAGAAAAATATGAGCTAACACACTGACTGTTGATAATGTTTAGCCACACATGTCAGACACTTCAGGGGGCATGTTTCATACATTTCATAGACATTAGGGTGGAAGGGACCTCACTGAGTTCAGCTCTCCAGCCCCAGGGCAGGAAGTCAGCTGGGGTCACAGGATCCCAGCAAGATAAACGTTCAATTGATTCTTTAAGGAGTCCAGAGTAGGTGCTTGCACCACCTCCAGAGGCAGTCTATTCCAGGCCTTGGAGGCTTGGAGAATAAAGAAGTTCTTCCTTATGTCCAGCCTGAAATGATCTTGGTGAAGTTTGAGACCCTCTGATCCTTGTCATCCCCTGGGGCATTGTGGTTTCATAGTATCATAGTATCTAGGGTCAGAAGGGGCCTAGAGCAGGCCATCTAGTCTGACCCCCCGCCAATGGCAGGAACGAGTGCCAGGACCCCAGCCAAGTACCTATCCAATCTACTCTTAAAGATGCCCAAGGTAGGAGCAAGAACGACTTCCCTAGGAAGCCGGTTCCACATCCTAGCCACCCTAACTGTGAAGTAGTGCCTCCTA
>JAGPOW010000797.1:7603965-7623063 GCA_030014935.1 Caiman crocodilus | reverse complement strand
CACGCACACATCCCCCCCATTAAGTCACATGCACACATGCATACACACCCATGAAAACACACGTACACACACACACCCATGACGTCACACACAATGAAGCCACACATACACACCCATGAAGTCACACACAGACATCCATCAAGTCACACCCCCCCATGAAGTCACGTGCACACAGATACACACACACACACACACACACACACACACAGACATCCATCAAGTCACACCCCCCCATGAAGTCACATGCACGTGCATGCACACACCCAGGAAGTCACATTCACACACACACCCATGAAGTCACACACGTGCACACACACCCCCCCTGAACTCACACGCGCACGCGCGCACACCCGCGCGGGGCGGGGCGGGTGTCCCCGCGGTCCCTTTCGGGAGGCGGCGCCGGGCGCTGCAGGCTCCTCGGGCCGGGCTAAGCCATCCCCCCGCGCCCAGTCATGCAGTTGCTGCTGCTGCGGGCGGTGCGCTGGGGCGCGCGGCTCAGCGGGGCCGGGGCCGGGGCCGGGGCCGGATGGCTGCCGCCGCTGCGGCTGGTGCAGGCCGGGGCCGGGGCCCGGGCGGGTGCGCTCAGCGAGGCGGCGGCGACCCGGCATCTGCTACGCGCCGGGAGCGTGCGGGCGAGCTCCGGCGGCGGCGGCGGCCCGCAGGTGGGTGAGAGCCCGGCCCCGCGCGGGGCTCGCAAACCCGGCACGCACCTTCCGCCTGCTCCGAGCGGGGCAGGCCGCCGTCCAGTCGCCGCGGCTTAAAATGGGAGACGAGGACGGAGCTGCAGCCCAGCTGCCCCCGCCCGCAGACGGGCACACTTCTCTGGCACGCGAGTCACGCACTCGGACGCGTGCTTGGCAGGGGTCTTTCCTACCTCCTGGGACACCCGGGTTCTTACTGGAACAGGCAACTGATATATAGTTGTTCAGTGTGTGTGTGTGCGCGTGTGCGCGCGCGCACGTGCACACACACTTAGATACACGCACAGTGTGAATCATAGTTGAAACCCCAGCATAGCCATTACAACCATATTCCTCCTCCTTGCCCTTAAATAGGAGCCGTGCAGGTCTGCGGCACACATGAGGGCCCAGAGATAAGGGTGGGGGTGGGTGTGCCCACATGTGGAGGAAAGGGAAGGCGCAGCTGTCTTCTTGGGGTTGCTGTTGTTTTGGAGGGTTTGGTTTTGTACAGGCAGTCCTCACTCGGACTTAAGACCCAGTTTCCAGGAACCAAATGTAACATTTCGACTTAGGCCACACAACTCGGAGCTGATTTTTCTCATAAGAAACAATGTTATAAATGGGGGACTGGCTCCTGAACCAAAACCCAATACCCTATTTTCACAAGAAATACTCCAGAATTTTGTTCTTGATCAACTGTAGATAAATACTATAGCTACATTAGTGTAGAAAGCAATCGTTTATTTGGAAGCACTTGTTTGAGGTGACTTTGCTGGACATTTTGAAGGGCTCTTGCCTGGAGTCTCTTCAGAAGTCCTGGCTGCAGTTTTTTCTGGAGTTTCATCTGCTTTCTTAAAGAAAGCGTCCAAGGAAGTTTGGACAGATGTTCTCCAGGGAGATGGGCGATGCAGCGAACTTGTTTGCTCATGTGGCATTGCGTCAGATCAAGCATTGTAAAGTTGAAAATGACATCATAAAGTTGAAAGAGGGCATCCTTTTAGAAACGATGCAAGTGCAAAACCTTTAACTCGAAACATTGTAAGTGGAGGACTTGTGTCCCTTGTCTTCTGGGTCCTGCTGGGATTATCCACCTGCTTTTCTCTTCCAGGTGTTGGACAGGCGAGGCTTCCCTTCCAGGCTCATTTTCAGGGTTGGGCTGCAAACCAAACCTGCATGCCTGGCTTCCCAGAAGTGCCCCTCACCCTTTAGTTCCTACCAAAAATAATAGGAGAAGGTGCCTCAACTTCAACTAGCGAATTTTTTAATTAAGTATCAACGCAAAAAAGGCGGGATGTGGCTATACCTGTGCGTTAGCAGGAGTCTCCTTGACTGTCAGGCAAGCAGAAATACTATTAAATTAATGCCAGAAATGAGAGTCCTCCTCCCGCGCATCCTCACTGACTGCGCAGGAACTGGTGAAACTTCCGAGGTCTCTGCAGGTGACGGGGAAGTTGTCTTTTTTTCTTTTCCTCTGTCTTGGGCAACATTTGTACTTTATCTACTACAGAACACCATTCAAGGTGGAGTAAGGGCCAGTACAGAAGACATGCTAGCTGCTCTGTTTATCTGCAGTCGGTTTCAGCTTATACTGAACCCTTTTTTATTTTTCAGCATTCAATTTTACTTTAAATTCATTATTCTATAGGCCCAGCACAAGGAGAAATATAGTAGGTTTCCTGCACGCTTTGACAGAAGCTTACTGGAGAGATTAGACTGCTGAACAGGTGCTTATGTTTTGCTTTTGCAGCATTTTACGGCAGGAAAAGTACTGCTCAGACTACTGCTGTAGCTCGGTAGCAATTCCCAGATTCTTCTTGTTTGTACCTGTTGCACAACGCATGGTTTATAAGAGCTTAAGCTGTTGGTCCTTTTCCAGCAGTAAGTTATTTTTAGCCTATAGCTCTGCTTCTGAGGTGTCAAATGTGCTTTCTTTATTACTGTGCTTCTCGGGATCCTGTAGCAGGGGTTCTCCACCTTCTTAGACTCAAGGCACTGTTTGGAAAAGTTGAAAGCAAGAGCTGGCATTTATAATAAAAGAAGAAAAAATAATAGACTAGTTCTTCTGTTGCGAAGAAATCAGAAAGATCACAACTAATTATGGATCTGTTTAATTTGTGAATCGTGTTTATAAAAACAGTGCTAACATTGTGTGGCACCCTGCAACCATTGAAAAGATCTCAAAGCACCGTGGTTGAGAATCATCCTCACGCATGAGGATGAATGCTGAGATGCACAGCAAAATCATTCCCATATGCAAACTCGGGGACTGGCCCTGCAGTCACTGTGGAAGTGAATTATACACATGCATTGGGTTAGGGGCAATACCGAGACCCAATTCAGTGAAACTCAGCCCAGTGCAGAAGCCCATACAAAGCTTTAAGCTTGAGGCAGATAAACTCATTTGTGTTATGTTAATTCTGATGTGGGCAGATTTCATCTTAATATACATATTTTATTTTTCCATACCGTCCAAAGCGCCTAACAATAACATTGCAGACAGGTTTTTGGTTTCTTGACCTATAGCTGAAGACCACTAACTGGGAGGCTGTGTGCAACATGAGTATTTATTCTGAATTGTCATTTTCTCTCTATGTAGGACACAAGAGGATCCCCTGAATCCATAGACCCCAGTGACAAAAACAAGAAACCTGACAAATCTCAGCAACTGAAAAAAGTTTTAAAGGAATATGGAGCTATAGGGGCTTCAATCCACATTGGAATGTCGTTAGCATCTCTGGGAATATTCTACCTGGTTGTTTCAAGGTACTCTCATCTTTGTACCCTCTCTGCTTGTTCGTAATGTTAGGTGTCTACTAAGAAAAGTGTTCAGCAAGTGTGGATTTGGGGTAGTATTTTACTTCTAGGACTGGCTTGGGGTCTAATGCTGTGTCTGTTCCATATACAAAAGTCTCATGGACTCCAGCTGGAATTGCATGTATGGAGCAGCTAAGTATTTGAGGCTAATCTCTAACAACAGGAAAAATGAGGATGTGCATTCATTAAATACCTTCCCTCTATCCAGGTGCACAGGAGGATCTGAGTATGGGGCTGAAGCAAGGGCTATTTACTTCTGAAGTGGGGATAAGGGAGAGAGTATTTGACTTTTTACATTAACTTTAAAAAGGACAGTGCATTCACTTACTGGAAATAATTTAACTGCTCTTTTTTCAAGTGTAACCAAAGGCTGTTATGGGTTTACAGAAAAAATACTGCATTATGTATTTAGTGAATAGCTGGTATCTGTTATATGTTACATGGACCTTTCACCATTTAGAAACGGATGTCAATGAATGAAGCAGATCAGCAGTGCTGCAATGTCATGGCACAGTCTATCTACTTCTCTGGGTGAAATTCACATTGCCTCTTGTCCCATGTCATTAAGGGCAGGACACGGGGCAGTGCCTTAGGGTTTTATGATTTACACAGAAAATGTCAAATATTCCTTCTAGGTCTGGAAAAAGATTTCAGGGCCAAGTGTTGATGAGTAAGGTTGATTTAAAATGTATCCACAGTGCAAGATCAGATTTGGGCATGCGGTGTAACTTAGTTTTTAAAAATGATCCAATGAATGTTAACACTGTTATTATACAGATAACGTACAAATCCATTAGAGGCTATGAGAGGATGCAAATAGTGAACTATTTGTTTTTAAACTCTGAGGAAAATGGCACAACTTTGTTTTTTAGCTATTAAAAATAATCCTTTTTTTTTTTTTTCCTTTTCCCAGTGGCATGGATATGACTGCAGTTCTCTACAAACTTGGATTCAGTGAAGCAGTGTTGCAATCCAAACTGGCTACTGGTGCAAGCACATTTGTGCTGGCCTACACTGTTCACAAATTGTTTGCTCCAGTTCGGATCAGCATTACCATAGTTTCTGTACCCTTTATTGTCCAGTATTGCCGAAAAATTGGCTTCTTCAAGCCTCCATCCCCATGATGCTATCCTGATGTTAGAAATGCTTCATACTCACATAGCTTTTAACATTGTTGTGCTACTGAAAAAAACCTCTTTGGACCCAGGTTCATAGTGACCTTGGCTTTTCTTTTCTGGAAAATGTTGACATCCATGTTTCATCCCCTTCCTCACCTCTCCATTGAGAACTCTGGTAAAATGGTATCTGGAAACTCCTGCTAAGAATAAGCGCTTGACAATAAACAAGCTGTTTAGAGCAGACTCAGAATATATATTTCAGTATCCTTACAGCTTACCCTTTAGGCCTTACTCTTCTCTGGGTGAAGTGCAGTTGCTACAGTTCACTATTTATATATAATGGATTTGAGGGACTAAATGAAGATTGTTTGTTTTTTCTTATTGTTATAATTACCATCATGTTTCTTTCTCCTTTGCTATTACCTGAAGGAGATACTATACTACCATGTCAGTTCCTGTTTTGAAAAATATAAATATTAGGAACCCAGTTTGTATATCTGGAACTTTTCTTATTTTTATATATTGATTCATTCTAAAAAGACCATTGACTTGTGCTGTACTCCCATGTTTCTGATCTGAGCATGGACTCTGAGCATCAGTTAAATTTGTTGCTCTTGTTAACAATTGGCCTTAAAGAAATCTTTCCCTTCATGCTAGAGCTCTATAGACTCTGGGGAGAGGAGCCCTGAGTCCACTGGTCCTGGAACCACTATTTGATCCTGTATGGGCATCGTTCAGTAAAAGCCATAGTAGATTTGCACCCATCCTGCCTTCTGCTTGACTTTAGACTATAACTTCGTGTCTCTGTCATCTTCCAGTGTCCATTGAAATTGTTGACAGACTTCCTTTGTGCTTTGTGCTAGGCTCAAGCGCTATAGGAAATGACATACGCACAACTGAAAATTAGCAGTAGGTCCCAAAGAAAGGAACCTTAGATGCAGTCACATTTTTAATGCATAGACTTAGGAAATGTATCTGCTAGTCACTTGGTTCTTATATTAAACTATCATAAATACTTGCTGTGGAAATGCCCTTTAATACTTCATTGCTCACTTCTAATGAACTCATAAAAGCTCAGTTTAACCATTAATATTTCAATTGTCCATCTGGCTTACTGTTTACTGTTCTCATAGGTCAATGTGATTCTGTACAAAAATATTACAATGGCTATAAGTTCATCAAGCCACAATTTCTAGATCTCCATGACATTTAATGCCATATTAACAACTTGAATATTAAATAAAAAATGTTTAGTTCAGATTCTTAAATTCCAAAGAGTGATCAAATAGTGACATTTCCACACTAGGAAGCATTTTTGTGAAATGGGTGGCGTTTGTCCCAAATGAACATTTAGGAGCAATTTAGGCATCAAATATAGATCTTTTTTTCCTACTAAATCTAATAATTGACTCCCTCCACCCCTCCCAATTGCTTTATCTGGATGTTCTTCAGCAGTTTAGTAAAACCAGTAGTGCCCCTTGCCCCAGTGAGAAAGCACTACAAATTAAGTCTATAAATATATATTTCCATTGATAATGGGTTAGAAATGCTGCTTAAAAATAATTTTCTGTATGATAATGTTCCTATCATACAGCCAGACAGCACCCACAAACCCTAAGAATGGGTTTTGAATAAGCTGTTCTACCACATATACTTCGGGAACTTTGGGAGAGAGCATGTAGTTGCACTACTCTAGCAGTAAGGAAGGAGCTACACTGTGACGATTGCAGTATGGTACCTGTTTCTCCCTTATCTGATGTATGTGAAGCATTATGTTCCTTGCTTGCTTGGCTGGTTCCTAGGGATTGGAAGCCTGTACAACTGTGTGGAGTGGGGAGAAGCTGCCTCTTGGTGTTAACTTTCTTTCCCTCATAACCTCTGGTATAAGTAACTTGTGAATGGCCCTAACGAAACACCTTGTAGCCAAGCATAGGCACGTAAACTGGAGTATAACTGGACAGTAGGGTTGTTGGTTGTAGGCATGTTCCTCTAAGGACATAGGCAGACAAGGTTCTTTGGGTAGATGTGATTTCTTTCATTAGACTAACTAAATAGTTGGAAAAATTGTTTTGGATAATAGGCTAATTCTGTCATTATCACAAAGCATTTTAATTGTTTGGCTGCTTTAACTTTTGAACAGAAGTTTTTACTTGCTGATACTAGGAGAGGTGAGATTTATAACCATTGCAGTTGTAGGGGTGACTGTATTTTGAGAGAGATCCATTAGTTGGTTCAATTAAAAGGGAAAAAAACCTTTTTTCTGGCATAATTTTTAAGAAAATGATTTTGTGTGTACTTGATTGAGGGCGTTTCATACTCCTGAGTGTTAAGACACACACCTCTCTAGCATCTCAGATGAAGATGGTCACAATGGACTAAACTGTTGCTTCTGATTCAGTATGTTACGTATTATCACTAATAAGAAAGCAAATGACATTCAAGTCTCTATCAAAGTTACTTCCTATAAAAGCAGTCATGATTTAGTGGTTTCTTTAAAAAAGTGTCCATCTGACAAGTCATTGTATAACTATACTTTACTTACACTTGGAAAAATAACTTTACATTTAAACTTTGTTCCCCTTTTTGCTCAGAAGGAAATAATTACACCTCATCATCATATAGTGGATTGTATAAAATGTTCAGTCTACCTAGATGAATGTTTTATAAAGTATATTTTGAATTAGCTTGACCATATGTTCAAAAATGCATCTTTACCTGTAAGCATAATATTAATTAAAATAGGCTTTTTAATACCAATTTTAGAATAAATATAATAAATGGTTTTCCTGGTAGTTTCTTTGGTATTTTCCAGTAGAAAGTTTTTTAAATAAGAATAAAAAAACTCTTCACTTAACACTTTCAGAAATCAAATGTCTGAAATCAGTACTCTTACATTCAAGAAATTCTATTGTAAGCCATACAGAAGTAGCTTAATAGTGAACTTCCACTATCACACTTTAGAAAAGTGAAAGCTGACACTATAGACTTGTAGCAGATAGTAGTGCCTGCATAAGGCTCCATTAAAGTTGATGAGGGCACAGCTGGGGCCTGACCCTAGACTATCACTACTAATTTACTTAAATTATTCCTATCACATCCTGCATCTGAAGTGCTTACTAAAAGGTTTTTTGGACAGTGGCCACCTCCACACCAGTGTTGGCTTTTGGTTCCACAAGGACACGTAGCAGCAAGACAACTTATGCCACTAGATGTCCCCAGGTAACGTTTGTGCTATTTTTCTAAGAAAGAAATACTCTAAAATTTCCTACCACTAAGTGGAACAGTGGTCTCCCACCTTTCAGGGGAGCACGGTAAACTTTTCTGCTACAGCAATATTTTAAAATTATTCCATGAAAAATTTAAGCCATGTGCAATCTTGTACTCTGGCCTAATGAACCGGAATTCTCTCTTGCAAAATGCCACAGCTTCAACAGAAAAATCTGAAAACAATAAAGAAGTGCTTCTTAGAATAATAGCACGAACCCTCCTCTCATGGAACATGGCAAGTTTTCCTTGGTTGGGTAGGGGAGGCTGGGGCCAGCAGCCTTACCTGGGGGCCTCCTGACCTGCAGCAGCAGTGATCCTGCCACTTAAAACCTGGCTGGCAATTGTAGCATAGCTGTAGGGGGGCAGGTTCCAGTTTTGAGCAGCCATACAGTCCCCACATGTGCTGCTGTTTCAATCCTTGGATAGCCAAGATATGGTTCCCTAGCTGTGGTCTGTAAGAAACATGTTGCCCAAAGGACCCCTCAAACCCAGAGTGTAGGCACAGGAATTTAGGAAGCTTTAAAAATAAAATCAACAGGAACAACAAAATATATTGCCTGTTCTGTTACTTGGCCCATGGGCCACAGCCTAAAGTTTTGTCTTCATTGCACAAGACACTGTTTTAAATGCAGTTGAAAGAGTAGTGAAAGCAAAGCAACTCTGCTTTAAGTTGCCTCAACATGTTCAAATATAGAAGGGGTTGAACTTTAGCTGCTAGCTTTAACTAGTTGTTGCATATTCACTGGTGCAGAATAATTTGAACACCCCATCCCCTTTCACACATACATGCACCCACACAAAAGAACTGCTACCAGCATGTAACCAGAATTTATTTATTTAAAATTTCAATTACCTCACCACAGTAACAGGACTGACAGTTAAAAACAAGAAAAAAAAGGAAAAAGAAATTCAAACATAATTGTTATGACAATTGCTAGGAAGTGTGTTCATGTTTCATTCAGCTTCAGATCACAGTGCATTCATGTTTCATTCAGCTTCAGATCACTGCACATTTCAGATACTCATAGCAGCCCAATAAATTAAAAAACAAAGACCACAGGCATCTCTGGGATGTGTTATTGCACTGTTCATTAAGCCATGACCTGGACTTGGTTGCATGATGAGCACAGTTACAAGGCTCTCATTTTGTTCAATCCTTTTACAAAAGGAGGATAGCCACCTGGCCAAGACTACGTTTTGTTGTTAGCTTCACTCTTTCGACTGCCTGCAGCCTCACTCATTCTGCTAGCAGGTGATTTCGTAGAGTTCTCTCTAATCCATGGATGTTCAAGAACATCTTTAAGTGGTAGCCTGTGGTATGGATTATGTTTTAGAAGCTTTGAAATTAGATCTTTAGCTCCTTCTGATAAAAAGGGAGGATATCTGAATTCAACCTGAGGGGGAGGAAAAAAATGTTAATTTTCAGTGGTAAGCCAGACTTAAAAAATACTAAGTGTCAGATGAAATAAGGCAAATAGTGACAATCCTAAAAGTATGACTACATACCCCATCTGCCTCAGAGGGCCACTAAAGGCAGAAAATATACCACTAAATATCCCACTGACAGTGTAGCTATGGATTGTAGTTCCTACATACAGGAAGCCGCACCCTGCTCTCCCCCACACCTCCACTAAAAGACTGAAGGCTTCTCTGTATGAGAGAAACATTACTACAGACAAAGCAACTATCCTGTTAACTAGGCAGAGATGCTTGGAAAAAAAAAGTTTTAAAAAGCATGAAGTCAGTCTAGTTCATGAAAGCAAGATAAGTAGGAAAAGGTTATTTACTGCTTACCTTTGAAATACATCGGTAAGTTTCCTGATATGTCTCTGCCTCAAAAGGAGGTTTTCCCACAAGGAACTCATAGCACAGAACCCCCAGGCTCCAGATATCCACTTTTTCATCATGTGTTCTTCCTTCAATCATCTCAGGAGGCAAGTAGTCAAGTGTTCCACAAAGAGTGGTCCTCCTAAAAATGAAAATGTAATGGTTTCAGAATGTCTGTAGTTTGGTCTTTGTGGGGCAGTGCTGTCAACTTCTAAAGACTACTGTGAGTTGTTTGTTGCATCAGCTTCTACCCATGTCCAGTTTTGCTTAGGAATGAAAGAGCTTCCTGGGGTTAATTTTAGACCTTTATTGTGAAAGTGACTTCCTATGAGCAAGTTTCAGGAAAATATAAAAAGGACTTATGAATTATAGCACAATTCACAGCCCTTACTTGGGTAGAGAGGCTTCCGATACAATGCATGGGGAGTTAGATGTCTCTATAAACAACTCCTGCTCAGGATCCTGTTTAGAGAGCAACAGGATGGGGAGACGAAATCCAAAGCAGTGGGGCCTAGATACTTTACTGTGGGTAGCAGAATAGCATTGGTCCCCCATTGCTGAAATGTTGGAACTCTTGCTCATCATGTGGAAATCCTGGGTTAGGTTCCTCAGATGGGAGAAGGCAAACCAATATATTATAGGAGACGCTTCTGGGGTGGGAAGGAAGTATTTCAGTGCGTTTCCTACCACTAAGTGGAACAGTGGTCTCCCACCCTTCAGGTGAGCAGGGTAAACTTTCCTGCTACAGCAACATTTTAAAATTATTCCATGAAAAATTTAAGCCACGTGCAATCTTGTACTCTGGCCTAATGAACCGGAATTCTCTCTTGCAGAATGCCACAGCTTCAACAGAAAAATCTAAAAATGATAAAGAAGTGCTTTCTTAGAATAATACAAAAGTAGGGCTAGAAAGTCGCATCTAAGTCCAACCCCCTGCCTGAAGCAGGATCATCTCTATCCAAACCACCCTATGCAAACTTATTGTCTAACCTATTACACAAACTACAGTCAACACAACCACAAGACAGTACCCTAACCTGTCACAGGTAAAGCAGGGGTCAACATCCTGCTGTAGCAAGGGTTAAGAGTTGCATGAGAGATCCAAGGAAGAGGGCCACACCCCGTGCTACAGAAGAAGCCTCTACTGTTTGTACCAATCAGACAGCGTGGCAAAATTCCTCCCTGACCCCAAATATGGCAATTGGTCTGAACCCGAATTTGCCCCTCCAGTCAGGAATTTGTAGGTTGACATCCCCAGCCTTGGCTGCAGCCAACACCCAGTGTTTCTATTGCTTACCTCTGGACCTCACCAACTTCTCCATATCCTTGTTTAAAATGTAGACCTCAAAACTGCACACAATAGTCTAGATGAGGCCTAACCAGTACTACGTAAAGAAGCACTATTAATGCCCGTGTCTTGTGCCCAATTATTCTGTTGATGCATACAAAAACTGCATTCTCTGTGCAGCTGCACCACATTGCAGACTCGTACTGTATCTGTGATCTAGTTCCTAGATCCTTCTCTGTAGTGCTGCCATCCAGCAAGGTATTACTCATGGTTTGTGATCAGGAATCTGGGTTTTCCATTTCCCCACAGAAAAACAAAACATGAATTTTCCCATCTTACTGAAGGGAAACAGATTTCACATTTTAGCAGAGAAGCCCAGATTTTACAGTTTCACAGCAAGCTCCAGCCTGAGTTCCAGCCTGCAGGGGACCAGGAGGGAGCAGAAAGAGGGTGGTCAGGCAGGGGGTGCCATGTGCACGGCCCCAGACAGCCTGAAGAGCAGCTCCCATAGGCGAGTAGAGTAGGGGAAGGGCAGGGAGGGTGTGGAGAATTGAGGCCTCCCCATACAGTGGGATGGAGGCAGTTGGGCAGGGCTGAGTAGCATATGGGTTTTCAGGCCTGAGGCTGGAATGCACAGCTGCAGGGCCCCAGCACGGACTGGGACAGGCTATGTGTGGCTCAACTGGGGGTGGACGGCTGTCTCCCTGCCATAACGCACACTCGCAGAGGGCAGTGGGGACCTGCAATCCCCAGATCTGTGCAGAGGGCTGGGGTGGGCTTCCACCCTGTTGCCCTCCCCCAGGGTCCCCGCAGCACAGTGGGCACAACCCAGCGTGGCAGGGCAGAGGATGCTCATGCAAGCAGCTTTCTCCACGCTGGCCTGGTGATGTGCCCCCTGCCTGCATGGCAACTTTGAGGGGCACAACCCCCACCCCCTGCTGCCTTCACTGCAGTTGCATGTCACCAGGGCAGCACAGAGCACCCAGTGGCAGGCAGCTTCTCTGCTCAGCTCTGTTCCGACACTCTGGGATGCGCCAGCCCTGGGAAACAGCAGTAGTGTGGGAGAGTGAGCCCACAGCCAATACCTACCCCCAACTCTGCCCCGTGCATAGATGGGGGGGCCTGCCCCCCCAGAGAGCACGCCCCATGGCAAGGAGTCAGCCCCACTCCTAATCTGAGCCTGCACCCGACGGCTGGGGGGGGTGGGGAGCAGCCAGGGGACAGCTGGGCTGTGCTCCGTTGCAGCAGCCACCGGCTCCTAACGGGCAGGGGACTGTGGACCCAGATCCCTGGTCCCATAGGCCTGGCAGCTGGGGCCCCCTGCAAAGCTGGTGTGGGGAGATTGCAAGAGGCACAAACAGGGCCGGGGGGACCTGTGGGAGGGCTTTAACTTTAAATTGCAGATTTTGGTGTTTCTAATCGGAATTTGTGATTTTTAAATTGGAGAATTTGCATTCATGCATTTATTTATTTATAATGGGGGAAAACCAGGATGACTGCTTATGATGCATCAGAAGCTCACTCCAGGACTCAAGGACTTAAAAAATAGTTGGGCCAGTAGTTGGGTCCACTAAGTAAATAGCCAATTTGGTGGTCCTTGCATATTTCCAGTCAAGTTAGATTCTCCCATGAAAATTGTAACAGTAGTAAATAAACAATAATGGTTCCTTAAGTCAGAACCACAGAAATTTTGTACTTCATCATAAGATTAGGTGAGAGGTATGCAAATTCTTACCTAGATGATGGAGCATGAACAGACCATCCAAAATCTGCCATCTTCAGCTCTCCATTTGAGCCAAGAAGCAAGTTTTCTGGTTTGATATCTCTATGAATCACACGTTTTGAATGACAGTATGATAGAGCATCTGCTAATTCTGTGATGTACTGTTTAAATAAATAAAAAAGTAAATTAGTGGTAGCAGCTCCTTCAGGATGATTTTTGAAGAATCAGATAGCTTCTATAAAGCATTTCCTAGGTATTACATCTAATCTTACAACACTAATTTCTGACCAAGTCATTTTGTCATCTTAAGCTCCTGTTATTTGGTACTGTCATTTAAAGCAGGAGGAGGTTGTTGCAGACGTTTCTAAAGTGCCAAGAAGCAATGAAAGGTATGTCATTATGCAAACTGACAAGCCTCCCAGAGCTCCAAGTTTTGGATATAAGTCCAAAATAAAAAAATATCAGTTTACTTCAGCAGAGGCATGCTGACAAAAATTTGGTTTCAAGAGCAAACTTAATATTTCAATAATTTGATATATTTGCAGAATAGGTTTAAGAAAGAAAAAAATTAAAAGGGTTTAGAAAAATGTGTGTGTATACATGCAAACTAGAGCAACTTACATTAGCAGTTCTTTGCTCATCAAACTTTGTAAGCTTCTGTAGCTCTTTGTAGACTTCTCCACGAGGTGCATACTCTAGAATAAGGTATACTCTTGTGGCATCATGAAAATACCCATACAGTCTGAGAATGTTGGGATGTCTGCAAGAAAGTGTGAATGTCTTTTCAAAACAAAAAAATATTAACAGAAGGAAAGCTTTTGCATCCATACACAGGCTATGCATGTTAACACTTCATTGACTTTCCACCTTCTCCAATGTTGACTTGAGTCAGCAACAATTGATACCATGTAGGTGCAAGCTAGCTTTAATATAAAAGGCTGATGAAATTGAATGTATTTGTCATTCCATATCCCCCACCCAGGCCTCAAGCTTACACAAGACATCAGCTTACAACACACTCATCTAAATAAAGAGGTTTTACCTGTTACTTTTAAAGATTCTTTAAAATTCTCCACTGAGACATTTAAGTGCATTTTTGCCTAGCCAGCTTCAATATTGTCTCTAGGGTGTGTTATTTTCTTGAGGGGACTGGGGGTTCCCCACACTTCAAGAAGGTGGGACCCCTACCCACCGTCCAAGCTGTACAGCAGGGGTTGACATCATTTTTGGCTGGAGTGGCAAAAACATGCCAACCCGGAAAACCACACATCAACTTGGCATGCCAGGAACAGACCACAGGGGAGCCGATCCTCTGCCGACAGCAGCTGCATGCGTGCCTCTGGGCAGATGGCAGGGGAGAAGTCTGGGGCAGCACAACCCCAGTCTCTCCTGCCATCTGCCCAGTGGCGCACAAACAGCCAAAAGCTCTGGAGCCTTATGGAGCGGTCTAAAACCTCACCCCGCAGCTGCCTGCCACAGCCAGGTTGGGTTTCAGGCAGCTGCTACCAGCCATGGAGTCCAGGGTGCTTGCAACATGGCTTGCAGCTTCCCAGCTGTCTGCTTCAAGTGGCCCATGGCAGCTGCCCAGAGCCTGGGGCCAGCTGTGATGTACCAAGCAAAATGGCCTCGCATGCCATACTCTGGCATGCATGCTGGGAGTTGTAGAGGGTCTTAGGATGTTATTGCTAAAGATACTTTTCATTTTTGAAATTGGTGTTCTCCTTTATATCCAGGTTTATTCAATACGAGAGATGCCATTTGGAAACATTGCCAATGAGAAAGTCTGCTCTTCCTCAGCATGTATAGCATTGAAGCATTTTCAAGTACAAAATAATTCACTGCATTATGCCAGCTATTATCTCACACTGTCACTTTGCCTAGCAAGTCAGAAGCCAGAATCCAGTAAGGTTAGTTTAAAAGAAAGTTGGAGTTGCAACCTCTCTGTTGTATCCTTTATACAACAGGATATAAAGACTTCCCTCCAAACCATAGTTCTTTCAAATTACTTCCTTAAACATGTTTTGTGTAAAGTCCACTGTAAGTTAAAAAAAGATGCAATTTTAAGGGATTGCCATGGCAGGTATAAAAGCATGAAGACTTCTGTTATATGTAGATGAGTTCAAACTTTGTGTTAAGGTGATAGAATTCAGGAGGCAACAAGTTCAGCTGCTTATCTTGCTTGAAACAATGTATCTTTAACTACAATTCTAATAAGTTGGGGGGAGGGGTTGTTGGTTTGTTTGTTTTTTTTACCTAAGATGAGACTGTATTTCTACTTCTCTCCTCAGCTGATGCTCTACTCCAGCTTCCTCCAGCTGAGATTTAAACAGCACCTTCAGTGCGAGAATAAATTTGCTTTGTTTTTCACGAGCCAGATATACATTTCCAAACTTCCCTTTTCCCAGAGGACGGCCGATTTCAAAGTCATCAAGAGACCACTGCCTCCTAAGAGAGGAAAAAAGAAATATAGTTAAACTGCTAGAATACAAAAGGCCTGGAACTCTTTTTTTTTTTTTTTTTGTATAAATGTCCATGGAGTTATTCTGGGTTAAGATTTGTATCAATTTAACTAAGATCAAGATCTGGCCTCAAAATCCAATATATTTAAACTGCAAAACACTTTTTCTACATTATTTTTCCTTAAATGCCAAGAGTGAAATTCTAACCTAGCTGATATCACTGACAAGCATTTTAGACTTCTAGGTCTAGGTTCCCACTTAACACACAAAAATACTAGGAATGCAACTTACTTTTTAGTCTCTTGATTTTTCGGTTTAGAAGTACCTTCTTTTTCAGACTGGTTTGCTGCATACAAAGAGAGTTTCAACACCTTAATTAAGCAAACCCACAAAACATAACTGCCACAACTGTCAACTTTTACCATGCTTTTTCTAGATTCCAAGTTTTGGGTAGAATACTTCTATTATTATAATATATCTATCAGCAAGGTACCTTACCATCTGTGGCTGTTAAATTTTAGTCACTATTCTGTTATATGGACAAGCAGGTAGCACCCTGCTAGTTGGCCAGTTATTAATCCAGAAATAATTCTGTGTAGGTTCATACTACCCATCATTTCAACTATCTTCCTATGTGAATGCAATCCTCTTATATAGAAGAAAGTCAGGATGTAAGATAAGTTACACAAACCTCACCTATAGAAAATAAGTGTCAGGTCTGTTAATTTGCTGCAGTCAACCAGTTTAATGATCAATCTTTGAAAGTCTCCTGGGTGTCATGTCAAGATAAGATAGATGAGTAAATGAATTATTTACCAGATATTGGAACATGATGAGGCTTTTCATTATTATTTGGAGCCTGAGGCCTAGAAGATGATTGAACTACACATGTTGGCTGAGGCTGTTGCATCCGCTGATTATGAGATAGTTTCTGATTAGACGCTGCAGTTTTTGGAGCTTGTGATGGTACAGGAACTCGCTGAGCCAAGTTTGAAGGACACAAGACACGTTGTGCTTGGGCTGCGCCTCCAGGGACTCGACTCTGAGGAAGCTGAGAGACGGGGACTCGTTTTGGGCCATCCCCAACATGGGATGGAATCTAAACAGACATACAAGACAAGGCAGAAGCACTAATTATTGTACTGTAACTCACATAGTTCATTTCCCACCTTTGCACAACCTAATTTAGCTGCATTTCTCCCCATTAGTCTACCCATAGAAGGCAAAAACTTAAAACAATCTGAAGTTGGGACAGTACCACATTCTCAGACTGTTTTAAGAACAACATAGGCCTCCATAACAGAGCTATTAATGCCTCTGCTACGCATTACGCCCATTATGCTGCCCAGCCTCATAAACAGACAGGGTGAACCACTTGGAGAAGGCAGGGGGTCCTTCTGTCGAGATGACCAGAAGGGGTTATGGCAAACAAGGACCAGGATGAACTGGTGGAGCAAGAACAAGTCTTGCACCTTTTACCTTGGCACCATGTGCAGGCAAGCCTGGGCGGTTCTCTTTCCGGGTTCTGTCCATGCTGCCTGAAAAAAGAGAGTAAAAAATACAAACCAGCCTGGCCCTCAACCTCTCCAGCAGATCCATCTACCCCTCCCCACCGCTCTCTCTAGGCCCATCTGCGCCCTCCCCCCTTTCTCCAGACCCATCTGTCCCACCACCCCCACTTCAGGACTATATTTCCCCGCCCTCCTCCTCTCTCCAGGCCCATCTGCCCCACCACCCTTCTCCAGGCCCATCTGCCCCCCTTCTTTCTCCAGGCCCATCTGCCCCACCACCCCACTCCAGGACCATATTTCGCCGCCCTCCTCCTCTCTCCATGACCATCTGCCCCCCACACGCGGGGATCCCCGGAGCCCTCCCGATGCCCCCAGCAGCCCTTACCGCTACCACCCCACACCCTGCCGCGAGCACTATTTGAATTCAAACCTTCCTCCCTGTAACAGCCTTTAAAACCGCCGCTGCTCCCTATTGGCCCGCTTCCCACCACGCTGGCGCTCTGATTGGCTCCTGCTCCACCCTTCCCGCCCGCCCATTGGCTCACGAGTGCTCCCGCCCCCTCCCATCGCTCTCGGGCCGTGGGTCTCTAGAACGCCTGCGCGGTAGCGTGAACCGCTTCCCGCCCCTAGGGCGGTGCAGACGCAACGTACGTAGGTGACGTGCCGCCTCTCGGCCGCTTGTCCCCCCCCCCACACCCCTGGCGCGCGCCAACTGCGTAGATCGGCGAGATAGTTACGTCGGTTTTTCCGCCAGTTCTCGGCCTCGGTTGGTCTCTCCTTACGCAAGTCGCGTAAGCCCAGACCACCCACCCGTGGCAGCGATGGAAGTGCCATCCCCGCCGCCCGCCGCCCCGTGAGGCCGCGGGGCGGGCAGTTAGCGGGGCAGGAAGTGCCTCAGGTCAGTCCTGCCCCCCGGCTGGGAGGTGGCAGCCCCCGGCTCCTGGCAGCGGGGGGTGGGGGGGCTGCGCTGCCCCCTCAGGGGAGGCAGGAGGGCACCGGGCCCAGGCTCCGCAGGCCGCACGGGGCAGCTCTGCCATAGGCCGGCCTCGAGCGCTCGAGACGTGATACGAGCACCACGAGGACGTCCAGAGGCCCAGCCCCAGCGTCGCCCGCTCGACGCCTCCCACCTGCGGGGACCCTTGAGTGGCACCAGGCCCCAGCGGCCGCCGTCGCCCGACGGTGAGCCGAGGCGAGCCGAGTCGGCCCAGCGAGGCAAGAGCAGCCGCAGAGGTAGGTGGCAGCTGACAGCGCCGGTGGCCGACAGAGCGTGGGGAGGCGATCCCGGTGCCAGCAGCGAGCGCCAGGATGTCAGGCCGCCGCCTCGTCCCAGCCTGCGACAGACGCCCGCTGCCACGGGGTCTGGGGAACATGGGCTCCCCCCCCATCGACCCACGGGCCCTGCGCCTGCCCTTCCTCGAGGCTGACGTGAGTACGGCTGTCCCTTGGGGCGGGCGGGGGGCACCCAGGAAGAGCCTGCCGCGCCTGAGACTGCTGCCTGGTTGAGGTGGGGAGTCAACTGGCACTGCCGTGAAACTCGGCGGGAGCCCGCGTTTGCCCACAGTGTCCCGCTGCAGCAATGGCCTAGCACCGAGGGGGCAGGGGGCATGCCCCTGGGCACCCACTGGGCCCTCCTGGGGGTATTCAGTCCCCTTTCAGCACTTGTTTCACCACCGTTGTCTCTGGCCTCGGGGATCGGCCGCTTCCTCCCACTTGGCAATAGCCTGTGGACAGGCAGGTGCAACTGTAAGCATTGGTTCCTGGGTGCTGGAGACCCGTGCTGTGCGAGTGCTTTGCACAGATGTGTGGCGAGACGGACCCTGTACAGGAGCACTTGACAGAGACAGCCCTAGGGGAGGGCAAAGGGGATGACTGCGCTTTAGGGGACCTCCAGAGTTTTGCAACCAATGTCTGTGCTTACAGGTCATCCACATTTAAGTCTCTAAGGGACCCCAGACAGCCCACTGGTCCGGGGCCCCAACACCCTTAACGCCACCATTGCACCCAGGCAGCTCCCTTAGACCCCACCTGCCTGCAGCAGGGATCTGAACACACACCCCTCTCAGGCCTTTGCTGCCCATTCCCCCGCTTGCTCTCTCGCCACAGCAGCCTCTGCTGCCCTTCATCCATCCTCACCAGACTCCCTTCACCCGCCGGGATCACGAGACCCCTCTGCCCAGGCCGCCCCCCCCCCCCCCCGGATCGGGCCCGCGTGTTGGACGTGCTGGGGGAGCCCATGGACGGGTCACGTGACTGCCAGGCGCGGCGGGCTGCGCGCATGCGCGCTGATGCGTCCTTCCCCTCCCCTCCCTACCTCCTTCCCTCCAGGGCCGGCTCCCATCGATGTGCGGGCGCTCGATGCAGCTGCCTTCACGGCGGAGCCTCCTGCGCTCTCGGCTGCTGCTGCCGCCGCC
>JAGPOW010000797.1:7581594-7603350 GCA_030014935.1 Caiman crocodilus | reverse complement strand
TTCTGGCACCTTGGTTTTTGGCCTCCACTTCATGTTGCAAGCTGAGCAACTCTTCCGCACCCCCCAGTACATATAAGACCTTTTTTGCCCTCTACTTTTGATTGCAAGCTGAAAATCCCCCCTCCCCCTCCCAATGCAATACCTTTTTAATTGACTTTATCTCCATTAAAGAACTTTGGAAGAAGACATGCAGTTCACTTTTCTATGAAAGACAACGCCAGTTCAGTCCAATTTTATTTTGTGATTTTTTTTTTTATCTTTGTTTCAGGCCCCTGCAAGGCAGTCCTTGCTCGCAATGTATAGAACAAAAGTGAGCTTGAAAGATCGTCAGCAACTGTATAAACTGATTATTAGTCAGCTGCTGTATGATGGATACATAAACATTGCCAATGGCCTGATAAATGAGATAAAACCACAGTCAGTCTGTGCACCCTCTGAGCAGCTGCTGCACTTAATTAAACTAGGTAAGCTGTAAATTTTAATGTCAATAAATGAAGAATCTTGAAATTCAACTTTGCTTACAGTGCAGGTACACAGTGGTCTCAGTCTTTAATGCAAAAATCACTCTTAATGATTCTCTGTTGTTAGTGTCATGGATGGTGGTGATCCTGCTTTGATTTAGGGTTTAAATTGAATGATTTTCCAGTGTCTTCCTATCCCTACATTTCTATCCACAACAGAACCAGAGAAAATTTTAAATGTAGGGCTTTCGAAAGCAGTTTGGGTTTTTGCCAGATACAAGAATGCTTATCCAGTACCCTGAATGTTTTGAAAGTCTTCAGGATCATAATACATGGGTTCATTGGATGTACCAGATCAAAGCAAAGCATGTGGTAATAAAGGTCATAGAAATTGACATAACCAGTTCCATATGAACAACATAAGCTGTCTCAGCCCACCTCTCCTTGCAGAGAGTGGACAAACTGTGTGTCCTGTTGTGTTTTGAAGGCTGGAAATCTAAACTGCTTTAAGGATTTTGGAAAGGTCCAAGGCCACAAAAGAGGCAGCCCTACCACTCCCTCTCTAATGACATACCTGCACCTAGACTACAGCATGGCATCAAAACAACTGAACTATTCACATCCTAAAAGCAGCTTAGCCATAGCAGCATGGAGTTCCACATTGGTTAATTTATTGCAAAATGGTTAACTGTAGAGGTGCGCTGTTACATCAGTCCGATATCGGATTAGTACTGATATAAAGAAAACTGGCTGTATTGGAAAGCGGCTCAATGTGGCCAATAATTTGGCTCATGTATGTGCATAGCTGCAACGCAGCACTCGGGCAGCGAGGAGCAGAGCTGCTCGCAGCTGATAAGTCTGATGTGGTGGAAGGGGCTTTGGGGGAGCAGGTGTGTGTGTGGGGTGTGTGTGTCCCCAACATGGTGAGGGAGGGGGCACGGGCCAGAGCCACAGCTCATGGTGGGGAAGGTTCCTGCCACTGCTTGCACCCCAGGAGGGCATGTGCCCCCGGATCTGTGCAGGACAGGTGAGCTGTAGCTACAGGCTCTTCTCCACGTGAGCTGGGCTTGGGGTGGCTACAGAGGAGGGTAGTGTCCTATGCTCTGCCCTGGCTGGGCAGCACTTGGCCCTGCCCCCCCTCTCACCAAGGGGCGGTGTTGATATTCCCCCGCCCCTTTCCTCCCCTCTACCACAACGGACTTACCAGCTGTATCAGAAGTTGGATTGATATCAGCTGATACGCTTCCTTAATTTTGGCTATTGGTATCGGCCCAAAAAGTCTGTATCGGTGCATCCCTAGTTAACGGATTGAACTTCATCTTGTATGCTTTGTGCTATTTGTCACAGGAAGTATGTCTTGAGGAAGGGCAGGTAGGTCCTAAGTCACTTAGCATCTGCTGGAATAGGGGCATTGCATGCCCTGATGTTGCTTATCAGATCAGCATTCAAATCAGCTATAGTACAGCCTGTTTGACTGAACAAGACACAATGTGACAGTGTATAGCATAAACTTAATGTTTGGCAGCAGGCATTAAGTAATATCTTCATTGGAGTATGCAGCAGAACAGACATTTTTTTTTTTATAGAGATTGTGCTGTAGTACGATCTAGAAGTTTCAACAAGGCAGTGATCATATTTTAAAAATAGCTTTGATCTGAAAGACAATTACTATTTTAATAAGCTAAGCAAAAAGGTCAGAGGTGAAAAAAACTAGGAAAGAGAGAGTAACTGATGTATCCAGATTTCAAACCAAATCAGTAGCAGAACCAGAAATAACAATCCAAGTCTGAGTCTCAGTCTACTATCTTGACCACTAAACCATACAGTTCTAGTTGTATCCAATTAAAAAAGTGTTAGCTTGTTCAGCCAGAAACTATAAACATGCACATCATGGTTATGCTGTCCTTTTCAGTGCTGAGTTGACTCTTGCCTTGCCAGTGTAGATGCATCCTGCAGGCAAAGAATCTGAAAAATGTATGTCATGCATGGAGAGGATTAGCCATTCTTACCAGTGGTACTGCATTATTGTGGGTCAGTCTTGGTTCTCTTCACTGAGCCCCACACAAACAGTTTTATAAATAAATGTCTCTTCTTCAGTCTTTTCAAACATCAACTTACATGTAAGCAATATTTTTGTTTGAAAAGGTGATGATAGATGTAATCTTGGCGTCTTCATTGCATTGTTAATAATAAATATTTTTTTTTTTTTTTTTTTTTTTTTTTTTTTTTTTTTTTTAGATCATGTTAAGAGGTGTGGTTTTTCTAGTATACGTCCTGTTAAGTAATGGGAATGTAGTTAAAAGTAGCAGAGGTGTGCTTTACATTTTACTTGTGTTTTAAAACTACCCCAGTGGTCATAACAAACTACTTTATCTCAGATTTGCTGATGTAACTGCATCTGTATTAGGAGCTTCTGCTGACTGTTGAATAGGGATTGCATCTTTCCATACTTTTGTCCAGCATCACTTTGGTAGCAGAAGAGTCTGTATTTTGTCCTGGCTGTGGTCAAAACTTTTGCAAGGATACTTGATATGTTTAATTTCTCTTCTTTCAGGAATGGAGAATGATGACAGTGCAGTTCAGTATGCTATTGGGCGCTCAGATACAGTAGCTCCAGGCACAGGAATTGACTTGGAATTTGATGCAGATGTACAGACTATGTCTCCTGAGGCTTCTGAATATGAGACCTGTTATGTCACATCTCATAAAGGGCCATGTCGTGTAGCTACCTACAGCAGGGATGGTCAGTTAATAGCTACAGGATCTGCTGATGCATCAATAAAAATTCTTGATACAGAGAGAATGTTGGCAAAAAGTGCCATGCCCATTGAGGTAATGTATTATTCGAATCATAAGTGATCAGTTAACATTTAAAATGGTACATCCTTATTAAACTGTTTCATCAGCCTGGGATGCCAGTACTGGAAATGGTATATTTTTGTTCAAATGGAATCTGTGAGAACTAGTGGTAGTACATGCTCTTAATGTTACCCTGATCAAAATCAATGCAATTCTGTGATTTTTTTTTTGGAGATGGTGCAGTATCATAATTCAGAGACACACAGTGACAAACTGACCCTTTGAATTGTATTGGCTTTTACATTTGATTTTGAACAACTTGTTTACCCTTTTATATGGATCTGCTTCTCTGAAAAAAAAATTGTCACTTAAAAGAATGATTAGTGACTGCCTTATGACAAAAAAACCCCTATGTGCTTAATTTTTTTTTTTTTTGGCAAATCAGGCAATTTATCCTTTATAAAATAAGTATTTTTTTAGTATACTTATAGCTTTTAAATTAAATATTTGACAACAATTTGTTTCATTGTCAGAAGCATACCGTCTTCTAGGCATCTAACTCATTTCAGTGTTCTTCATAGGTCATGATGAATGAGACAGCTCAGCAGAACATGGAGAATCATCCTGTTATTCGAACTCTTTATGATCATGTGGATGAGGTTACCTGTCTGGCTTTTCATCCAACAGAACAAATCCTAGCCTCCGGTTCAAGGGACTACACTCTCAAATTGTTTGACTATTCAAAACCTTCTGCAAAAAGAGCTTTCAAATATATCCAGGTGAGATGTTATAGCCCGAAAACATAAATCAAAAAAGAAGCTTGAAATCTTTCAGACAAACGAACAAAATGCACAATAGCAGTTAATTTAATATTTCTGTACATGTAACTTCCAGACAGGCTCTTGTGATAAGGTAAATAACGTGTGCTTTTGCCTGACCAACTTGATTGCCTTCTTTGAGATGACTGGCTCTATGGATGTGGGGAAAGCAGTAGATGTGATATGCCTTGACTTTAGCAAGGCTTTTGATAGTCTCCCACTGCATTCTTGCAGGCAAGCTAAGGGAGTACTGGACTGTACTGATAGGTAGAAAAAAATGGACTGTATCGTGGATAAAAAAACTGGCTGGATTGTTGGCCTCAGAAGATAGTGACAAATGGCTCAGTGTGTAGTTGCCAGCCAGTATCAAGTGGAGTGCCCCAGGGGTCAGTCCTGGGGTTGGTTTTATTCAATATCTTCATCAACCATCTGGAAGATGGGATGGATCACACCCTCAGCAAGTTTGGTAGATGACACCAAGCTGGGGAGAGTAGTAAATATGCTGGAGGGTAGAAGTAGGATTCGGAGAGACATTGACAGATTGGAGGATTGGAACAAAAGAAATCTCATGAAGCTCATTAAGGACAACTGCAGTCCTTCACGTAGAACAAGCCGATGCACTCGGCACAGGCTGGGGACTGACTGGCTAGGCAGCTGCTCTGCAGAAAAGGCCCTGGGGGTTACAGTGGACAATAAGCTGTATATGAGCCAACAGTGTGCCCTTGTGAAGAAAACTAATGGTATATTGGGCAGCGTTAGTGGGAGTATTGCCAGCAGATTGACGGAAGCAATTTTTTTCCCCTCTTATTTGACACTGGTGGGGCCACATCTGAAATACTCTGTCCAGTTTTGCACACCTTGCCCCCTTTCCCTCTGGCCCCCCACTACAGAAGGGATGTGTGCAAATTGGAGAGAATCCAGTAGAGGACAGTGAAAATGGTGAGGGGGTTGGGGGCACATGACTTCTGAGGAGAGGCTGAGGGAACTGGGCCCATTTAGTTTGGAGAAAAGAAGACTGAGAAGGGATATTCTAGTAGGGCTATGCAAGCTTCGGTCCCTGGTTCGGTTCAGTGGCTGAATCTCCGAATCCAAATCGAATCAGAGGATCTTTAATCTCTCCGAGTCGAATCGGAAACCTCCAAATTGATTTGAACGGATTCAGCAATTCAGACTTAGAAGCAGCTTTAAATGTTTTTTTCTACATACCTCTAGGTAGCAGGCGGCTCGTGAACACTGTGATGCTGGGGTGCCCAGTGTCCCACAGGAGTGCAGAGGGCTCCCCAGCGCACTCGGCAGCAGACGTGGAAGCAGACCAGAAGCAGTTCTGGTCCACTTCCAGGTCTGCCATTGATCATGCAGGGAAGCTCCCCTGCACTCCCCCCCAGCTCAGTGACAGGTGCCTCCTGGGCTTGGGGTGGTACTTCTGGTCCACTTCTGGGCTCACCATCAAGCACGTGGATGGCCCCCCCCCCACTCCTGTGGGATGCTCCATCCACCTCAGCATCACAGAGTTTACAAGCTGAGCTGGTACCTTGAGGTATGTAGAAAAAACATATAAAGCTATGTCTGTCTGAATCTCTGATTCTGCAAATCGGCATTGACTCTTCAGATTCAGATTTAACCAAATCAAATCGGGGACAGCGATCCAAATCAACAAATCAAATCACTGTCCCCAATTTGGGCCAAATCCAAATCAAATAGGGTCTGCTTCACACACCCCTATTTAATTTTTTTTTTTTTTTTTTTTTTTTTTACGATTATGGTCTGTGAAAATATAATGCTTGCCTGCCTGATTTTTTTAAAAATAGTCAATTTTCAGAATCCCTAATTATTAGTTCCTGAGTTTCTAGCAGACATTTTCTGGAACAGTTAAAGTTTTATTGTTTGTTTGGCTAAGAGTAGAGATTCCCTGACTTCCCCTTCAAATAAGCTTTGAAATCTTCCCCACACTGCCAAAGCAAATAATATTTGAAAATTGACGCAAGGTTGCAAGTAAAGTTCTGGTGTTACTGGCTGCTTGCAGATGTTAAGAAAAACCAAAAAACATGATTTACCAGAAAAAGCAGCATGTTACTTTGACCTGGGTCTGTATGAATCACATGTTTCAGCAAGGCATGTTGGCACTTGTATCTAAAGCCAGTTCAATCAGCTATTACATAAAAGCACCAAAAATCTCCACTGAAGTGCCCAAACTATACAGATGATGGGCAAGCTGGTTCAACTGACATGAAGCCCCTTCTATGCGCATGCTGGGCTTGGCATGGGAGCACGCTGAGTTTAAAGCACCACTTTTTATTTATTTATTTATTTATTTTAACATCTGCAAGCAGCCTAAATGTCATTATCTTGTGGGGGAGGTTGGGGTGGAAGAAATTGGTCTTCATTTTTTGTGGTCTAATTATTGAACACTGACAAATCTGAATTGTTTTGCTATTAAAAATATGTGTTTAATTCTAAATTGACAATCTAACAGCACATCTTTTCCCTGGAATTTTTAGTACTTATATTCATTATGTATTTCTGATCAAACAGGAAGCAGAAATGTTACGCTCAATCTCTTTTCATCCTTCTGGAGACTTCATTCTTGTTGGTACCCAGCACCCTACTTTACGGCTGTATGATATCAATACATTTCAGTGTTTTGTGTCATGTAATCCTCAAGATCAGCATACTGATGCTATATGCTCAGTTAACTACAATGCAAGTGCTAATATGTATGTGACAGGCAGCAAGGATGGTTGCATCAAATTATGGGATGGCGTTTCAAATCGATGTATCACTACTTTTGAGAAAGCACATGATGGAGCTGAAGTATGTTCTGCAATTTTTTCCAAAAATTCAAAGTACATCCTGTCAAGTGGAAAAGACTCTGTAGCTAAACTATGGGAAATATCCACAGGTCGAACTCTGGTCAAATATACAGGTATGTGAGCTATCTAGCAAAAAAATTGCTTCCTTGGCCATCAACTCATGATGACAAGTAATTCTTGATTAAATGCAAAACTTGTTAATATGTAGTCAGGAGATTGGTAGGCTTAATTTCCTTAAAATCTTGTGATACCCACCTTTTATTTTATAGACATTATGGATGGAAGGGATCTCAGAAAATCTTTGAGTCCAACCCCTTGAAACAGTAATTGCTAAAGTTAGTGAGAAACATTCTGTGAAGTTGAAATACTAGTGTTCTCTGAAGTGTCTGCTGTTTTTCCATCACTAGTAACGTAAGACACAACACTAGAAAGAAATTGCTTACTTCTCTCTCGGGCAAATTAAGTGAATGTTTGTGTTGCAGTCTTATTCAAGGTAGAAATGTAGTGCTGTTCTTCAACCAGCAGGGTGCAGCAACAACCTAAGTAAAGAGCTAGAAATGTTCAGAAAATGCTGCTGCTATTGTTGATTAAAGTAGTAATCATTGGAAATTTTCTACAAGAAAGGTAAACTTGTTTTGCCATTTGTGAATAATACCATATCTACGGTGTTGTGAGGTTTCTTTGTTGTTTCTCCTTTTTCAGAATCTGTTTATCAACGATGTGTTCTTAAAGGGTTTTTTCCACCAGTACTTCAGAGTAGTAAATAGAAGTGCATTTGTTGTGAGCAATCTGCTTATGAACATTCTGGCTTGGCTGAGGGACACAATTAGTGACTAGTTTTTAAGCCCTTCCCCCTTATACAGACCCTTCCACAAAGTACATAAAGGAGTTTTCTTCTGTAGGATTACATTCCTGAAACTTTTTTTTCCAAGGTGTTTTCCAAAGAGGGAATTGTTTGGAATGTAGTGGTAATGGTTAGTACTGCTATTAGTAGCTAGGGTGGCTAGTATTCAAGAACATTCGCATCAAGCAGGAAGCTTGGTACCCTAATAGGCCTCTATGCCTCCTGAGTAGAGACTGCCAGCTGTGCCTAATAATATATAAATGGCTTCACTTTGATTTCCAAATCCATATCTCTTCGTAAGTCAGGGGATTGGAAAGATGATCTCCAGAAGCATAATTATGTAGCTACTGAGAAGAAATGTCCTCAATATCATTTTGTACTACCTTCACTTCAGATTTGTCTGTAGTCTGCTGTTCTCTGTTCAGTGCTAGTTTTGATGATCCAGTTCTTTATTTCGACTTCACTATTGTGCTTGGGCATCAAAGTTCATTGGCTTTGGTTATGTAGTCAAGCAGCTCCCCTTCCTTCTTTATGTTGATTGTTTTATATTTAAAAGTCTACACAACTTAATGTTTTTTGCCTTAGTAAAAGAATCATTCTTAAGACTGTGAGATGCATTGTTTCCCTTACTGAAAAAATGGTAAATGGTAGACTAGAAAGCTGATGGTGTGTGGAAAAATTCAACAGCCCAGTTTAAGTCGTCCTCTAAATTAATGGTCCTTGTAGGTGAATGTTAGTAATTAATATTTGAAGAGATGTACTTTCTTAACCTCTGAAAGCCTTCCCTCAAAGTGAAACCATTTAGATTGACATTTCAATTAAACTTTCAATGAACATTTTCATTGTTTTTACCAGGAGCCGGTTTGAGTGGACGACAGGTGCATAGAACACAAGCAGTTTTCAACCACACAGAAGACTATGTTTTACTTCCTGATGAAAGGACCATAAGTCTCTGCTGCTGGGACTCAAGAACTGCTGAACGGAGGAACCTTCTTTCATTAGGTCATAACAGCATTGTTCGCTGTATTGTTCATTCTCCTACCAATCCTGGTTTCATGACATGCAGTGATGACTACAGAGCTCGATTTTGGTATCGAAGATCAACCACAGATTAAAGACAATGTTTCATAAAACGGTGCTTATCCAGATTCGTTATACCATCTTGTACTGATTGTACTGCCAAAAGTTTGGAGCCGTGCTGGTTCTGTGCTTCACGTCTCACGTGATGGAAAAAGATGAAAATGCTCAGGCTTAGTTTTCCTGTGCCTGCTGTTTTTGTGGGATTTTTACAGAAGTGATGCCACACTAATTTTAAGTCATCTTTACCATTTTTCCTCAAATAAAATTAATTCTCCAAGGACACTTTTAAAAATTTTTTTATGTCTAGATTTTGGGGGGTTGGGGGAACAGGTGTGAGTGAATCCTGTTCAGTCTGGGTAGAATGAGCCAGTTTTGCTCTGGATTGGGCTCGTGCAATCCATCATGCAGTCCATCTTTTAGAACAGATTGCACTAGAATTCAGCAGAATTTGGCCAAATATTTTAATGAGGTCTGAAGCCATCTTTCAGTTCTGATTCATGCTTTGTACAGGCAGATGTCTGTTTTATATCTTTTTATTGTGAGGTTTGTTTGTTTTTTAAAAGGTCAAATGACCGTCCAGCTCTGAGCCAGAATCCTGTGCCATAAGAACTTGACTTTCACTTTTAAATCTTTTTAGTTGAATTCAACAAAATGTACTTTTTTTTTAGTTCTGATATTAAAGCTCAGACTTGAAATCTTTGTCTTTCATCTGAATTTCTTAATGGGACCCTTAGACCACTGAAAAGTGTTTTATAGCTCTTTTACCCATAAACATTTTTATATAAGTATGACCTGAGAAAGCAGTGTGACTGTCAAGGCAAATTAAGGTAAGAAAAATAATACTTATTTGCAGATATGCAGAATACCAACTTGACAAAGTAATCATCAAGGTTGGTGGGGAGTATTACTATGTGCATGTATATATGCATATACATGAATGTATGTAAAATGTAGGGTCACTCAAAAAAGTATTTCTTTTAAATATAAGTTTCTAAACCCAGCAGCTAATAAGACACCCATATGCCTCTATCCTAATTTGCAACATGTGCAAAAGATACTTGGTGTCATACAAGCTGTAATTTAGACTAGGCAGACTGAAGGAAGTCCTCCTAATGTCATTGCATCATCTACAGCTGAGGCTAAGCATCCCTCTACAGTGAAGTTCAAGGTCTGGTTTACAGTGGTTGTGGAATGGAGAGAATACTTCTTAGGGGTATGTGACATAAGAGTCTCCAGACCAAGGAGACATTCTGAGAGCTGCTGTAAGAGATCTAGATAGCTGCTGAAGAGAGCAAGTTTGGAGTGAGAACTAGTAAGACAAATTAGCTGCTAAGTGCTTATCTTAAGGCTAGCTTCTTGACAGACCCTCAAATGGAATCTCTGGACTTAATTAAGGAGAAAAACCCACTTCTGTTTGCAAAAAGAAGTAAACATTGGAGTGTAGAAGGTGGAAAATGCTGTTTTTAAAGTGCTAATGACATCTAGGAAATCAGAAGGATATTAAGATCTTGTGTACACTGCATCAGCAGCATCCCCCAGCTGAGCATACCCACTCATGCTGGTACTCTTCCAATCTTAGAAATACATTGTTAAGACCCCTCAGGGGCATACTGCTGCAGCTATTTTCAAGAACTTGGTCTTTGAGCTTGGGAGAAGATGCTGGTGAGCCCTGGATCAGCTTCACCCAGTGCAGTAGGGAGCAAGTGGGCAGGGCATGTTCAGGGCTGCTGCACTTGCATGTGGAAGACATTTCCAAGTCACCTTCAGAATGAGGCTTTATGGTCTCCGTCCAAGGATCCATAATCCATATGTTGATAGTCAACACCACAGCTATGGGTTATGTCAACAGGCAAGAGAGATGGAGGTTGGATCTTGAAGAGGCTATATAGCATTTTGGAACTCATGTTTCAAAACCAAATTGGGCTGTTGGCTCTGCACATTTTTGGTCTTCAAAACAATATGGTAGATCAACTCAGCAGGTAGTTCTCCAACACTCAGGAGTAATCTACAGCAACAAAGAGTTATACAGAACTTTTTTCTCACCAGGAGGACTCCCAGAAATGCACCTTTTTTGCCACAGACCAAAGCAATGGTATCAGACATTTTGCTTCAGAGGTGGTTCAAGCTCCAGCTTCCTTTTTTTCACCCTTCAATGTAAGATTGCCTGTTCATCAAAGCAACATGATACTGAGGCCCTGAGAACAAGATAGGAGGTAGAAGGGATTGATAACTGCTTCTTGTGGCTCTGTCATGTGACAGCATTTTGACAGATCTCTTGCACATCTCTATCTCTGCTCAACTAATACAGAACAGCAGGCTCTTTGCCATAATTTTGTTACCTTTAATTTTACTGGCCGAATAAGCTAAAACACTTTTATATATTTGCTAGGAGCTTTAGGCATGTAAGAATCCAAGTCTGCTACCCAGTGGAGCTTAAAGTCTAATGCAGCAAAGAATTTTGGGACAAATGCTTTGTATTAAATCATGATAAAACTTGGCGTGTTTGGCTGACATCTCTCAAGTGCCATGCAAGCTCTTGTGGTACTAGATAAATTCTAGCAATTTTAGCTCTGTTACTCTTATATCAAAGCCTCTAAAATAGGAACCACAAGAACAAAGCAGAAGAGTGGTTTAGTGAGCGTGGTTACTCACCCTCATTCAACAACAAACATTAAGGAAACAGCTAGTCCTGCAGGCTTTTTTCCATCTTAGAAGCTATAACGGTTCGGAGTTTTTTCTCCCTTTTTTTGCCCCCTTCTTAATCTTATCTGTTGTCACAGGAATTGTCTTTCATTGGAACTTTTTGTATGACTTTCTAAATACTTCTGAAACAACAGTTGTCAGACACTTGAGAAATAGTTCCTGACGCACTGTGACTCTGCAAAACTTGAAGAATCTATGACACTGTGGTAGTTAATAAATACTCCAAGTGATGGTGTTAGCTGCTGACAACTATGGATAAAAATACCGGCATCAACACAGCTGCAAAGGTAGGTCCATATTGTTTGAGGACACAAAACCATGTTTGGGGCTGAAGTATGTGTGATTATTTTCTAAGCTCAAAATTACTCTTGTTACAAGGGTGCTTTTTGTATTTTTACCTACACGTAGAAGATTTCTTTTTTAGGATACTTGGGTGTCTGAAGGGGGTCTGGATTTCTGCTGTTTGGAGAGATGGTTGTCCCTGGGTGAAAGGGGTCTGAAAAAATTTCTGCTTGGACAGAATTGTAAAGAAAAGGAAACCTGAAGTTTCTTTTAAGTAGTAATGACACTGACAAAAGTGAACTAACCCATACTGTTACCTTCAAAGTATCATCTATCTCTTTACCAGTTCTTAATAATACTTGATACATTATTAATGCCCCAGTAAACTTTAATGGCTAACTAAATTATCTGCATGATGTGTAAAGTAGACATTTCCCTTTTTTATAAGCAAGCTTCAACAAATAAAAAGGTTAAAATGCTATATATTAATGAATTAAATATTTAAGTATTTTAGGGTAGAAAACCTGCTTGTGTGTATTGGATGGCTTGTTGCATACAGTTGTAGATCAAGCAGCTCAAGGGTATTTATCTTTACTCAGCCATTGATCTTGATGGTTAATATCAATAAATATGGAGTTTATTTTGCCAGCTGGGCATTTGCATTCCCTTTTTCTTCCTTAAACCTCCCAAGGGAAGATATGTGGACCGTTTGTTTTCCTGCCAAACACTGTAGAAATAAGACGATAATGAGTTCCTGTTGTGTTCCTTCTCCATAGCTCTATGAATCTTAAAATATTTTGCCAAGTGGCTCTGCTTCAGCTGGAGAAGTCCAACAACCCTCTTCTCTCCCTTTCTATATTACGTGTGTTCAGAGCACCACCACGCATTGGCTTCTTTGTAGGTTGCAGGTAGGTCCCTGATCAGCAGGGATCCTGGTTTTCTCTAGTTTATTTAACCAAAAATTGGGGATTTTTTTTAAGTAACCCCAAATCCACATTTTTCCATGATTAAAAAGGCAACACATTTTATATATATATATATATATATATATATATATATATATATTAGTAGTGTTTCATTTAAATCATGGAAAATGTGGATTTGGAGTTACTTTTTTTTTTAACCTGAAAATTGGGGATTATTTTTAAAATGGAGAAAACCAGGATCCCTGCTGATCTGCTTTGGTACTTAGCCCCACCAATATGACAGCAGTTCTTGGCATGCACAGAAGCAGGACTCCAGATGACCGGAGAACTTTCTTAGCAGAAATTTAGGGTGTCTCTCCATACGTTCAGCATTAACCATACTTGGCAGAGGCCCCTCGCAACATGGTGGGCTGCCTCCTAAATTGGAAGCAATGCCTACATTGTGCCACAGACTGGCTATAATGTGGAGCCTGATCAGTACCATAGCAAGGCGGGGGTGAGCAGAGCAACTGTCCCAGGCGCTGAAACAAAGGGGAATGAACAGGTGCTGTCCAGCTGGAGTGGAGCAAAGGATGGAGCCACAAGAAGCTCATTCTGGGGGAGGGGAGGAATGGGAAGGGCAGCTTCTGCTGCTGCATGCACTCCCAGACGAGCATGGGGTCGGGGGGGGGAAGGTGCCCCCTCAGATCTGTGCATGGGGCAAGGGCAGGCTGCCACTGCAGGCTTGCCCCAGGTGCCAAACTTCTTTGCTACGGTACTGAGCCTGATTAGCTGGCACCGTCACTCAGTGGTGTTAATTAGCCCAGCTGGAGCACAAGATGGTTGCAGCTATGTTCTAGTTGGGAGGGAGGGCACACTAGTGCTGCAAGCTCACTTTGTAAAACTAGTCTTGGGTGACTAAGGGCTCAGAAGAGATTCTGTGGATCATGAGATTAGACTTCAGCAGAGTGTAGGTTCTGCTTTGGGTACCAAAATACCCCTGTGAACCTGGGCCTGAACGCTTCAACCTGGATGTCTACAGTCTTGTCCTGCAACTAAACTGGAGGACAGCACGCTCACAGGAACTGGCTGCTGTGCGCTGTGCAAAGACTTAAAGCTACGTGTGCATGGCAGGGAATCCCCATCGCTTGCTTCTCTCTGAGCCACAGCTTGGCAATGTTAACAGAAAGCTCTGGAGTAGTGTCGTAGTTCTTCTGGCTTTGAGCCACTGGAGGTTTCACTCTGGGGTCATCCCTTTAGATTAGTCATGCCATGGGTGCCACTCCAGGGCAATGTTTTATCTGCAGATTGCATCATTGTAACTCACTTTCCCTACCAAATTTGTGCAGGGTCTCTGAGCTGAATTCTCCTTTTGTGCCTGATCACTGACTGATAACGCCTCTTGCTGCAGGCTTCCTCTACATGAGCTTCCTCATGCCAGACACTTAGCTTTCATGCAAGGTTGATTCATTGCTTCCCACTGCCCAGTCTTGTCCAATTGCATGATGTCTGCATTTAGAAAACAGCACTTTTAATGTAAATTTCCTCATTTTAAAGAGAGCTTTTCATGTTAAAAATGTTTGTGAGGTTTTTTTTTTTTCCTTGTAGTTACTAGAGAAAGAGGAATGAAAAAGTCAAGCCATCAAAAAGGCAAATGATAAGCTCTGAGAAACACAGTGGTTCTCAACCTTTTAACACTCAAGGCATCACTTGTTAGACTCCTGTAGAAAATGCCAGCTTATGCTTTCTATTCATTTTTTGACTACAGAAAAATAATAGAGCAATTATAAAAAATTCAGAAGTGACCACAACAGGGCAGAAAGTGTTATATCCACAGATTTCAAATAGGAATTCATAGTGTTAATCTTGTGAATGATGCTTGCACACGAAACAGCGTTGACCTTGTGTGGCAGCCTTGAAAGGATCTTCAGGCATCCCAACGTGTCACGTCACCTGGTTGAGAATCACTGGTATAAAGGAATCGGAGAGGATTGTGCAGAACCAAAGATGTGGCATGTGATTACACCGAGCAGGGCAGGCGGGCGCCATCATGGAGCAGTTAGTACTCCATAAAAATACTTTGTTTACTTGGATGGTTTAATTTTGCTCTCCATTTCTCTGCCTGTAAAGATATGTGGTTACATGATATGTTCTGTGCAGCTGCAGTGGTATCCCTGAGCCGCTAATGCTTCTAGCAAATTGAACATGAAAAGTTCAAACCAGGAACAAAGTCAAATGGTTTCTGGATAAAAAACCATCTGAAAAGAAGAAATGCTTCTGGCTGATGAGCTTCAAAATTGCTTTCTGCCTGAACCCTGCCACGGGGTGCCTGCACAACCTTCTTAAGCAAAATCTAAAGGGAAGTCTTTTCTCTGTCTCTCTTCTTGGAATCAAAGGCTTCCGGAGCGTGTGTGCCACTCCCTCCTTCGCTGCAGACCAATTGCAATGTTAGGGAACAGTCCCTGTGTAATTGGCTCCATTCATTCCCAATAGCTGCTTGTTTTACTGTGGAGCTGGCAGCAAATCTGCCCTGGGAGCAATAGGTCTGGGGATTAGGCTTCTAGCCAAACCTTAAAGTGCTTTTAAACTGAAGAACTTCAGTTTGAGGAGGTGGGGAGACTGGATTGTACTGTTCTGGGTGATGGAATAAGACTGAGAGAGAGAGGAAACAGGAATATGAGGGTCAATGTAAGTACTAACTAGATTATTTTATGTTTTTTATTCATTGGGGCTGTCATGAAGAATTTTTGTAATTGATATCTTTTTTTTTTTTTCCAAGCTTTACCCTACTTCTATTCACCAGTTGCTAATACATCATGTGTAACATAATCTTAATTCCTCAAATTTAAAAGAATGCTACTATGCTTGAAGAAGAGTGAGCTTTTGTGTTCTGTAAGTAAGGAGCTAGACCTTCGCCTATTCTATACCAAGCAATGTTTAATGAGGATGACTGAGTATTAAGTGTCAAACTGGGCATTTGCCATCTTTTTTTTAGTATGCCAAGTGATCAAGCCTCATCTTTATTTTATATCTCATCCAAAAGAGGAATCATCCAAGCAGTTTTGCTATATGTTACAAAAAGAAGCACGTCTCACTTGTGCCAACAAAATCCTCTTATTCTGTTGGTGTACAAATGTCAGGTAATGTGAACAAGAATTACATGACTGCACAGAGGATTCTGTATTTTAGAGCAATTATTGAACATAGCCTACAATACTCTTAAACTGAAGTTTACTCTGGCTAAACTGAAAAACAGCAAATAGTTGATAACGAGGGGGCGTTTCTTCAGAAAAGTTTTGTATCTTCTCAGATTTCAGGGAAAGATAACAGCTGCATACCAGAGTGATCAAATAGACGTCCTGTTTGTGATTATTTTGGTCTAGATTTTCAGAACTGGGCACGCTCAGCAGCACAAGAAGTGGCCAGTTTGAAGCGTGGGTTGTAATTTTCCCATGTATTTATCAAACCTGCCAGTTTTATGTTCCCCAATCAGTTGTGTGTCTGGAAATGTGAACCAGGGCTCTTAGTAGTAAACATTCTCTACCCTGGTTCCTTTCATCAGATTATCTTGAAACTCTTGACAAATATTTGACAAGGGGGAACAGTAAAATGAAATGCCTTGCTCAAGGTTCAATTATGTCGGCATGGGAAGGCAAGTGCCATTCCTTGTCTTTTAAGAACATGCATGCTGGAAAATGTGTTCTTTTATTAACCAAACGATACCGGGTGTTTATGACCTTCTCCCTGTAGCCTTCCGGCATTGGTTTTCTTTATGCAGATGGAAAATGCATGCATTGGAAAACTCTTATGACTCTCTTTCAGTCTAGCACATAAAGCTGACAAATGACAAGTGTAATTTAGGTGGCGATGACAACCTATTTAATAATATCATGAGTCAGGAGCCGATCTGGGCAGTGAGACAGTTGCTTCCCCTGACTTCAACAGCGAAGGTCACCTGTTACTCCCCAGCCAGAAGCAGCAGCACTGGATGTTGGGCTTGGCAGCAGTGGCTCCCTGTCCCTTCCCCCACCAGCCTGGGGGACTGCAGCTGCTGGGAGCAGCTTGGCTGGACCAGGGAAGGCCACAGGGGTGGGTGGGTCCCCTCTTTCAGCCCCTGCTCCCAGCCAGTGGGAGACACCTGGGCAGAACAGGCAGGGAACAAGTGCTGGAAGGGGAGACCTGCATACTGCCACCACTTTCCCTAGCTGAGCCCAGCGCCCTATGCTGTTACACGCTGCAGCTCCTGGCTGGAGTGAGAGGCTAATGGCCCTGAGGCTTCCCTCATGCCTGGATCAGCTGGGGACAGCAGCAGTGGTAGGGGGTCACCCCTTGATAGGCTGAGAGACAACTCCTGCTGGAGAGAGGGGCATGAGAGATAAGGGGTAGTACCCAGACCAGGGTGAGTGGGGGATGAAGTGGGGAGTCATGCCTGCTTCAAGGACTCAAAAAAAGCCCCATGGGATAGGTGCTGTGGTGCTATTTGCCTAGGGCGTGGGGGTTTCGGTCACACCCTCCATACCCATTTTTTGACTTTCTAGATTTGCCCGTGCCAACAGTCTCACCATGTGGACATTGCTTCCTGCATGTGGAAGGGAGGATAGTTGAGGGATTCAGGTTCTTCAGAAATGCTGCTGCTTTTTCCATGGAAGTGTGTATGTTCATCAGCATGATTTTTTGCCGAAAGTGTCTGCAAACACTTATAACCTTCTGTAGGACTTCAAAATCTTGGGGGAGGGGTAAATGAAAAATCAGAATATTTTTTTTTTTTTTTTACTGAGTCTTTTTACTGAATTTTGCCTTGGGGATAAAACCAGCTCGATCATCATAGAGAGCAGTGGGGTAGCTAACAGATCTGGCTTTTAGTTCTGTCTGTGGAAGTTGCTTGCTGTGACTCAGAACAGCTCTTCTTTCCCCATTATAACGTGACTTTCAGCAACATTTGTGCTGTTTATATTTTAGTTCTCCTGATCTTGTGTCATGGTGTCAGGTCACCATTATATCATTATGAAAGAGAAGATATAGGAACAATTCATTATGACCCATGTGGCGTCGCTTGAAAATTATTTTCCTGGAAACTCATGAGGGCCTTGAAGAACTGGACAGAATTGAGGCCCCTGACTGGTCCCCAATTTCTTTGTAATAGCTGGAGTTTTAAAAGAGATTGTGCCTAGGACCGGAGAGGATAGTTTGCTTGAGGCAAAGCTGGCAAAAACAATCTCTTATATGAAGAGATGTCCAGCTTTCTAATTCCTGTTGCTGCCTTCAGTTGGGTCTTATGAGCTTCCAGAATGTCCACAGCTGGGTAGAAATATGGGGGATACCCAGGAAACATCTCTCTGCTCCAACGAGCCTGTGGTCAACCCCTGTCCTGCCTATTTCAGCCATGGGTGCCTAAGGTCCATCAGATACTCTCTCTCTCTTTCTGTCTTTATTTTTTTTTTAAACAACTGCAGAGAATTTTTTTCTGAATAGAATTTGAAAACCTATTTGAAGGGGGGTTTTGTTGCTGTTGTCATTCACTTCCTTGGGAAAATTCGGAGGCTGGATGTGAAATGCTGAAGGACTGAAATCTTGGCCCTACTGAAGTCAATGGGGCTTTTGACTCCCGTGAAGCCAGATTTTAACTCAACCTGGGACTTTTTTGGCTAGAAAAAAAGGGAGGAGGAGGTTGGAAAAATTGATTTTAGGAAAATAAGTTCAAGCCTAACTATGAGAGCTATCTGCACTCTGCAATCATGAGAGAGCAGGATTCTCTGGGTAATGTTGCCTCCAAAAAAGTTACACATACAGATGGAAAGCCAATTTTTCCAGCTTGGCTGGACCCTCTTTTTGTCAAATACTGAGTTTACCAGGCTGGGTTTGGTTCTATGAATTTAAAACTTGAGGCGAGACGACTTCTTATTAATAACCTTAGGTGAGACAACTCTTCACACAGAAAATAAAACCTGAGCCTTTGTCACCATTCCTGGTTATCCAGCACTTACTGATACCCAGTTCTTAAACAATTTCTATTTACAAAACCCATGGGAGGACAGCAGTTTTCCTTCTGTTATGCAAACAGAATAGTAGTTAAAATGTGGGGCTCTTAAATCACTTGTAAGGAACTCTCTCTAACCCCTGAAAATGAACCCATGGACAGGAAGAAGGAACTCATAGAAGGAAGTTGTGTGCATTTAGGGAAAATTCAGACACGTTGAAGGATTCTCTTCTACTTTGCATTTTTAAAAGGTACTAACTACTGCCGGTCTACAGTTAATTTAATTTGCCAAGCTAATTGATATAATCTACACTACTGTTTAAAAAAAGGAACCTTAATTTTAAAAGGGCCTGGGAATCTTATTCCACACTTAGAAGACAGTGCAAGGATGTTTATTTGTTCAGCTTTATTCAGAGGTGAATAGATTAACTGAAAACGGTTATGTAAACATGTCGAAGGGTGTCACTGATGCATCAATGTAATTATTTTGCAAACACAGTCCCTAGCTTTTGTTGTATCTTCTTCTCAAATATTTGAACTCCGTTTCTCTGCACAAAGGGTTCTTAAAGATTTCCAAAGAGATGCAACATGTGGCTACAGCTTTTAAGAATATTAAGTCTGAATCCACTAACGAAACTACTCTGCATAAAGAAGTTTGCATTTAGATTTTTTTAATGGTGTTTTAAAAGATGAAAACTAAAGCTGGGTTTCCTTAGGAAGGAAGATCCCATGAGGTGCCTAACTTCCTTGTGGGTACCATTAAATAATAAGCAATACTAAGGTATTCAGGTTGCAGCCATGTTGGTCTAGAGAGGAAAAAGCAATCAGCACTGTGGTAAAAGTGGTATCTTTTATTAGACCAACTAGGTTTTTGCAAAAAAAAAAAAAAAAAAATATTATATATATATATATTGGGGGGGGGACTTCCCCAGCTTAATTATATTAAATATAATTATATATTTAATATATAAATATATATATATATTTAATTGCAATTCAAGAATTTTTTTTTTTTTTGCAAAAATCTAGTTGGTTGATGGAGAAATGTTGCTATATTGCAACTGTTTGGAAGATGCAACTTTTTAAGAAGCAATAAAAAGGCAAAACTACTTTGATCTTATCTGTTCTGCTTTAGTATTTATAGTGGGGTGATTATCACAAGTGTACATGAAAAAGAAGTCTAGAGATCATATAAAAATATTTGAAAAGCCATGTCCAGTTTGCCTAGTTGGCATTTTTGTGGATGATGAAATTAGACAAGCAACTTCCGTTCCTCTGGTACCAAAGGAAAAATGCAGTTCCCTTTGGCCTCAGAGCAGAGCTTCCTTTTGTCCCACCACTCCAAGGAGGTCTCTGTGGTCCTGGGAATGACTAGCTAATAAACATAAACACAAGCTAGAGACATTTCTGCTCAGATAATGGGAAGGGCCTGTGATTATGAGTCTTTACAAGCATCCTTGCTTTTACATATGTTCTAGGGCCTGATGTTGAAAAAGGTCCTCAAATTTGGTGCCGCCAATTTTGTATTGCAAATAACTCTGGTGCAAATAACTGTGGCTGCAATTAACACTTCATTATCCACAATCCTGATTGCAGTGGCAGAACAAGTGCTCAAAACTCTTAGACTAGGGGCAGAAATTATACATAAACTGGTATAAGTGATTGGAAACCAGTTCAGATCTGTAATACAACAGGCATTTAGTACACACAAACTGCTTTCAAAATGGATGAAATGGGTTGAAGATAAACCTGGATGGATGTAGTATCAAAACAGCTCAACAGATACTTTTAATATTTATATTGCAATTATACCTGGATTTAGGTTAAATCCATGTATTGAACTTCTGTCCCAGATTCCCTACAGATTCAAGTTGAGTCACATTCCCCCAGCATCCCAGGAAGCTTTGCATCCCTCCGTACACCCTGCCTTGCAGGGTGGATGGGATAGCCTTGGCCTAAGCTGTCTGTTCCAGCTGATTAAGGAGGTATGCTATAGTTTCCCCCAGCTTCTGGCCTGGGCTACTGCAGGCATGTGGCTGCATTTCTGGAATCAACGGTGAATGTCTTTTCACCTGCTTATCAGTTCAATCTATGCAGCTTAGACTAGCCTGTGAAGATTAAATCAATTCAGCCTCAGGGCTGTCTGCCCTGATGTCATGGAAAGCAGCTAGTTGTTTGTACCCGCAAAGTTACCCACACATTTCCTGGTATCAAGCTAAGCAATATTACCAGTCAGTGTTTACACAGAATATTATTTTTTATCATCTAAACTGGAATGGCTTCACCAACCAGTGGCTGCCTGGCAATTCACTGTTTCCCAAAATGAGCTTAAATCTGAGGTGGGAGAGTGTAAATGTAAAGTTCTTTGCTGTGAAAAGGCCACTGCGTGGAGCCTGGGAAACGCATGGGACATCTGCATCAATCTGTCAGTGACTCAGTTTCATTGCACCTCACTTTGTTTTTGGAAAATTAATATTATTTAAATTAGTGAGGCTATTCAAGGTATGTCTACACTGCATTCACTGCACAGTAGCACCTATTACAGTGCATTAACTTAGTACCAATTATAACAGATACTAAACTTAATGCACCTATAATTATGGTGCATTAATGAATGTGTAGATGCACCCGCTGGGTAACTTCTCAGGTTGTTAGTCCAAACTGAGCTCCAACTACTGCAGCTAGCTTGCTATCAATAACTTTCCTCTAGCTGAATCAATTTTATCTCAGGCATGTATATTCTAAGTGTCAGGCCATGGCCTTGGCCTGCCTAGCGCGGCTGCTCATCCCAGCCTGCTCCTTCCTCACCAAGCACTGGGAGGACACAGGAGGCCAAAACCATCAATATTGGTCTAGCCACGCACCCACTTCCTGCTCCTGGAGGAGCTGGACAAGGTTAGCTAACCCCTTCCACTATCAACTCCTGACTTAGAAGAGGAAGCGGCTTAACTTTGTACCTAGGCTTCTGCACCCTTGGCTTGTGCTGCTACAGCCTCTGATGGATTCTTTGAATAGTGGATCTAGCTCACCCGTGGACCCCAAATTTGGTCTGACCCTTTGCATACCTGACCCAACCT
>JAGPOW010000797.1:7561156-7580698 GCA_030014935.1 Caiman crocodilus | reverse complement strand
GCACAGTGCAAAAAGCTTTATCATTTATAATGAATGTTGGTGTTAAGTGGTTAAGACCACAACAGTATTTTAGCAGCTATAGTTTTGCATCTGCAGTAGTCTACCCCTGATAGCACATATAACTGCTGTAGCTGTTGTAATTTATTTTACCACAAAGCAATGCCACTTCAGACTTACAATTACTGCATGGTCATTTTGTATGTGCAATTTAATATGTGCAAATATCTAGTGTGTTCTGTGTCCTGGGTGTTTCTTCCTACTGGTCAAATCTCTTCAGATATGAGTGCCAATGCAACTAAGTATACAATCCTCATGAATAACCTTAGACCGGTTTCCCAGCTCATTTTAATATACGATAAACTAGTATCAACTGTATGATATCATTAAATGGAAGAGCAGGCAACAAAATCTGTGAACACAGAATTTATCATACTTATCTATATGGATCTCTCTCTAGACTGGAATTGTATTTCCAGCCATGGCCAATACCCTGATGCTCCAACAACAGGCATATGAAGAAGTTCTGTAATCTTCCTGGACAGATGTGGAAGGCTGAATAAAGGGACAGATGGTAGTAAGAATAGTCTCCTGATTCCTGTGTCACTGACCACATGCCTGGAAGCATGGGGTTTAATTTGGTATTACCCAAGGTGGCATAGTCTAGGCCTATCTAAATCTAAAAATGTAATTTTCAAGCCATCCAGATGAGTCAACTAAACAAGAACTACTCGGGGACCTGGATCAATGTACTTATTCTGCCTTGCCAAATGAAACGATTTCTGACCTTCCACCTGCATTCATCGAAGTTGAGATTTTTATGAATATCAGTCAGCATACAAGGACAACACATTTGTAACACACAGTGGGGCAGAGAGCTCAAATTCTAAGTGCCTCCAGCAAGGGGCCCCAAATTTACCTAAAACCCAGTTGGCATGGGCCTGAAGCATTCCAAATTAGAGGCCGCTTTTGCACATTTGAACCAATACAACTTACTGTGAATTTGTCTCGCACTCTGCGCTTCTTGGCCCATGGGTGTTTGTATAGGTTCATCAAACAAAATTCACTCCTATGTTTAAAAGCACAAGACCTCATCTGTGCTAAGCTTCAAATTCAATTTGGTGCGCTCTTGAATATTGCTGGACTTTGATGATGATCTGCCAGAAGTGCTGTTTGCTGATCCAGCTCCAAGAGAATTTTCCTGTGACACTTTTTGCTTTAGAATGACTTTAAAATGCAAGAATAAACCCTGTACTGATTACACTAAGACAGTGGGATTGTCTTCCCTATTCATTTGCAGCAGAAGCAGACCTGGCTACCCCTAGAAAAGGAGATTAGAAAATACTTGGAATACTTTCCCCCAGGAATGCTTGCTGCAGTGTTTGGATGTCACTGAAGCATGGCTAATGTGCAGGGTACCTTATGCTTTTATCTGTCTTGGCCACAGCCTACAGTCCTCATTTGCATAAAGTCCCATTGAAATACATGGACCAAGTTTAGACTCGAGTCCAGCTCTTGTGAAATCACTGAAATCTCCAAGTCCTCAAGTATTCGCTGGGTGGGAAGGGGGTGGGAGTGTGTAACAACCATTGAAGCAGGCCTAATAGTCTTCACATGATTTTCTCTTACAAAAGAATTCTCTGGGAATATGTTGATATCCAAATGTCTTATACAATCATAATTTCAAACAAATTCTCCTCTCTTTTTCATGGTTGTCACTAGGAAGGATATTTCCATGGTTAAGGCTCAGCGCTGAGACAATGTTCATCAGGCTTCACTTCCTGCCTCTTGCTACAGATTTTCTGAGTGACCTTGGATAAGTCACTTAATCTCTCTGTTGCCTGTCTGCAAAGAGGGATAATAGTTTTCCTTGGGCTTTTCTTTCTATTTAGATCAGAAGCTCTGAGGGATAGATATCGTTACCATGTGTTTGTACAGGACACAATACAAAGCAGGCCCACAGTCAGTTGGCATGTAGAGAGACTGGGGGAAGACTACTCTTTCTACTGGCACAATTTGGCCTTTCTTTTTCAGAATTGTGACTGTGTCTAAGACCCTCACCTCCCAGAGATTGTCCTGTGGGATAAGATACCCCCACTTAAACACAAGCAGTTCAAAGCATTTGGTATTGTCTAAGTTAGATCTGGAACTGATGTTTGGGAAGCCAAAAAAAAAGCATTTTAGCCAACTATGACGCAAGGTGATGGGACTGTTGCTGTCTGTCTCTGACAGCTGCTGGTGCTGTACATGTGAACAAATCCACATATAATGAAAAGGCTATTGTTCCTGACCATCCCTAGGAAGAAATTTATGCTACCAACAACAGGCCACTTTCATCAGCTCAGCTGACAAATTGATTTTCTTCTAATACTTCAAACCAGCTGTTGTTTTACAGCAAATGCTCTGGATAAAAATACAAAGCATCATATTTCCAGTGCAATCCCTCATTATCTCTTTGGAGATTCCTGGCACTGTAGGTTAAGAAACTCTTCTTCCTATGTTCATACTGAAACCTACTCAATGGGGAAGTCATCAATCTTATTTTTTAAAGCTGAAAGCAAAAGCTTGTTTAGAAAATAAAATGTACAGGCTTCTTCTTTTTAGCCCTTTGGCGAATTTTACAGAAATGCCCAAACTGATCAAGGCCACATTTTTTTGGCTGTTTTAATTTTTGGTTTTTTTAAAATTAGCAAAATCAATTAGGTGCTAAACAGTTAAAAATTCTAAAAAATAAAGTGTGTTCAGGTGCAAACCCACTTTCACTGAAAGCTGTAGATTTTTAACTCTCAGAGGAAAAAGCATCCAGCTGTCATGGTGCATATCTGAGACTTGGGGCCTCTGTCTTGTCTTCCATAAAGCTTCTGCTCGATCATGTATTTTGTGTGTGACTCCAAGTCAGGTCTTTCCTCAGTTTCTTATCTGTGAAGAAGTAAGAGAAGACGGCCTTGTGGCTAAGGCCTGCCCCAAGAGATGAGGTGTTCCAACACCATGTATGGGGAGTGTGGTTAAAAGGCGCTAAAGATACTAGATATGCCAGGATATGCTGGTGCTATTCTTTGCTTGGTGAGACGTTTCCTGTATAACTTCAGGCAAGTTGTATAAGGTATGTCTATACCCCCCCGCCCCTTCCAGCCCCAGAAGAGATGCATTGAAACACACTGTGCCTATCTTATATGAGCTGTCTCCTGAACCCGAGGCAGCATAATTACTTCAGTGTAGGGTTAGGCAGGCAGTAACAGGTTCTGACTTTCAGCAGCTCTTATTATTGTGCAAAGCAGTGCCATGAGAAGCAGCTGGATGACTTCGGGCTTGAGAGGTATGGCATGCAAGACAGAGATGGATGCTAATCTGGTAGCTCCAAATGACATTCCCACATGATACAAGCAGTGCAATATGCCCTTTGTTTTTTCCTTCTCCAGAATACGTTGGCAAAAGCACTCTATGACAACAAGGCAGAGTGTTCTGATGAACTGGCCTTCCGCAAAGGAGACATCCTGACAGTCCTTGACCAGAACGTCATAGGGAGCGAGGGATGGTGGAAATGTTCCCTACATGGAAGACAGGGCCTGGCACCCGCTAATCGCCTCCAGCTCCTTGCTGGTTTACAGGGAGGCATGCTGTCTCCCTCCAGCCAACATGACTCCCAGGAACTGCCGTCCAATCAGCCAAACATCTACCAGGTTCCAAAAGCTCCCAAGTCTACCGTGTCATCGGCGGTGTACGAACAGATGGATAGTTGGGTAAAACCATCTACTGTTTTGCCTCCGCCCACTCAAGAAATGTATCAGGTGCCAGCTTTGTCTGCACAATTATTCAGTGAAAAGAGCCACATCTTAACAAATCAGGTAAGAATATAAGCAGGCATTAAGGTGCCAAATGTTTGAAAATACTCAGGAGAGAAAATACTGGTGGCTTTTAATTTTTCAGCACACTCTTTGGGACCTGAGCACTGCAGCTGAAGTTTCCACAAAGTCACTCGACCAAGTGATGGTTAGGTTAGTCAACTTCAGTAATGTTATCTGAAACACATTCCTATAAAATATTCCTGTGGTTATCCCCTAACACTCTACCGAATGCAGCTATCTCTGTGTGATGGTATGAAGCTTTACCATTTAGGACAGGAACAGAAGAACAGCTACTTTGAACAGAGTATGAAAGTGATGCTCAGTCCTGATAAATACGTACAAAGAATTTCTGAAGTTAGTATAGTTACATCCTCAGTTTCTCCTTCTGTAGTTTATGCACACAGTCTCCTTCATGTTCATGGGCCCTTGGCATCTGCTTGGACAGTGGTGAAGGTGAGTTGTGATTTGTGTGGAGATACAACTCTTCACATGCCACCTCTCCAGCAAGTTCAGAAAGCATCAAATCACTGCACCTTCAGACGACAGCTTAACTAATCCCCTCTTCATTTTAGGATTCACTTCAAAATTACTTTCCTTGGTTTTTAAGAGAGCTTTCCTCTTTTGCAGAGTGGATCCCTTCTTCCTTTACTTATTCCCTGTGTGAACATGCTTCAGTGCCTAATTGCCCAGTTCCAATTTGGGTAATCCCAGCAGCACCTGGTTATCCAAATGGACTAAATAAGGACAAAGTATTAAGTGTAGGTTTGAAAATTGGTCCTCCTACAAGAAATAATTACCTGGGAAATCTTCATAATTAAAAATGAGCACTAATTATAGGGATTTATTGGAACAAGTGGCATTCGATTTAACTTCGTTTTGTCTCTGGGACCTGGTATTGGGTTTCCCACACAAACCATTTTCCAAAGGAAGTTTATCCTATAAATGTTAAATGACTTTGAAGTAGAGAATATTAAGGCAGTCCCAAAGAGATTCAACATAAGAGATTCAACTTACCCTTTGCTCTGAGCAATCCTTTCTCTCTACTCACCTCTTTTAGCCATCTTTCCTACTTTTGCATGAGCAGGCAAGATATATTGATGTATGCTGCTTGTAAATACATGCTGGAAAACAAAATATCGGAACTGTAGCTGAAGACGACTGCCCATACTTTAAAAACTGCAACTGTGGTGCTAACGTCTATGTATAATGCTCATGATTGCAAGATCAAACTGGGTTACTTATGCCAAAGAATTCAATCCATTTTTATTTTTTTTTTGGTATCTGCCATGGTCTGATCTGCACGCTCGCATAATGACATTCAGCATGATATCACATGAACATTTGCATGTGAAATCAAGCCCTCAACATTGAAGAAGTCAGAAGTTGCCACATGCATATTCTTCACTGAATTAGAAGGAAAAATAAAATGTAGGCTTTGGCATTTCTTTCCCTCTCACTTTCCCTGATCTAGCCTCTGCCTGTCTCTGAGTGTATACTGGTCCCTTCAGATACCTGCTCGGTTTAAGTATCTTTTGCAATGTTTCTGCCTTGCAGCTTTAACTTTTCTTCAGTGGGGAAGGAAACAATACTTTAAAATAATTAATGTCTTTTTAATCTTTAGACTTCCAGGTTTGTCTCAGCTGCATCTTGCACAAGGTAGCAGTTGTTAGTGCAAAAAAACAACTGTACTCTAGCAGTCAGCAGCCAGGCAGGCATATGCGGACACATTTCAGGGCGTAGAAGGTGAACAGCCCATCTGAGTGCAGGAGTACACATAAGGGTGCCTTAGATCACTCCATGTAGCTGCTACAAGACAACTGGGCTAGCCCATGACATACTCAGCTGTTCTGCGAGCAACTGGGTGAAGCTACTGTCAAGTCTTTGAGGGATCCTGACTGAAGAAAACTAAGTCCATCTGAAAAATAAAAACAAAAAAACCTACTGGCCTTTCACTCGCGTCCTAAAGAGCCTTACCTGATATCCAAAAAAGATTTAAGACATTCCTCATAGCCTACCTGACCCTGCAAATATACTAAGGGGCTTGTCTTCTGTAGCACGTATCAGATTATCCAACTGCCACTTACATTTGCTCTACTGTCTGCAGAAAAACAAAGCTTGTCCTTGCATCGTTCTGTAGATGCTTTGATAAGAGAAATATTCCTTCTGCAGAATGATAGAGGGATTTGTGTGAATTTATTAATTTCCTTTCTTTACAAGGAGCCAATGTTTCAGTTCTTCAGGTCTTTAAAATCCAACATGTAGAAATCAGCTTGGAGTCTTGAGCTTCTCCAACGTGACATGAGTCACTTCCCTGAGTGCGGTGGCTCTGCCAACTAATGTACTGCAGAGTGTTCTCTCCCAGGGGAAGCGTTTTCAGATCAGCTGTTTGGTTCTGAAAATACCAGTTTATAGACTAGCTCTGGAGACCTATATTCACTTCACTGCTAAACGGACAAAATTTAGAGCAGTTTTGAAAACAAAAGGCTCTTTCCAATAGCTTGTATTCTGGTGGCATCTTAGCTAAACCTCTTCCGTCCTCTAATCATGGCTGAAGTCCTTGGCCCATGGCTCTTGAAATAATGTTTCTGGCAATTTTTTTCTTACCTCTTTTCAGTCTGTTTGTTTTTGGAGAACCAAAAGATGCAACGGGTGCCTAGAGTGGGATGGATGCGCTAGAAATTTTCTCTAATGAGTGTCAATTTACATCTGCCCTTGTGACAATCCATAAGTAGAGTAGAAACACTGGTAAAAGGGTGTTACAGGAAGCATACTCTGGGTTTTTAACAGACATACAGTGAGCTGCCTGTTAGGACCAGTGAATGAGGAAGGTTTTTACTTATACAGCAGTAAAAAGTGTTAAATAAATATCCACAAAGTAATTCTACCAATAGTCTGTTTCGCTTGTCCTACACTTTAACTCGTTGCAGCTTTCTCATTTCTCTTTTTTCCCCCCAAGCACCTGTTGACTCTTCCCAGAGTATCTCAGGCCTCAGCATCAAATATCCAAAGCTATGTGTATGATGTTCCCTCTCCCCAGCGCCAGGAGTCCTTGCTCACTCAGGTGAGTCCTGCTAAGCTGTGTGTCCGCTGCAGCCTTCATCCAGCACGCCTGTGTCCCAGGCCATGTAGAAAAGGTCCTACAGAACAGAATGTGAAAGTAAATGAAAACTTATTTATATCTTGACTTTTTGACCTCTACTCTGAAACATAATAAAAAATCAACTCTGGGAAATTCTCTGGTCAGGCTCAAAACCTGTAGCAAAGACCTTTGTTAAAGCAGCTACATTTCTATAGATCCCTGTAGGTCCAATCCCTATTCAATTCTACATAGCTTTTCTGTAGAGGTTCATCACGTTAGATAAATCATCTGGCCTCTGAGTTCAGTCATTGGTACATAAACTAAACCTTTCAACCTTTTAGTGGGGGCTGTGACTGTCAAACTTTGTGGAAAAGAGGAAGCTTGGACTGACTGGACAAGGAGACAGGGAGTGGGAAATGAGTGGGGGCCATAGGGAAAGGCTGGGCAAATATATTAGGACCATAAGCCAGAGATGGAAACTGAAGACAGTACCGATTTGAGGGGTGACTGAAATTGGACAGAAATCTGTAGGAAGACTGGGAATAGCTGAAAAAGGAGACTGGGAATGGGAACTGGTAATGCAGGGGCAGTAAGAGAATTGGGACTGGCTGAAGAGATGAGGAGGGAGGGAAACCAGCTCAGGACTGGGAATCAGTAAGGCTGTGCGAGGCTTCAGATCTGGAGAAGCTCTGGACGCTTTGGGTCCGAAGCAGCACATCCAGGTCAAAGCGCTGGCCTTGTTAGGCTTCCAAAGCGGTTCAGAGCTGCCTCAGAGATAGGGTATAATGGAGAAACAATAAAATATCTATAACTTTGTTGTTTTTTGTCTGATTTGGATGAAATTTCCAGGGGTGGTAGACAGAGAGGATAAAGCCTGTCAAGTTTCAAGAAGATTGGTGCAGGGGTTTGGAGGGACTGACTGTGCCTGTCTTGTGGCGGGAGGGGAGACACTGCTGCAGGTCTGGATGCTAAGCTACTGCGTTCCCAGTTACCAATCAATCAGTCATGATTCACTCAGGGACCAGCTCAATACACAGGACCTAGCTACTACGTAATGACTTAACGACCTTCAGTTAGCACCTACAAAACCAGGTAAGGAGAGGAAAGAATCAATACAGACAATCAACTGCCCCAAGACAGACACAGTCTTGGCACGAGTTTTGTCTGTCAGCAGCTAGGGGTGCAGGGTCCCACAACCCCTGCACTGATCTCCTCGACAGCTGCCAGGCTTTGTGGGCACAGTAGGAGCTGCCATCGCTGCAGTTGTCACCCTGCTGCGCCTTAGCACACACACTGTCACCCATGGCAAGAGTTTTGCTTGTCCACAGCTTGAGGTGTAGTTCCCCCTAAACCCCTGCACCGATCTCCTTGAAAATTGGCAGGCTTTGTGGCCTCCATAAGAGCCACCACCCCTGCAGTTTTGACCCCCCTGTGTTGTAAGACACAGCTGTGACATGAGTTTGGCTTTCAACAGTTTGGAGTACAGTCCCCCCCAAACCTCTGCACTGATCTTCTTGAAACTTGGCAGGTTTCATGCTCTCAGGAGAGGCTGCCATTCCTGCAAGTTTCATCCAAATTGGACAAAAAAACAACAAAGTTATAGATATTTAATTTAATCCCTATTATACCCAATGGCCGGATCTCCAAGGCAATCCCGAAGCTTCAGAGCCGCTTCAGGCAGATCGAGGCGGAAACCCGGTCCGGAGCTCCAGATCAGACCCCAGCCATCTGAAGCGGCTGGATCCAAAGCCGGACCAGATCGCTGCCGACTCGTGCAGACCTGAGACTCAGTGGGGAGGAAGGATGTGTGTGGGCGGGGGGCTAGAAGGGAAGAGAAAGAGGCTTGTCAGATGAGGAACCAGAAGAGGGGAACTTGAACTATGTGAGTAAATTGCCCAAGGAAAGAGCCTGGGGGTTGGAAGGGACGTGGGGATAGCTGAGCAAGGAAACCAGAGCCTGGAGGGAAGACTAGGACTGGCTGGAAGGTGCCAGGGACAGGGATGAGAAGCCTGAGATGAGAGGTTGGAACTGAACAGAGAACGAGAATGGGACAAAGGTAGAGAACCAGGGAAGAGAAAGACGCATCAGAGTGCATGGGGCCAAGCTTGCTGCGGAGAATGGATAGAGAAGTCTGTGCTTACAAGAGCGCATTCACCTCAGGAGCCTGGATAAGAACAAACTTGAACCTTTTGCCTGCTGGCATCAAATGTCTAATAAACCCACTGTCAACATGGAAGTCTTCTGTGCTCCTGGGCTAAACTAAGAACTGGTATCAGAGGTTTTTTCACTAGCTCAAACAACAGAGGTCTGTGCCATGGTTTGAAAGGTTGCCTGCAGTTATCTCTGTCATCTAAAATGATGGAGGTCTATGTATTCAGGTAGCTATTTGTAAACACTTAAGAAATTACAATTAAAAACAATCTTCATTCAAGATGCATTATGAAAGTTGTAAAGTCAAGTCTTCAAAAGAGTTAGGATATGTCAGAATTGAGGTTGTTAATGCAAAGTTAAGTGGCACCCTTTGGGCATGTGGATTACTTTAATTAAGAGCTTGAAACAAGATATTGACTGGCTGCTCATTCAACGGCTGCCCTACTCGCCCCAAGAACTTGATTGATGTAGAGGTCATGTGTGAATAATTGTATGCGGTGGTATAGCATCAGAAAATATCACATAAAATTCTGGCGTTCCCTAGCTTTGGAAGGCTTGGCTTTGAAATCTTAGTAGGTTCCCTCAGTGTAGTGTATGTGTGTGCACGCATAGGCCGCAGAACGGGGTGGGCCCCCTGGGCCATGGCCTGATCAACTTTTAGCACATTAATTTAGCTAGCTATGCAGCTAAAAAAATAGCTATACGGATTTAACCAATATGACAATTCCACATTTGTCATTGGTCGTATAAATTAATGTGTAAAAGTTGTTCGGGCCATGGCCATCCTGTTCCACAGCCTATGCACACACGTGTGCACACATGTGTGTAGGTGTGTCTGAGTGCCGGCACATGTCATTATTCTCTAAACCAGCCTGGTGCCTGTGTGAATGAATCCTTATTTGGATGTAACATTTGTGAAATTTGTGCAACAGCCCACTGCGCCATCTAGTGTCTATCTCCCCTGCCTACAGAGCTCTTGTAGGAACCATATCCTGACCCAAATCTACACAGAGGGATTCTTCATGCCCAGGGCTTTTCTACAAAGGCAATCTAGGATTTTAAGTCTTTAGCAGTTTGTATAAAACTAAACAAAAGTTAAGCCAACTTTACTTTTGTATTTGATTAGAGCTATGCCACTCCACCCACAGCCAGAAAGGTCTCCACGCAGTTTTCCCTCACTGACTATTTCCAGGAAGGACAGAAACAGCTTTACAACATCCCATCCAGCCCAGAAAAGGCAAAAGATCACATCCAGCAAGACTTTCTAGCAAGCACTGTAAGTGTTACTCCTGAATGGTAGAGACCAGTCTCTCATTAATGCTGTTAAACTAATGCAAGTGACTAAACATATTAAACCATGAAGCCTGGGGTTGTACTGATGTGTTGATATGAGGCAGGGCACTGCTATGCTTAACAGAAGTGCCAAGAAGATTAGATATAAAAACATCCCCTCTTAAATGTGATATTGCTTTAAGATTATTTTAATATTAAGAATGTATAAAGTGATGAAAGAGGCTTGACTCATGGTCGTGCTTCATAATTGCCAGGGCTGGAGGCATCACTGCATTTAAATTTACTTATTGGAGTTAAAGTAACATTGTCATTAAAAAGGAGACTCAAAATCTGTTAAGTAAAAGTGACTGCGGATTCCTATGTATGTGAACATCTGGGAACAGAGTGATATGGGCACCTATCTGGCTGACTGCCGCCCCACTCCTACCCAGCCCTTTTAGAGCTGGTCGAAAAGTTGCTGAGCCACAGCGTTTCTTCGAAAAACGCTGCTTTGTAGAGCCTAATGTGTTTCATCTGAAATATCTTGGGTTTGATGATCCTTTGCAGGGTCCCTGGCTACACCCAAAAAGTAAACTATCTCAGGGCTGCTAGCTTGTAGGGTCTCTGGCTCTGGGGAGAATTCTTAGCTGGACTGTCCCAGTTTTCCAGGACTTCTGACTTTGGAGCAGCAAGCCATGCCAGGGATTGCAGGTTATCTGTCATGGATTTGGGAGCCTGCAAGGCCCTGACAGACTGGGCTCTAATCAGAGCCAAAGACTTTGCTATCGCTGCTTTTATCAAGGCCAGGTGAGCAGCTGCCTGGGAGCAGACTTCATGTTAATCTTTCCAAAATTCAGATTTTTGGGGCCATCACAGAAACTTTGGAAAATGTTGGGTCTAATCTGATTTGGACAAACATCAGAATTAAAAGAATCCCACAAACCAGACGTATGGCCAGTTCTGTCTGTGATCCTTAGCAAGCAGCAGCCACTGCAGTTAAGTCCTGGAGCTTCGCACTCCCATTGCTTTTTAAGCTCTTTCCCTCTCAGGCTTATGAAGCAGCTGGACACAGTCTGGGCCAGACTGCTTAGTTAGAAGTCTTTATTATTGGCCATATCAGACACCATTTTTCAAGCTGCAGATGCCAGCTATGCACAAGACCTTATTGTAAGGCTTTGAATAAGATCATTATCCATCTCAAGAGCCTCTTGAAGAATGAAAATGTGAACACCGGGCAATTATTTAAGTGTGGTCAGTTGTGAAGTCTCATAATTTGCCTGTGTCTTTATGTATCTATGAATACTGGAAATGAAAGAGATTAGAATCAGTTTTCTTAGGGGCTCATGAAATCTCATTTGCTTCATTATAGAAAACCTGTTTGTCTGATATTGCCCAATACTTTGATATCTAGATATGACAATAGTACTTTCATATACAGGGTTTGACTGTGTATTTCAGAGGGCAACTAGCATTAGAACGGTGGGCCTGGTGCTCAGCTGGTGTAAAATAAGTGTCATCCCATAGCCATCATTGGATTTGTGCTGAAGATCTGGCCTTATGTTTCTTAAAATGTGCTTAATTTCCCTTGATTTCCAGATGTATGATGTCCCCCCTACCAGAGAACGTGATATTCCCATCCAAAATACATCTCAGAGAAAATATGTGGGCCATTGCAATACCTTGCCAAATCCTCGGAAGTCAGAATGGATTTATGATATTCCAGTCTCACCTGAAAAACCAGGTTTGAAACAGCATCCTCTTAACCATTCCCTGGAGAAGCAGATGTTGTATGATGTACCACCAGCCAGGTATGGTGCTGGGGTGCAAAATGCAGCTAGCACCCTACCAGCAACAGCAACTGAAGGCAAACTGGTGAACCCTCAAGAATATGATGTTCCACCAATACAGAAGAAATTAACTTTTCCAGATGCTCCCCTTTATGCTGTACCATCCTCATGTGATATGTTGCGTTTGAGGAAAAATGGCAGCTATCGTGTCCCCCTGAGCTTTCTGTCCGCAAAGGTTGAAAATCAGAACTGTGAGCAAAACATTTATGACATTCCAAAGGTATTGCCTACTGCTTTACAGAACAGAAAGGGGACTGAAAAAAACAATGGTAGTTTTGAAGACCATACATACAATGTTCCTTTACAACTGTCAAGGGATGCCAAATTAGAGCAAGATAGGTTATCATTTGACAGTATGGACAGTAGAACCAGCACCATATCTACATCCCCAAGCACTTCTGTTGAGTCTTTTTCTCTGTCATCAGAAGAGGAACCTGCTCAAGAAATTAAATTGGACCTTGATGTAGCCATAGAGATGCTGACCAAGCTACAGCACGGCGTATCCAGTTCAGTTGCGAGCCTAATGCTATATGTGAGTAGTAAATGGAGATACCAAGAACACCTGGAGGCAAACATTGAGGAAATTCATAGAGCAGTTGATCACATAAAAGTTTCTTTGGGAGAATTCTTGAACTTTGCTCAAGGTATTAAGGCAAATGCCTCTTGCCTCAGTGACAATAACCTTCAGACCAGAATTAAAAAGCAGTTACAAATTCTTGTAGACTCATTCCACATATTAGTAGAAACAAGGAAAGCACTGAACAACTGCAACTGGTCTTTGCAGGTTCTGGTCATTAAGAAATCTCAGAACAATCCAGATGATCTTGATCGGTTTGTTATGGTGGCCCGTGCCATTCCAGATGATATCAGGAGGTTTGTCTCCATTATCATAGCTAATGGAAAGCTTCTCTTCAAGAAGAATGACAAAGAGCAGAAGACTACGCAACCAAAACTGAACACAGAGCAAAAGATGGCAAAACCAGTCCCAGCACCCAGAAGAAGAGAATTTAATTCATTTCAAAGAAATAAACCAAACAAAAGTGAGCTCTCTTCTGAGAAATCAAGAAAAAATGTCAACGAAGACTGTGATTACGTTCACCTGCAGGTTTGTATAACATTAACTTCCTGCCTATGTTCTGCATTGTGGTGTTTGTAGATAGCAGTTCATTTGTATTATTTCTGCATTAATACAAACTTGGCTTTACTTTATATGCAGTTTCCAGCCCACATCTAGGACTGCTAAGCTTTTATTGCCATAGCCATGAATGGCAGAAAGCACAGAATTCAGCAGAATTATAAGAGGAGCCTGACTTATTCAGCAAGCAGGATAGAAAGCAGTTCATTAGCTCCACCACTGGATTTAATTTTCAGTTGGACTTCAAACAGTAGTTTCCTATGTGGTTCTTTACACTAATGTTCTTATTCTTACCAGTATATTAAGCTTCAATCATTCTGATACAATTTTGGTTTGGGGTACATGTCTTGTTTTGATTCCTTGGCATAAGAAAAATCAGCTTAATTTTTTGTGATTTGTTAGAAAAGATTGTTTGTTTCTAATAAATACTCTCCGATCTCAGTGATGGTTGATAAGATTAAGCTATAATACAGATAGCTATTTAATACTAAATACCAGGAAACAGCTAGACTTACTGTTGGAAATCACTTTGGGAATGGAGGAGAAAGGGAGAAAGGGCACATATCAGATAGTTAGCCATTAAATACCAGTGTTTAAATACATTAAAAAACATTAAATACAGAGCATAATTAAATATTAAATCATGAGTTGGATGTGGTTCATTGATAATGGAGCCAGGGCTACCTTTTGCAGGATCAGTCCCTAAGTTCTTTAATACAAACAACTCTGACTAATGGGTTATGCTCCTAATAACAAGTTCAGTGTAGTCAGTGATTACACCTTGATTACATGGCATGGAAGGCTTATGCTACCAGATAGAACAAAACCAAAGTCATATGGAAGCATTTTATGTAAACTTTTCATTTTTCAGAAATATCAAGATCTGGAACAGGCAACAAAACACCTTTCACCTAAAGAGGTAACAACGAAGAATGAAGATTCAAAACAAAAGGTATTTCTGGCCTTAAAAAAAATGTTGCTAATGAAGACTGTCGAGCCCTCAAGCTGTATAAAGCACCTATACCTTGCTAAAACGTAAAATAGTTTGAATTTGACAGGAAACTTCTATAGGGATCTATCTGTCCTGTTTCTGATCTTTTATTCCCCACACCATTTTTTAGCAATAGTGCTGATAGCATTTGTAGTAGTCCACCAAAACTTTTCTGTTTCCTACGTCAAGGGATACTGTAACTTAAAATCATAACATACTTGATTGGCTTGCCTTTCTTCACTTCATTTTGAGTGGAACTATGACTGGCCTTTATCTCAAAAGCTATGACAAGAGGGGAGATCCTTGATTTACCAAAGTCTTGTTCATCCACAACTTCCATGACTCTAATACCTTTTAAAACCAGATTTAATGGCTTTATGCTGTTTAAAAGCTAGATTCCACATGTTCAGGCCACTTAAGGTACTAATGTTTCAGTATGATTGCAAGATTTTTTGTGCTATCAGCTAGTAAAAATCATGTCATTGAAGTCTGTTGCACAAAAGTCAGATTGTATTTTAGATTTTATCGTTTCTATCAACCAAGCAAAATGAGAAATAGCGCCTTATAACTGCAAAAGGCCTCCAGGCTGTGTCAGTTTTGGGGCTACTGGCTAATCAGGTGCAGAGACGTGAAGAAACTATACAACAAAAGGACAAAGTGGAAACAGTTTTTAGGTCATCAAGCTGAAGGTATTTCTTGTTTTCTTTTCCCTTTCCTAGGTTATTCCAGAAAAACCTGTTCAAAACAAGCAAGACTCATCAAAGAAAATCATTTTTTCAGAAAACTGTAGGCTGTGTTTTGGTGCACTTCAAAAAGCCATCAGTGTTTTTACCAATAGTCTCAGCAATAACCAACCACCTGAAGTCTTCATAGGACACAGCAAGCTGATCATTATGGTAGGACAAAAGCTAGTGGATTTTCTCTGCCAGGAAACTCAAGGGAAGGATACAAGGAATGAGATCCTCCACAGCAGCAGCCAGTTTTGCAGCCTGCTGAAGAACTTGGCTCTTGCCACCAAAAATGCTGCAGTGCAATATCCAAACACAGACGCAGTGAAGGAACTTCTGGGCCAAGCTGACACACTGTCTAAATATACACAGCAGTTTCAAGACACAATGGAGTGACGTAATCTTTCTATTCTTTGAAGGACCCAAAGGAAACCCTCACAGTGTCTCCATCTTTCTGGGTTTCAACCTCCTCATCTTGGCATCCTGCAGTCTAAGGAGGACAGGACTCTACAGAGCATCTCAGTGATGCCAATCTTAACTCATCTATAGGGATTCCTTTTGGGAAGAGAAAGGAGTGAACTCATGCACTGAAGCATGTTCAGTCTCCAGAGATCCAGCCTACCAGTGACACTGTGACCGGGACCAGAATCTGCACTTTCTACTTGAGAGTTCAGTCATACATGGAAGATGCTAAATCAATCCTTCCAATTCATTTTTCACACTGGCTTGGCAAGAATTTTCAGTGTATAAGTACAAATATGTTATATAATTTCACTGTTTTGGCACATAAATATATTGTATTTTTCTATTTTTTTTTCTATTTGGAAATATAAGGTTTTTTACTGTTTTTTCCAACGGCACATCAGTACACAAATAGCGTGTGCAAATCAGCTTCTCTTTACAAGGGACTGTTTACTGTATTTGTTTTAAACTACAATAAAAAAATCCTCTACAGATGTTTCACGTTCAGATGTTATAAACATCATGGGATAAATTCTGACAGGTCCCCCCCATTTTATATATATATATATATATATATATATACACACACACACACAGAGAGAGAGAGAGAGAGAGAGAGAGAGAGAGAATGTATTTTGTTCTACTGCAGCACTGCTACACAGTAACTCTAGTAACTGTGTATTCATTTAGTACTTTATTAAGCAAGTGCTAAAGTAAATGCGCAGTATCTAAGGCATGTTAATGAATGTGTGTGTGTGTGTGTGTACACACCCTTATAGAGAGAGAGATGGGGTGGGACCTGTCAGAATTTAGTGAGAGAGGAAGAGAGGACCTGGCAGAGTCTCTCTCTCTCTCTCTGTGTATTATCAGAAACCCAAGCTGTGTATCTGAGCATGAAGAGAGAGCCGTTCTCCACTGTTCTAGCTCTCATCAAAACCCAGAGAGGCTGCATATGTGGTTCCTTACATCAGGTGCTAAAGAGAAGCATTCTGGAAAAGGACTCCATGTTTAAGAGTAAATATGTTTATGGCAGGGACAGACAATTATTTTGGGTGGAGGGCTGCTTACTGAGTTTTGGCAAGCCATTGGGGGTTGCATGACAGATTAATATTATTTTTAAAAATTTTTTAGGGGCCCTGTGGGCTGGATAGAATGGTTTGGCAGGTCACATCTGGCCTGTGGGCTGCATTTTTGCCCATGCCTGGCTTATGGCCACTAAATGCAGGCAAGCTGTCCAAGCAAAAGCTGGGAATTAACTAAGAAACCATCTGCTTGTTGTGTCACTGCTGGCTAAAACAGGAATTCATAGTAATATTCTACTACTCTGGCCGAGTACCTACATGTTTATTTTGTGGCCTCTCCTGCATGTCAGGAAACTTGAGAGCAGAATGAATCTGCTGTAATCCAATGATTTCTTTGTTTGCGGCTCATATGAGTCATGGGTCCATACTCACACCTGGATGCATAGTTTTAGATATGTGTGTGCATGTGTTGTATTTTTCTTCCCAATTAATCTATTTTTTTAAATACATCCGAACTTTCACAACTTGCCTTTCTTTTGTAAGTGAAACTTGAGTCTGCATTAGTTGCTTCGGAGAGTCAGGCAACGCTTATTTGCAGTGCGCAGTTCAGTTGTGATGCAAAAAATGCATATACCATTTATACCTGTGAAAGGAAGTTTCACCTGAAGTTTTAGTGTATTCATTACAATCGCCAAGTTACATATCTTTTATATTAGTTAAATGTAGAAATATTTCAGAAGGACTATATTTGAATAGTAAAATGCAGGTAATTGCGTATGGTGGTTGTCTTTGTTTTTTGTACGTTAAACTCACTCAAGTGAATCAGTGAAATGTTCCAACATGAAACACAACGCATGGATTACACAGCAGCCTTCAAAAGCTGTGCAATGGAAGAGTACAGAATAGCAATATAAATTGTCATTTGTTCTGAGCACTTTATATATTTCAGCCTCACTTGATTTACATAGGAATATGCTCTTTGCACTTCTGCCATTTACCAGCCAATTTTGTCCTTCAGATTTTTGCTTTCAAATGATTTTTTAAAAAAGTTTTGTAGGTCACGCAACACTTTATGTTAATAAAAATAATTTTTTCATCAACATTTATTAACGTCCCTTTCACCCCTGTAACAACTGTCTCATAGACTGTTTCAGGCAGAGCAGAAGGGATTCTTTCTTCAGGTCTCTTTTCTGAGGCTGCGGCTACATTACAAGGTCATGCCCTGATGTGCACATTGGCTCTGGGAGCTTCTATGCAAGATGCTTACTGCATATTAGCCTAATAACACTGTTCCTCCCAGATGGGTTTTTTTTTGTTTTGGGGCCTGCTCAGGAGAACCCCTAAGGGAATCAGTTCTGCTTTGAACCACCCCAGGAGTCTCTCTAGCTGATTCCACAACTGAGGGGCACGGATGCAGAAGCAGCCATAAGAAACACCCCCCCCGGAAGTCGAACGTGGCAAACGCCTGAGCCCTGAAAGGGGGCACCGGACCCTGGCGTGCAGGTATCTGCAGACACAGCCCAGCTGCCGGGCTTAGCAGGTCTCAGCAATAGCGATGGGGGCTGTGGTGTCCTAGGAGCCCCCCAGGGCCGGGGCTGCCCCGGCTGCTGGCTGCTCTGGGAAGCCTTGGGAAGGATGGGTGACGGAGAGCTTCGCGGTGCGGGGTCATCCTGACGCCTCGTGCTCTGTAATGCTAGGTCTTCGGTACCGAATAGTTGTATTGGGAGTTCAGAATCGCCGTCTTTGTGAAAAACTATCGTCTGCTGAAACAACGTGCAAATACGTCTTCTTCTGCATCTTGTATTGCTCGCGGTAAGCGAGCGAGTGAGAACTGGGACGCGGCAGCCAACGCCTTTCTTTCTCTGCAAACCCCAAAGGCAGGGCAGGCCTTTGCAAGAAAGACCTGGGGTTCTGCACGTGCTGCCTCAGCTCCCTGCCTCCAGGATGGCGCCTTTGGACCCCGCGGCTGCTCTGCGTCGGACCAGGGATGAACCATGGAAATAGGAGTGAGCATCCTCCCGCAGCAGCTCCCGCGCCCGCCCACTAGCGGGGTTGCTCCGCAACAGCCGCCAGGCGCGCGCTGGTACGTCATCCCGTGCGCCGGAAGTGGCGCCCCTCGCGCCGGAAGCGGGGTGGTTTGGCCCGGAAGCGCGGAGCGGGGGCCATGGGTTGCGACGGGGGTACCATCCCCAAGCGGCACGAGCTGGTGAAGGGGCCGCGCAAGGTGGAGAAGGTAGGCGGGGAAGCCCTGGGGTCATGGCGGGCGTGTCACGGCAGTTACGCGGGCACTAGGCGTTTGTTGCTTCGCGCGAAACGCCAAGCGGCCCCTTGGTGGCTCGCCGTGCACCGGCAGCGATTGTTGGGGCCGATTCCGATTGGCCGGCAGCGTCGGTTGGTCTGTCCGTTGGGCGGGGGGGAGAGGGGGCGGAGCGGCGGCTTGTCCGGGGGGGAGGGGGAATGACTCCCACCACTGTGCATCCCAGGGGGGCAGGGACGGTGCGTGTCCCCTGGATCTGCACAAGGCGGGGAGGGCTGGGCTCTTCCGGGCTGGGGTAGGCAGCAGCGGTGCTGAGGGGGGCTATGGGCAGGGGTGGAGGCTGTAGCTACCTCAAAATTCATTGTAGCCCTTGCATAATCGCTTTTCCCAGTGTCGCTGCCTGCCCCGAGTGCAGCCTGGCCTGCACAGATCCGCGAGCACCGGCCTCCCATGGTCTCCTGGGGTGCACGCAGCAGCGGGAGCACCACCACCCCCCTCCTGAACACCTGGATGGGCCGTGGCGCTCTCCTGTGCCCTGTCCCACCCTGGCTCGACAGCCCCTGCTGCTGCTCCACCCCATTCTTCACTGCAGAGGCTTCCATCTGCTCTCCCCCCGTGCCCTTTCCTTCCCCCCATGACAGACTTACCAGTTGGTCACAACTCGCCAAGCTGCTGGGCTGTGCTCCTCGCTGCCAGTGTGCTGCAGCTGCACACGTGTATGCAGCGTTTAACAGCCACATCGGGCAAAAAAAAAAA
>JAGPOW010000797.1:7532150-7561056 GCA_030014935.1 Caiman crocodilus | reverse complement strand
AAAAAAAAAAAGCCATTTTCCAATAACATCCATTTTTTTTATGTCGGTGCTGATCTGGTATCAGATGGATGCGTCGGTGCACCTCTATTAAAAGTCATTAGCAGTTTCTTTCTTTTGTGGCACAGGGCGGGCTGTCCCCACTAATTAGGATAAAGGAACAGCTTGGTGCTCCAACCTTGCTCCAGGGCTGCTGTCACACTTCCCCTTGGTTTTGGATGGCCAGAGCCCTAGCCAAAATAGGGAACAATTTGCAGCCAGTGGGAGATAAATGTGGAAAAGAACAAGGGAGAATAAAAGGAAGGGAAAACAAATGAAAATCGGGAAAAAATGAAAGGGTCTGTTCCAGCAAGGTGCCCCAAAAAATAGGATGGGAATCACTGGGAATGGTTAGTTTCCACAAGCTGATAATCTAACAGTCTGCAACTTCTGGAGTCCTTCTGAAATCTGTGCTAGCAGGATTGGGCTCAAAATCAAATATAGGCAGTCCACGTATAATTTTGAAGTTGTGCCTGAATGTCATGGGGTGGGTTTGCAAAATTCTTTTTGTGGGATGATCTTGAAAGGCGAAGGGGTGGTCACTTGTAATTTGGTAGGATTTGCCAGAGTATTCAAAGGGAAGTTTTAAGTGTTAATTTTCCTAGTAGGAAAAGCTTTCTCTGAAAGGAATGAAATCAACCCCCAATTTCTCTCTCTCTTTTTTCCCCTCTTTTTCTTCAGGTTGACAAAAATGCAGAATTAGTAGCTCGGTGGTATTACTGTGCTCTGAGTCAAGAAAAATTAAGCAAACCAATTGTAGCCTGTGAACTTGGGAGGTATGGATTTTTCTTCTTTAGATTTCTTGATCTTAAAAGTAATAAATTCTGAATAAGAATGGGTTAAAAAAGTTGCAGAATACTGATGATAAATTGTATGTTGCAGGCTATATAACAAAGAGGCCGTCATTGAGTTTTTACTTGATAAGTCATCTGATAAAGTCGTGGAAGCTGCATCACACATCAGGAGCATTAAGGTAAAGCCAGTGTACCTAATATAAATAAATGCCAAAGTTAAGTGTTATGCACAAGGCAAAATAGTAACATATCTTAATTCTGTTATCTTCTCATACCTTTTCCACTTCAAACTGAAAACAATTTAACACAGATATTTGAAAATCCTTATAGGTCCTCAGATAAATTCAAAATTTCGTTCTCAGGCTGATGTGGTGCTTTAATTGGAGATATAGTTGTGATAAGTAAGGACTATATATTTTGTGATAGCAGTGTCCATTTTTTTTGTTAGCTGAGGACAATATTTTTAACTGAGTAGCTAAAATGTATATCCAGCATAGATAAAGTATAGTAGCTAGTCCCTTTTCTCTTTGCTCTGGAACAGTGTTTCCCAGTCTTTTTCACCCCACAGCACACTTACCTAAATAAAAAAGCATAATGGCACACTGGACGTGGGGGTGGGCGTAAAGGCAGCTGGACACTGACCGAGCAAGAGGGGTGGTGCGCAGCCAGCTGGATGGCATTTTGGGCTGGAGCTATGCTCCCTGTCTGTTTGTGTCTGCAGGAGCAACAGGCAAGGGGTGTGGTTCCAGCCACAAATGGTGTGGCAGACCTGGACATGCCTAATGGCACACCAGTTGGGAAACGCTGCTCTGGAAGATGTAGCCTTTGTGGACTGATATTTTAAGCATTGCCTGCTCTACTGTGATCTACTTAAGCATTTGACCTGTCTAATATGGAGCAGTGCGTGCTGGGATAATACGCCTCCTGAAGCTGAGGTCCTGTATTAAAAATGAGCGCTGCCCATATTACATCATAGAACTGAAATATCTGCCTTTAGATACTGCTTCTCTGTGTGAAAATCTAATACTCTATACATTAACTTGAGAGAACTACTTTTAGTTCCATTCTGGGAGAATGGAATATTTCTCTTATTTTTCAAATGAGTTAGTTATGCATACATAGGCGAAGGTAGGGAGCAAATCTAATTGATACTGAACCTATTTGTATATTGTTTATCTTTAAAACTTTATATCTTGGGCAAAAACTCCAGCACATCTTTTCAGGAAATGCTTGGCAAATGGGGAGCTGCTCTGGGACCCTTTTTTTTTTTTTTTTTTTAAACAAATTAGTTGCATAACTTCCAAAGTTGTGGAAAGCTCTAGTATAATAAGGCATACAGGAAGAATCTCTTCAGAAATGTTAGCGTTTCGGTTTACCTTAGCATGTATCAAAAAACAACTTTAAATTTATGGGGTTTTGTATTTCAGAATGTCACAGAGCTGAACCTTACTGATAATCCTGCCTGGAACGGTGATAAAGGGAATACAAAAGGGGATAAGTATAATGACATCCAGTGTGCATGCTTCATTTGCCCTGTGGTGGGCTTGGAAATGAATGGCAAGCACAGGTTAGTATTTACCTTTTAAAAATAAGACCCCCAGAGTTTGCTAAATTGAATAATAGCAAATGTAGAGCTATAAAAATGAATATTACAGAAACCAAGGTGCTCCCACAGCCCTTTTGGCAAAGATTTTTGTTGCTGCTGGAAGAAGGGGTACCTCTTCTTTTATGGTTCCTCTGCCCTTCAGGTTGAGGCATGAACACAGAAGTCGACTGGTAGCATCTTAGGGACATGTCCTTTAGCTTGTGGGTATGGGGAAGAGCAGTGTTAAATATTCCTGTCCTGCCCCTTGACACTGTGTTGCATTTTAAAAGGAGCGTCCACTTCTTTTCACTTTAGGATCAGAGCAGGTCTGGGTTCTAAGATATTACAGCTCTGTACTGGTTGCCATGTTTTCTTTGTGACTGAAGGAATGTTTCCCCTGCTGTTAGATGCTGAACCTAGGTGGGTTTTTAGCCTTTCCAGTGGTGGCTAAGTGGGTAGGTGGCAGTGTCAGGTTCAGATTGTCACAGCTTAGCAGATAATGGGTATCCAAGATGGGCACTCATTCCCTAGAAAGTTTGGTTCACAGATACACGTGGACTTCTAAAAAGGCCCCTAATGAAGTTGGAAATCAAGATGAGTATGGAGACAACCCTGTGTCATCACGGTTCCCTTCTAAAGCTTGTATGGTGGAAGGTCTAGAATCAAGTTGAAAAGAGGGGAGCTGAAACCCTTCTTCAGAAGGCTGGAAAAATCAAGGAAACATGACTTGTATTGTACAGTTTATAGCCAGATGATATTTTCAGGGAAGTTAATTAAGTTGTAGCTAATTAAATCATGCCTGTGTATCTTGTGAGCCTCACTGCATGGCCAAAGCAATAAAGTTTTGGGAGAAAAGATCCTCATCTATAAATCATAGCTGCAGTATAGGGCTCCAGTCAGAGTTTGCTGCAAAAGGCTTGTAGCCAGGCACTAAAATGTGCCTGCTACTTTAAGGGCTGAAGCAGCTGGGCCAGGGAGCTCTGCAAGCTGAGCAGAGCTCCACAGCTGCAGGTTGCCTGAGTAACAGCCTAATGAGGTAATTGGCTAGCACCTGCAGGCAGTTAGATGCCCAGAAGGAGGCAGGGCCCTGGGGCTTATAAGCCCAGGGCAGGAGCTAATAGGGCATGCTCTGTGACAGCTTTCAGGGGAAGGAGCTTCTGCATGAGGGAGCTGCCTGAGACCTGGTGCCACCTGTTTGACTGCTCAAGTGCAGTAAGACTCCAGGTGGCCTAGGTACCCAGGCTAAGGGGCATGCTGTCTCAGGGGTGGAAGTTTGCCACCTTTAAGGGGCAGAGTGCTGTTGTCATTTTAGGTGTTTAAATTATAGCCCAGGTGTTTGCACTAGTGGTTTTGCAGATGAGGCTGTAGGAGAGGTGGAGGCCTCAAGAGAGCCCTTCTGCCAGAGGGGTGCAGTTATAAGGGCGCAGAGAGCTGTAGTGCCAGAGGGGCAGAGAAGTGACAGATAGTAGATATCTGTGAGGCTTGGGATGCCCTCGGTATTAGGGAAAATAAAGGGAAGCCTCCCACCTAAAGACAACTTATTAATTATATCAAAGGTGTGGTGGGCAAAACAATTGGGTGGGCCAGTGTAGTGATCAGTCTCGGAACTGCCCCCATCACAAAGCTTTACTCTGACTATACATGCAAAGGCCCAGGGAGTTCTTATGCTGACGGATGTTATCCTGGAAAATATTATTAATCAATTTGTGAAATAGTACACCAATCAAAAGTGAACAAAGTATAATCTCATGTATTTCACAGACAGAGAGCTTTTAATGATGGTGTTGCTCATTTAGTAGTTAACAGTATTTGCAGTTATGTACTTCAATATTGGTAACATTGTGGATTATATAAAAAGTAATACTTAACTGGTTTAACATAAGTGTTTCTGTATAAAATATATAGAAAATGAAATTGGTGTAGGAAGTGTATGTTTAGCAAATCTCCTACAAGACTTTCTCTTTGACTTCGATTTTGAAGCTCACTGGAGTATTAAAAAGAAAAGTTTGTGCATGGCAGTGAATAGTCACTGTACGAAGAGTCCTGATAGGGAGGCTGATCAGTAGAACGAGAACTCAGATTTCATAGTGGGATCAGTACTTCATAATTTCCAGTTTCCCTAGGTACACTGAAATTTCAGAGGATACATAGCAACCCAGAGTCCCACAATAGTTCAGTGCTTTCTGGGAGATTGTAATAAACCTGCTAATACCCAGTGAGATGGTTTATTTTTATACTATTGCACACCAGTCAAAAAAAATGAAAAAAATTAAATGTGCAATGCAGCTCAGCCTGTATCACTTCTACTTCTTGTTCAGTTGTTGCAAAGGCTTTCAGCATCATTCACACCAATTAGCAAGGTTCATCTTGTACTTCTCTTGATTAGCCATAAGAGGGCTCGCAAGCAGTTTACTATACAGTGCTCCTTACCACTGCAGTGTTCCTGTGACGCTTGTGTTCAGACAGATAACTTACCTTACTTGTAAGCTGAATTTCTTAGCATGGCAGTATCAATTACTTTAATTTTTATTTTTCTGAAAGGTTTTGTTTCTTGCGGAATTGTGGGTGCGTGTTCTCTGAACGTGCTCTTAAAGAAATAAAAGCAGATGTTTGCCACAAGGTAAGTTCTGTTGTTTTAAAAATAAGAGGTGGGGGAACGTGGCTGTAATGCAGTGCTTGACTATAACTGTATGTACATTCTTCAGCACCAAATGGCATTTGCCCCTGGAAAACCCATTGATTCCACTTCTCTGTTGGCTTAAAATAACTGCATGCCAGTTTAACAACACTGGCTCACTTCTTTTGGGGTTTTCCTAGGAAATGCTCTTATTCTAAGGCTGATTTGATTGGAAGTAGCTGTTTTCTACAGTAAAATATTTGATTTGTTTTATTTGTTCTGGATGCTTTAGTCTTTTTTTTCCTTAAACTGAAATTGAAAAGTTTTGATTTGCTGAAGACTCGCCTTTTGCATTGAGCCATCTTACTATGGGGTAAGCAAAATCAGATCTCATCCAAAGTATAACATAAGATGAAATAGTGGTGTTGTGCACTTTGTGGATTAGCCTTTGAGGGTGTATAGGCCTGATATTTGATGATCAGAGCAGCTGGTCATGTGACAGTTTTAATGGCTGAACTAGCACCACTTACAGCAAAGGACTGATGAGGAAGGAAGTGACTTACCTATTATATTTTAAATACATGCTTCAAAAGGGTAAAAGGACAATACACACTGAGCAAGTGATTGAGGCACAATATGAAGGTCAGGAATTTTTGGAGCTGGAGACGCTGTTTGTTCTTTAAGAATTGGACATTTTAAGATTTTACGTTGGAATTATTTTATTTATTTGTTTTTGGGTTTGTTTTTTAAGGCTTAGATATTTTTCTAGTTAATGAGAGCGTTAACAGTTAGGTTATAGAATTTAAAACACATAAATGCATGTGGCTCTGAAGTTGAGAGACATCCCACACCAGCAGGTTATGGAAAAATTGTCCATTATGAAGTATCCTTTGCCACTGTCTGGTGCACATGATTAAACTGATTAAAATTTACAGAATTTTAAATAATGTTGCTGGTGTGGTCCTATTTTAGGGCAGTGTTATTTATTTATTTTTAGCAATGCTAGGTTTATTGCTGAATATACTGACTCAGTTTTATTTAATAGAGCTGACTGGCACCTGAGGAAACTTATTTCCTATGAAATTGCCTGGAATAGTTTATTGTCTAATAAGATTCACTCCTGTTTGTATAGCTGAGATCAGTGATTCAAATGGTTTGTCTGTCCATGTCTCAGCATCATTAAGATCTACTTAATATTTGATCACTGTAATTGTAAACTCCATAGGTTGTTAACCAATGATACTGGTAGATATTTGATACAGTGTATTGTGCCTAATCAGCTGTTGAAGTGTGTGGTCATTACATTCCTGTTAGCTTTGTTGCCTCTTTCTTTCCGTTAAAGTTTTATGATAATAAAAATAACTAAAGACAATAAGGAAAGCTGGATTCTTTTTTTTTTTTTTAAGCTTGTTAGGTATCTAATAGTTGTGCGGCAGGACCGCTGTCTGACCTGCCCTTTCCTCACCCCTCTGCTCATATGGAAATGGGCTTAAAAGGTAGATTTCCTCATAACTGAAAAGAATGTTTTACTTATTTAAAAAAAAAACAACTGTCTAGTAGGGTGTGTGAAATGGGCCATATTCGATTCAGATTCGGCCCGAATCGAGGACAGTGATTCAATTTGTTGATTTGGATCACTGTCGCGATTCGATTTGGCTGAATGGCTGAATCTGAAGATTCAATGCTGATTCGGAGAATCGATGATTTGGCCCTAGACACAGCTTTAAATGTTTTTTCTACATGCCTCAGCATACCAGCGCAGCTCATGAGCACTGCGGTGCTGGGGCAGGAGCTTGGAGGCCCCCCTGCGTGCTTGGCAGCAGACCCAGAAGCAGACTGGAAGTAGTTGCAGTCTGCTTCCGGGTCCACGGCCGAGCGTGAGGGGGATTCCACCCCTCCCCGTGCCCTCCCAGCTCAGCGATCAGTCTTGGGGACCCCGGGTGCCCCCCAACTCAGAAGGCACCAGTCACCAAGCTGGGGTGCAGGGGTAGGGTTTCCCGCGCGGTCCCCAGTGGACCCAGAAGTGAACCGGAAGTGCTTCTGGTCCAGTTCCGGTTCTGCTGCCAAGTGCACTGGGGACCCTCCTGTGGGACACTCCATGAGCCCCACCATCTCAGCCTTGATGAGCCACCTGGTACCCTGAGGTATGTAAAAAGAAAACATTTAAAACTGTGTCTATGTCAGAATCATCAAATCGCTCCAGATCTCTATGGATTGATTCGGAGGGTTCCAGTTTGATTCAGAGAGACTTAAAGGGTCTCTCGATTTTTGATTCAGATTCAGCCACTGAATTAATTCAGTGACCGAAGCGTCTTACAGCCCTACTATTTAGGCCTCTACCCTCCCACTCTGCACCTATGTCTCTTTCTTCCTTCATTAATGCTGCATGGTTTCTGAATCCAAGATCCTGTTAATTTTTCCCTTCTCTCCAGTTTAAGGCATTTTGTTTTGTTTTTTACCCCACGTCTTTCTTTCCAGTGACATCTTGTGCATCTTTCCACTCTTTAATGTTCCTTTTCCTCTGCTCCCTTACCATGGTTTGTTTCAGGACGTTTTAACTCTGAGAAACCCGTCTCTTTTTTTCCACTTCATTCAATGCTGCCTTCTATATGTTTTCCTCTTTTTCTTTTTTTCCCTCATTTTATTATATGCATCACTCTGCCTGAGTTCCGTTTTTGGGTATGGGATTTTGTTCATGTTTTGTATGAAGCAGTTCTGCGAGCACTTGAGTACCTGCAGCTTTGATTGCTTATTTAAGGATTAAAAAAAGGAAGCTGTGATCTAAGTGATTTTTTTTCACAGCTGATACGGAACTTTGCAACCAGGAATCTTAGACTTGTGTTACCACAGTGAATTTCAAGCTGTGGTCTACAGACTTGGCCTGTGTCCTGGTTTTCTTGTTTTGGTTGCTAATAGCAGTAAAAAAAAAATCTGAGCAAGTTTTGACTTTTGCTCATGTCAAGTGCATATTAAGAACTCCTAATTCTTGGGTTGAGGGTGGGAAGAATGTAGTAAACCAGTTACTGTATTGAGGCATGGTCTGTGTAGAACCTGGATTATTAAAACATACATTTCAGCTTTTTCACCATAAGATATGCAGCTGTATTAAGTCTCGGAAGTAATTTTTGTTAAGTCACTTTGCATCAGATAAGTTTTTCTTCTTTTTTTTTTTTAAAGGACAGATAGTCTTGAATGATCATCTCATCGTAGAGAAATGAGGCAGCCTTTCTGTCTCAAGGCTACATTGTCTAGTACATGAGTCTGAGGCTGAAAAGAAACACTATGTTTATTGCATGCTATTGTGTGTACAGTTTTAATATTTTAAAGGAACAGATGACTATCTAGTGTTTGTGTGCAAACTTAGTTAAACATCCATGTAAATTTGCAACAAAATTCGAGCTCCAGAGAGCATTTTTTCTTCAGAGTTTTCTAGAGACAGGGAAACAAGTTTGCTGACTTTTTTTCCCCTTCCCTCCTCACTGGTTTGCTCTTGTGCATGTTGAGACATTTATTTTCTTTTAGGGTGTTCCATTGATAAGTAGAGACCTATTGAAATATTCATTATGCTGGGGTTTTTTGTGGAAACTGTGATTTTGGGGGGGCCAGGCTCTGTGGAAAAACTTTTGGTGGGCTTGCTGAAAAAAACCCAAGCTGTTAGAAGAGGACACAGTGGGAATCCCTGAAAACCTGAAGCACTGGGTGAAGAGTGAGGGGGAAGAGAGCAAATCGGAGGCTTGGCCCCTGACATAGGCTCCGTCCAGGAGCCAGTCTGGGGCCAGCCAGGGAAGCAGGAGGGTTTTTGCGTGGCTTTTAAAGCTCTCACAGGCATGCTACTACATGCATGCTGCCATCTGAGGAGGAGCACGCATGAACACTAAGAAACCCTCTAAGACAGCCAAATACTTGTCAGCACTGGACTGTGTAAGACAGTATCTTGCAGGGACCATGCATGCAGATGGAGGCAGACTCTTCTGTACCTCCCCCAATGTAACTTTGGATGTGTTGAGGAAAACAAGCATAGATCGACACCTAACAGTCCAAGGCATACCTGAAGTGGAAGACTATTACAGAGGCTGAAGGTGAGAGCAAGAAGCAAGCAGTTATGCCCTCCCCCTCTTAGCAAAAAAAAACCAACCCACAGAAAGCAGCTTGGCATGGCGAGAGGTGGCATTCTCCCTCATGGGGACCTTTAGGGTGGTGAACATCCCAGCGTAGAAACTCGATGACCCAAGGTTAAGGGACTACCTGGACCAAGCGTTTCAAATGCTGACAGTTTTCTGCCTGCCAACCAGCTTCCCCAGCACTATCTCCTTGCAGCAATTGCTTTGCATGGACAGTTCATAAAGGCTGCGTTGGCAGTGTATGACTCCTCCATTGTGGCTGATGAAGTCATTGACCCTCAAGATAACTTCATGCGTCACATCTGATTTGGACCAGGGAACTGGATAGACTGAGACATACCTGTGTTTCAAACTAAGCTGGTCCACCTCATGTCTGAAATTTTTCTGCTGTGTCTCAATCTATCCTGAAGGTAGTTATCAGCTATGGTGTAAACTTTCAAGGTCTCAGCATTCTAGTCTGACAACGCCATATACATGTGCAGTGGAATTTGTGATTCGTTGTGTTCCATTGCCATGCCAAGCATATGGAGCTCTAACAGCAGTTTGTGAGCAAGGAGCTGGAAATTGCTGAGCACAAAGTACGTGTTTAAGGCTTGCAGTCTCTTGGTGAGGGTGACATTCAAGATAGTGTTGTTTTGTGGCTGACAATGTTATGTAGTTCATTGAGCTCCTGATGTGATTTTTTAGGCCAGCAGAATGTGATCCATCACACAACAGATTCATAGATTTGATAAGCTGGGTTGGAGACATAGCATCGCAAGAACTGTCAAGTTGTCCTTGTGAAAACCAGTGCAGGAAGGACCTGTTTCAGGCAATAGCCATGAAGCTAAACCACTACTTCTGTCCCTTTAGTTGTCTCTTCATTGGTAATTCTGTGTCTTGATTGATTCCCAGTTTCATCCCCTTCTCCGTGCTCTTTATCCCCAGGCTTCTCTTTCCCTTCCTTCCCTCCCTTCTTCCATGATTATCTTCGGTTCTGTAATTACATTCCTATAAAGAATTTTAAAGATTTTGAATTGTAATTTGCCATCCAAAGAATGGTAATGAAGACCACAGCCGTCCTCTGGTGCAATAGAGCTAGAATTTCTTAGCAGGAGAGACCAGAACTTTCTCAGTGCTGTCTTAGACTTCACAATAAACTTTCAGGACCTAGAAAACACCAAAAGCTTCACACCTCTTTGGACCTGCTGGAAACTTCAAGGGCAGGGTGAAAGAACTTAAGGGCATGAGTTAGGTGCTTATATGATGTTTTTAATGTATATAAAAAAACCCACACACTGGCTTCCCCTAAGGAAAACTTCCTGAAACAAGGCACTGTACTCTGCACAGATGACCTTTTGTAATCGCATAACTTTGACATGTGACATTATTAATCATCTGCGGTACTGGGAGGCACTCAGATATTCCAGTGGTGACCTCTGTATCAGAACCTACACAAAGAAGAGCTGCTGCCCACACTTCCATAACAATAGTGAACGTAGTACTGCAGTGGCTTCTAGGAATTCTTAACTTCTCTCTTGGTTCAGCTTGAACAGATTCGCTGCTAGTTTAAAATGAATCTGGAAAAAACTAATGATTAAAAACCTGCCTCCCTAACCTGTACTCTTTCTCATCTTTGTATAACTGCCATGTTTTAACTAAAATAAATGTTCTTTATCAGGATGGTAATTTTTTTAACAAAACAAAAAATAGTGATATGAACCAGTACCCCTTGTTTCGTGAGATTCTCTTGATACTCGTGCTTATATCTAAATTATCAAAGTGTGTGATTACATTTAATTGCCCTAAATGAACATTGGTGCAGCTGCCTTAATTTTATGGAGGGGGGGATAGTGCAAGAACTCTGAAGAAAATTATATAATAAAGCTGAGGAAGGAAATAAACCTGTAAAAAGCAAAGATTAGGGGTTCAGAGTCTAGTTACCATTTATTGTGTTCTTACTAAGGATTGAATTAACTGAAGTTGTAGTGTACAAAGTCATAACTAATTTCATAAATCATTCTTGGCTCTGAACTTTCAGGATCTTGAAAGAACATTGCCTAGAATTTTGATTTGCAAGAAGGTGTACACACATTAATTTGTACACTGGCAACATAGCTTTATTGGTAAACAAACAAAAAAAAAACTGTAAACTGTGCTCTGTACATTGATCTGTAGTTTCTTTGATAATTAGGTACACTGTGCAGCATTTTCAGCTTTAATTTGGCCATTTAGAAATATTTCAGTAAAGTTCTTATGCATTTTATTAACCACAGGAAGGGAACAGAGGTTTTTCTGAATAGTCCAAAGGGAACTGGTTTCTATGCCTTCCGGTCGTTAACAATTTGTTTATATTGCAAGCAGTAATTAACTGTATTCCCCCAGTGCAGTATTTCTTTATGCAATAGTGAGAAACTGAAATGCATGCAAGCAACAAAGGCTACTGTTTCCTTGATGGAGTATATTTTATGATGGGTGGTTAATAGCCAGCCTGTTCAGAAAGGAGTACTATTAATTATTAAAAGACAAAATTTTCCACAGTATTTCACTCCAGTTTTTGCAGCTTGTCACAAGCGCTTTGAGGCCACATATGATATAGTACTAGCAATTTGTTCTACTTGCTGCTATGCTTTAATATATTCTGTTTACTTAAACCCAAGAATTTGCCTGGATGGTTATGGGGAGGGACTTGTGATGCTAGTGTTACCAGCTTGAACATAGGTCCTCTGATTACACCTGTTGGGGTGTTAGAGGGGCTGTATGCCCAAAAGAAATGGAAGGGTAATAAAACATAGCCCCTAGATCCTTCATTTGTTAATTTTCCTATTTTGTGCATCTAATGTTTCTTCCTTATTTAGTCAGGAGGCAACATGGTAGGTAAAACTTGTTTTAAATGTGGATTGTGGTAAAAGATTTTAAACTGTAGCCAGACCTCATGTACTCTGTTGTGCTGAGTACTTAATAGTTTCTTTCACCTGCTCTGAGGAGTAATCAAGGATCCATTTGTAGGCCAGAATTTTCCATGTGCTATTTTAATGCAGTTGAGTGCTGACCTGCAGAAAGTCCTAAGTACCTTGATGTAATCTGGAAGCTGCTAGTTAGCTGACTTTACTCTTGGGTATACTCTGAGCAGTGTAGGTATATTGATCCACAGAGTGCACATCTTGAGGCTGTGTAGCCATTCTGTTCCCTACCAATCTGAAATCCATGACTGGCTTCTGGTTAAAAAGTTGTGTGCTTCTTTAAGTGTGAGCCTAGGGACCAACCTGTAGATGTTGTTAACTTAGAAACAGCAAGGGCTTCTGAACAATGTCTCTAGTGATAAAATTTGTAACATCCATTATAAAGAGAAAACATCCACATAGAGCAGTGGTGTTCAAACTTTTTTCATTTGTGGACCCTTAAATATTGAATAGAGGTGCTAACCCATTTAAGTACGTGATTGATTACGATCAGTCACTTGAGTTGATCATACTCATCTTTTGCGGACTCTTTAAACATAGGCTGTAGACCCCCAGAGGGCTGCAAGCCCCAGGTTGAAAACCAGTAACATGGAGAATACGATTAATCAGTAGCTCCAGACCTGCTATCCATGTTTGTTATGTTACATGTCACATAACCCCTAGGAACGTTCACAGAGCTGATCATGTCTTGCTAGATCCTCAGATGTGCTTAAAAGAAAGAGGTAATCCGCCACCCACCCACCTGGCTTTTCATTCTGTCTTTTTATTCTTCCACCTTCTCCAAGTGAAAGCAACTACCTGTTGCAAAATGAAGAAACTATGATCCAACCCCAGAATTGCTGGATCCTGCCAAATCCCAAATATACTCCTGAAAAATACTGTGCCATCCAAAGACAAAGGAAAAAACAAACAAACAATGAAACATGCCATTGCTCTCACTGGCACCAAAGTACCCTTTCCCAGTTGCTGGGATTCTTGGATAAATTGCAGCAGGAGCCAGAGTAAAGAAGAAAATGAACTTTTGTGGTAGAAAAAACCTGATACAGGAAAGATGCACAGTATTTCTGTAATCCTATCCCCCCCACCCCCTCCTGTGAAGAAGGCAAAAGTCCCCATTGCTTTCAAACCCCAGGATTTCTGTTAAAGTCGATTATCATGGCGTGTGCACACCTCTCAAGAATGTGGTCCGTTACATGATTGAGAATTTTGGAAGCAATTATAACAATTTTATATTGCTACTAAGGTAGGCAGAAACTATCATCACTGGTTTCTTTCAGTGAAGAAACTGTTGCTTTCTTGCATGAGAGAGGTTTTCGGAAGTGGTTTAGACTTCAGACAGTAGTTGCTTTAAAACTGCTCTTTGGCTTTTCAGATCTCCATCCTGCCCTTACTTAGCATACAAATTGTATGTTCTCTTAGAAAAGTGAAACCTGTTGGAGGGATAGATGAATACATGCAAGTCAAGAAGTCAAACATAAGTCTGCAATGTTTAAAAAATTGTTTATTGTCACCTAACCTAAAACCTCTTTAATCGTTTGGCCAAAATGTGGCTATCTGGGAAGAATATTTTGGAAAATAGTGAAGAGCTTATTTTTTGGAGAACTTGTGTTTGTGAAGGAGATTTTGATAGATTAAGGCTTTAGGAAGGTCTTTTTTACAGAACTGTTGTCACTGCGTTGTCATTCTCTTTAAATTGGCTCTCAAGTCATTTTTTAAACATTTACACACATTCAGACTTGATCATACAGCGCAATATCTAATTTCACTTGAAGATTAGATGACAATGTAAATCACAATGTAAGGTCTTAATCTCTGTCAACACGTTATATTTACTGTGGTAGTGTCCAATAAGCCAATTAGAATATCATCTTGTTAAGCAGTGCTAAAGTAAATCCTCTGTCTAGCATAGATAAGAACTTTTAAAAATATTTTTCTGTATTCTTTTGCCACGATTTTTGACCAAAAACAAAGTGAATTTACACCAGCTGAATCTGCATAAACTTTCATGGAGCTGTGCTGTTTTGCAGCAGCTGTACTTCTGACTGTTCCTATGTAATGAGGTGGATTACTCATTTCTGAGGGTGCTAAGAAAAATGAGGAACAAATCTTAGAAGAGGAAATATAAACCAGTGATTCTCAATTTTTGGATGCATAGCTCCTCTCCCTAACTTTTGTGAATTAAATGGCATGCCATTTCAAAAATTAATTTATGTATTGCAGTGCTTAGCTCCTTGCTTTGGAGCTGGGCAGTGGAGGCAGTGATGGAGGATTGGCCAGGTAGGGACAAGCCTGAGCTTATCTCTTCACATCTTTCTTACTTTGCCATACCTGGAGGCTGGGCGTGCCAGGATGCTACAGTACTCTGGTTGATAATCACTAGTAAAATATTTGTTTTAAAGCTTGAAGCTATTATAATCTGTTTTTGGAAAATGATTAATACCAAGTTAGGCAAGATTCTTTGAGTAGATGTGATATCTCTTATTAGACCTACTGAATAGTTGGGAAAAAAATGTTTTTTTTACAAGCTTCCAGGCACAGTCACCCTTCTTCAGGCATGGGAAGTCTCTGCTGTTCTCAGGCTCCAAGGAATGAAAGAAGCTAAAAGTGTGACAGGATATTGGTGATAATGTAACGTAATACCAAGTTGGCATTGTTCCTTCTAAACTGAGTTTTGCAACTGAGTCTTTAGGTTTTGGGGTTTTATTTAATAGGAATGGACTCCTGTATTAATTGCACTCCAAACCAAGTTTGGAGGTTTTTTTTACTTTAACACTGATAGTGCTGGCTTTTATTTCCTTTATAGACAGCCACTACAAAGAACGAATGGGCAAGTATAATATGAACATGGTAGCTTGAGCTACTGAACAGTTATGGTGCAACATTCTTTATGATCCTGCAGAGGCTGTAGATAAGGAAGTAGCCTCAAGAGAGTTGTGCTAAGCCAGCCTTGTAACAAGAGTCCATTTACAGCGTCATTTGCAATGCTATCAGATGATTAAGAGTCTAACTACTTAATTGAAAACGGGGGGTTTCCATAGACAGACTGTACTAAAGAGCATCTCTGAGGGAAGAGAAGGGATGGGGGGAAGCAGAGGAGGATTTGCTAACTCCAAAAAGTTGATTTCCCATCACCAGGCAGGACTTTAGCCTTCCCTGGGTCAAGGCCAAGAAAGCGACCCAAATGCAGCTGATGCAATTGGCTGCATTGTTCAAGCATTTCTTTCGGGCTGTTGTTTCCCTGGAGAGGCCACAGGCTGTAAGATGCCTGTATACAGATAATATTCTGGACGTAGCCATACCACCAAAAGTTATCATATAGTCATTGGAAAGCGTGTAACAATGAATTTTGGGTGATGTATACGATCCATAATGATTTGGAACCTTCAGGTTTGAGGGTTTGGGGTTTTGTTTTGTTTTTTTCATTAATTGTTTTTCCCCAAAACCCTATTGTAGATTCTGGCTTTATCCTTGCAAAGTACAACAGGCTCCCAAAATATATCTTGAGTACTCTTAAACGTAACACACATCCGAACCAGAGAGAAATTGAAGTATGAAAAAAAAAAATTAAAAAGTGAGGTCATGTATGCCATCTTTTACATTTCTTTAAAATTTTATTTGAAAAACAAGTCAGTTTTTGCAGACTTTAATACACAGTTGGCATAGTACCTTCACTACTGGACTTGTGCCGTGTTTAACTTAGATAGACAGCTATTGTACATGTGCAACAACATTAGGTTCCTCAGCAACCCACAAGCAGCATTCATCCATAGAGGAAGGTCATCTACAGTACATTACACAGCATAGCGTTTCCTTGTACAAGGTCACATTGACATTGTAGACTCTGAACTCTATTTAGTGAACAGTTTCAGAAGTCAGTAAACACAGACTGATGTGACTGGTCTAACTGTCCTGGATGATCTGCTAGTTAAAATAACATGGTTACTAATATTCTGTCAATATATATAACATATACATATTTTCTGTTAGTGCTCTTCTCAGCTCTCATAAATGGCTTCTTTTAAATTATTTTTGGGAAGAAAAAACAGTTAAAATACTGTTTGTTTTACTTTAACAAAGTTGTGGTAATTCAGAGTAAGGGCTGAAACATTTTCCTTAAACTATCCTGTTGCCTCTGCATATTAATTGGGAACTTTATGCCTCTTGCTGCCACTTTTTTTCCCATATAACATTTTGTACTAAAACTCTTTAAAAGGAGGGGGATCACCTCCAACTGTGGGTTTTTGGGTTTGCCAGATTTTAACTTAAACCTGATATTTTTTTTTAACATGAGGTATTTAATGTGTATATAGGAAAGCAAGAGATTGTAATAAAATATTCTTCTGTTTTAATCTGGGCCACATTCTGTGTCCCATTCTTGTATTAAATAGCATCTTATGAATAAAGATGTCTGAGTCAAGGTATTCACTTTGAACTAAGGCATCATGAGACCCTGAGAGTCAGTCAAATAAAAACTGAATGTGATTTTTTTTTTTAATAGAAATTAAATAGAGCAGGTAAACACACCAATGTTTTTATAAAAAAAATGGAGGGACGTGGGTTGAATTTCTAACTTTTTCAAAAAATAGCGAAACAGATGTTCAGTGCTTAGGTTAGAACTCGTTTCAACTAAACTGTGTCATCTAGAAACTGTACACCAGTGTAGAAAATGTTAACTGGTTAGGTTTTGATAAACTGGTGGTTAAAATTCAGATGTGAGCTTTCTCCAGCTCCACTGGTGTCTCTGTGAAAGTTACTTAGCTTCTGTCTTCCCCTTGCCCCCAAGCAATAAAAAGGGAGGGGAGGGGGGCGGAATAATAATACTTTACAAGAATATTGAGGCATCATTTGTAAATTGCTCTGAAACTTTAGAATAAAAATGTCTGTAGGAATGAAACAAATATAGCAATGTGTATTTCATTAGGTCCCTTAAAAGTTCACTGAAAACAAATTCACAAATGTGTTTTGATTCACTAGAATGAGGTTCCAAAGCACACTTTTTTTTTTTTAAGAAACACTGCTTACAGGGAGGCTGACAGCTTGATTTTAAAAAAATCACTATTAAAAATACAAGTTTATCCTAGCATTCAATCATCATTAACTTAGCCTGAATTTATGTGCATGTGTGTCTGTTGATGAGAGAACCTCCAAGCTTTTTGAGAGACAGAGAGAGAGAGGCTAGAATACGCCTCCAAATTGCTGTTTTTTAAAATGTTTTATGTATATGAAGGAAGTAAGCTTGGGGGTTTTCATAGAAAGGTAGACAAAAACATTTTTTTAGAAGCTTGGAGGTTTTCTCATCAACAACATAGTATAAGCAGAATTTTAAAAAACAAAGTAAAAGGAGTGGCGGGGAGGGTCTTTCCTGTCTCTTCCTGGTGTTGGTTTATAAGAGCCTCTCAATCCAGGAAGAGTGAGTAGACCTGAGAACAATACCAAATGTATTTCTGCCCCACACTCCTCCACTCTATTCAGCAGCACACCATTGAAATAAGGACTTATAGGAAAGGCTAGGAGAAAAAAGACGACTGTGTTCAGAACATGGGGAGTGGAGCCCAACTCGTGTTCACAACCACGATGAATCTGGTCTGCCTCCGTGCTCTGATTTGTGCCTAGCAGGTGAGGGTGGGGGGTGTCATTTTTCCAACAGCAGGCCATTGTTTCCTTTGGTCCCCAGAGAGGTTTAAAGGTAATGTCCATTTGCTGGATGCTGCTAGATCTTTTCTATCATTTGTAGTTGTATGCAGAGGTGTTCAAGAGAAGCTGACTACCAGCATATACATTCATGCATCTGCTCTGCAAGATGAAAAATTGGGGCCACTTCCCCAGTTGTTCACCATACCTCTTGGTCTTGCCTATGTTTCCATTGTTCCCCATAATCCATACATGTGTCCCTAAGAAAGGGTGACTTTTTGGCTCTAAATACAAATAGTGGGCATCCCTGTTACCACTACTGACAAGTATCCTTTAGTGAAAAGTGCATGTTCAAGTGTTCACCGGAAGAGTGCATGAGTATTGTCTCATGCACTGCATGGTGACAGGCAGTGCAAGTGCTCATCAACCAAACAGTGACATAATCTACATAAAAAGTACTGGCAAATAAAATTTTAAAATGTAAGCTGGAAAAAATAATATTCTGCTATTTTGTCAGTGTTAATAATTTAGGTGCTACATGCAAATCTAATAAACTTAAAAATATCACCTGTCATTTTTTTTCAATTTGCATTGCCCCTTTTACAGTGTAATGTAAACTGCTCCCTTTATTCAAAATAACTTGGTTTATTAGACTTAGGCAGTAGACACCACTTAAATTAAACTTTGAAAATTAATATTCTGTCTTTTTCTTCAGTCTTTTTTTCTTTCACTCTTCCATCCCTTCCAAAGCATTTGTTAACTTATTTGATAATCTTCTTTCTTAGATGCAGTCTTTTGTTGTTGTTTTTTTTAAATGATGATAATGGTTCTCTATTCAATAATCAAGGGCTTTTCAATTTAATTAGGAAGCTTCTTGCAGTTTTATTCCCAGAGATTGTAGTAAGTGAACAACAGAATGAATCTGTATGTTCTCTAACTCTGATGTACCTGATGAAGTCTGCATTTTAAAAACCTCTCAATAGTCTTTTGCCGTTCTTTGTCTCCCAATTCAGATACTGCACAGATTCAGTTGTTCAGCTTCATGTTAAAATAATTTTTTTTCTGAAAATGCCAGTGTGCTTCTATTGGGACTTCAGCTTGCTGCAGTACTTTAAGCCTATATCGCCTCTCCAGGCAGTCCATAACAAGGGGGTATTTTCCAGACTCAAACTTGTTGGCAAATAAATGAGGTGATTCAATGATCCATTGTAAATCCCCAAGTCCATAAATACAAATATTTCTGATGTAATGTCCTGCAAAAATGAATAATTCATATTGAAAAGATGGAATAATGGATCGGAGCTGTTTATTTTCAGGTATGCAGTGGACTTGTCTGCACTGTTGGACAAGGTTAGGAAGCATCCTCATGAAAATTCACCCTGCCTGCTCTGTCTTGGTGACTGCTTCATGGTGAAAAAAATATCATTGACCTCTGCTAGAGTGATGCTAGGCACACCTAATGCCTTTCATGAGCATACCCAAGTCTGAGAGAATGGGAGTGGCTCTGGGCATGTGCCAGGAAGCCGCTACGTGCAGTGTTCACAGTGTGTCTGTTCCTATGGCACCATTCTCTACTGCTGTCCTATGCAGTGTAGACAGGCCCTGGGCAGTACTGACAGACATGACAGATCCATCTGTGCGCAAGTACTTGAAATAGAGAGAAAGACTAACACTGCTTCTTTTTGTAAACGTGAGCACTGCACTCTGAGAACAGATTTTAGGGGGAGAGATGTACATGGACCTCACTGGGGCATGCTGCCTCGTGCACTTGGCCTGTTAGTGATCTGATCCCATACTCCTGTCTGCAGTGTGACCATTCCTTTTTCTTGTTTTAGTCTGTGCTCAAGTCCTTCATGCTTCATTTATGGCAATTGCAGATCTAATGAAAGTCAGTGCTTACATGCTCAACCAAGGTCAAACTGCCATTTAGACAGCACAGTGTTGCTATATTTTTGCTTGTAATACTGGGCCACTTGTTTTAACTTCGGGAGCATATATGTGTTCTCTTGCTTCACATATGCATTGCTCAAAAGGGTGTCGAGCAAACCCTGTTCTTTTTATTTGAAGGTTGGATCTGCTATGTTTAGTGTTCTGGATAAAGTCCATTTAGTAAATGGAAAATGGGAATGAATGCAAGTAGGCAGAACCTGGTAAACATCAAGCTAGAGTTTCCAAACTTGAAAGTTTGGAATGTAAAATGTTAGGAACTCTATCATTAATTTATAAAATTGGCTAATTTATAAAAGATCATCCTCACCGATGAATAAAAAAAAATGCTTGCTTGTGTTTGTATATTAGTGTGTGCATATGCACATATTTATACACATAGATATTACACATGCACACACATACACTCAAATAGTTCCTGCAGCATTCTGCCATGTTGAAAGACATTTGGACTTGATATAGGAGAGTAATGTAGTGGGAGAGCTTACCTATTTTATTTGTTACATTCAAAATAAAATGTGCATCACTCCTGAGGCACACTTCATGGATAATTATAAAATGTATGTTGTATTCTACAACAAAAGATACAGCAAGTACATCAGTCTGAATGCAGATCTAGGTCCTCCTGAAATAATTGTATTACCTTTGCAGCCATTATGTTTAACTCCTTCTTGATCTTTCCATTTAATAGCTCGTATGTTTCCTTCCCAGTCTGCATTTGGTGTGGCACCTGGAGAATCTGGGGGGAGGAAAAACAATCACGGCTGAAGAGGGCTTTTATTCTGTATACCCCTTGGGAATAACTTTTCCTATCTCCTAAAGATACCCTTATAAAGTATTGTCTTGTTAATTGTATATTTACATGCATTTGGATAAAAAGCAGCTTGAAATAGTAATATCTCTTGATTTTTCTTGATTTATTACTTTGTTAGAAGAAGAGATGTATATGTTATACCAGTAGAGGTATAAACTAGGTGACTGCGGCATTGATGCCTACATAGTCAGATGCGTGGCAAATTGGCTGGATCAGGCTTGTCCAACATGCGGGCCCTCCAAGTTGTTTTCTGAGACCCAAGGTGCTGTGATGGGAAACAAAAGTAACGCTGCTTTCATTTCATGGAGGGTCATGTGGTACTGCTTTCTGTGAGGTCTTTGAATATGGCTCGCCAGCCCACTGCATGATTAAAAAGTTCGTGGTCCGGCCCCACATTCAAAAAGGTTGGACACCCCTGGTCTAGATGGGTGTGCATGGTGGTGGACTGGTTGTTTTTGACTTGAGGGATGTGGGCAGTGGAGTTCCCCAGGGCTTGGTCCTGGGGCCTGTACTGTTCAACATCTTTATCAGCAATCTGGATGTGCGTGTGGAAAGTACACTGTCCAAATTCAGTGATGACACCAAGATGTGGAGCGAGATAGAGGGGAGGGATAGAATCCATCTAGATCGAGACAGGTTACAGAGGTGGGAGGATGAGAATAGGATGAAATTCAACACAGACAAGTGCAGGGTGCTGCATCTGTGGAGAAGGAACCAGCAACATGCCTATAGGCTGGGGAACACCCTTCTTGTCAAAAGAGTGGCAGAAAGGGATCTTGGAGTCATTGTTGACTCCAAGATGAACATGCGCTGCCAGTGCTAGAAAGCAGTCAGAAGGCTAACTGCACCTTGTTGTGCATCTACAGATACATCACAAGCAGGTCCAGGGAGGTGATTCTTCTCACTATGCAGCGTTGGTCAGGCCACAGTTGGTGTACTGCGTCCAGTTCTGGGCGCTGCACTTCAAGAGGGATGTGGCTAGCATGGAGAGGGTCCAAAGGAGGGCCACTTGCATGGTCAAGGGGCAGCAGGACAGGCCCTATGAAGAGAGGCTAAAGGGCCTGAACCTATTCAGCCTCCACAAGAGAAGGCTGAGAGGGGATCTGGTGGCCGTTTGCAATGTCACCGGGAGGGCCAGCAGGAATTGGGTGAGGGTCTGTTCTCCCCGGCACCACCAGGGGTTACTCGGAAGAAAGGCCACAGATTGTTAGAGAGAAGATTCAGGCTGGATATTGGGAGACTTTACAGTTAGGGCTGCTAGGCTCTGGAATGGGCTCCCAGGAGAGGTGGTGCTCTCTTCTACCTGGGGGTCTTCAAGAGGAGGCAGGACAGCTATTTAACTGGGGTGTTATGACCCCAGCGCTCATTCCTGCCCGCGGCAGGGGTCGGACCTAATGATCTATTTAGGTCCCTTCCACTCCTAAGCACTATGAAACTATGTTGGGTATAGGCAGGAAACATTCTTAATAGCGGTATGTTTTGAAACCAGCGACTGGTGGTCTTTCCTAACCTTTAAAAGTAGGCCATATATTTCTGGTTTCTGTCTCTAAGCAGGATGTGGATCATTGCAACAAGAAATAATATAAATTTAGGGAAATGACTTCCGTAGCTAGTTTAACAGCATCAAAGCAGTGGCTATTCATAGTATAAATAATGGTCATCTTACCAGTCAAACGATTCAGTGTGACCCAGTAGTGTTCATCTGGACTGTATGTGTCCCTTGACCATTCAAGTAAGTCTTTTGCTCTTACATCAGTCAGTGCAAACTCTACAAACTCTCGAGTAAGTACGTAGTAAGCACTCCCAAAATATATGGTTAAATTATGAGGGGGATTATTTTTCACATTCTTAGTTGGATACACATAGGATGTCCCAGAATGGACATATTCTTTGTAACTAACATGCGTCCTGTATTTTATATGAGATGGTTGGACCACCCCAGGAGTTATATTTTTACCATTCCATTTGCTTTTGATATATTGTATGATTTCTTTGTTTGTTTTGATAGGATAATCCTGGCCACAGAGATTAATAACATAATTCCACTGAATGTTGAATTTAATCAAGTCCTTCATACAGTTGATATCTGCTTGTAATCTTGAAAATCCTGCATAAACAACACTTTCTCTTTTTGATGTTATAAATATGTTTTCAAAGCAGTTGACTATGGCTTGCACAGCAGCTTTGTAATCCTTGGATGTTTTTTCATCAATGTGAATGCAGTAAACGTTCTGCGGCACATAAATAGCTCGTAGTAGTTTCACAAACATTTCTAACTCCTTGTGAATTGTGATGATGTATGCCAAAGAGAAGTTTTTTTCTTCTTCAGACAGTGGTTTTGTTATGAAATGCAAATTATTCAGGACAGCAGAGCAGTTGCATGGAGTCTGTATACAATAAAGCATTTCAGGTTGCTGTATACTCTGACACACATTCCCAATCTGAAGTGCTGCGCTTTTCCCCTCAAACAGAGCTGAACAAAGCTCATCTGGATAAACGCCACATTCTTCCACATTTGGAAAGGGCTTTTCACTTGATTCTTTAGGAAACGTGTTCTTTACATAGATGAAAGTGAGGATAAAAATAGACACACCAAGGCATACTAAAAATCCTGATTTTGCTGCATCAAGCTGGTTCATTTTTGTTCTGCAGACACTTTCTTTTGATCATAGTTTACTGTTCACTTAGCTGAAAGGGAGAAGAAAAAACACAGGGTTTTTGTTTTTTTTAATTGATTTAATCTGATTAAATGAAAGTGATGCATGCACAGATGCCGAGATCCTTTTTGTAGCACTAAATAGTAGTACTACAAATTCTCCCCAAAACAGGGAAGAGAGAGGCAATAAAGTTTGCTTTCTAAAAGAGTTGTACCTGTAATTCCTCTCTCCCTGTATACTCACAGTTACCAATGACAAAGAATTGAGAAGAGCTGCTATTTCTAGGGTTACCATGTTTCCAGTTCCAAAAAAGAGGATACCTGTAGCACAGGGGACGAGGAGGACCCAAAAAGATCTGTCCAGGAAAACCAGGACCTATGGTAACCCTAGCTATTTCAGACTCTTGCTTTCCTGTTATTAGTTACGTTATTTCTATATTTTAATTTATTGTTTGGTTTTGATCAAGAGACAAATAGCTGCTCACAGCTATGTAACATCTGGGCCTCGTTTCAATTCCTGTGTTGCTCCTTTAATTGGAGCAGGCAGGACATGCCGGTAATGTTTTGGCAATAGTAAGCTGCATAGCACTCTGACCAGCTATTTAGCAACAGCAAAGATGTTAAAATAAACAGCAGTAGAAGACCAAATTCTGATCCACAAAGGTATATAGTTTTTTCCTTAATATTAAGTGATCCAGAGTTCTTGTTTGTTTACTTTGTAATCTATATAGATCAGTTTTCTAATGCCGAATCTTGACAGCAAAATAAGTGCACTTTCTTGTTTTGAGAATGTTTGAATCCTTCCTGTAATACAGTAAATTACTGGCATTATAGTAGTACATTTTAATGCTTGTAGAACAGGCAAATAGCTAATTCATTTCTGCTCTCCTGTCTGCCACAGCTGCTAGTTGAAGCCTTTGTTTTTTTTAAGTATTTGGTGAAGTAGTACATATACCTTCCTGAAGAATTAAAAAAAAAAAAAAAAAAAATCGGTCAAATTGACAGTATGATTAGGACCCCTAAGTGTTTTGCTTTGTGATTTGTAGGAGTGTTTGGGGGGTTGGTTTCTTTGCTTTTCCCTGCTTTATATTATGCTTTTATTCAAGCTAAATGCTTGTAGAAAAAATAAGTTGATATTTCACTTGCAACTTTATCATATTTTGTATCTGTTAACTTCACTTAATATGTAAGCCAAATTGGTACATTTGATAGTTGGATTCATTGGTAAAGTCATCTTACAATTTCAGGATTGTTTGCTTTCATTTAAAGAGCTAACTTAGTTTCTTTCAATAGAAGACACTTCCTCCACCCTTCTTCCCCAGCATCTAAAATGAAGGATGATTATGGAACTTAGGTATAATAGGAACACAAGACTTTAAATACTGAAATTTGAGAATTTGTGACAAGGCTAGATCTTCTATAATGATAAAAAACTTTAAATTTTAAGAGAGAAGACTTTCAATAAAGAATGTATTTAGCTTAGTCCTTACTGATTTGTGCAGGATTTCATACTGGAAGAATGCCTTTTTCTTCTTCTGCTTATTAATCCATTCTTTGGAAGATTTTGCTCCAGTTTTGTATCCGTTTCTCTGTTGTGCTCGATCTGTACATATTCTTCAGCATACATTGAGTGCACAGGCCGAAGAATAACATTAGGAAACCAGGTCCCAGAAGAATATATATATTTGTTTAGTGGCTCATAAGGGATATGCTTACTGCATAAACACACTTGTGAAAGCTTGATTCTAAGTGAGTCCTTCATTTGCTTAAGATGAAAAATTCAGCACTCCCATCAGCATCAAATTTTTGATGTTGTGGAGAAAGCAGCTAGAGAAGAATGCCTTTTGCAAGGCAGACGCAAGGTTTTTCAGAGGAATAATCAGATACGCCAGCACTGCTGTCGATGGACTAACAGAGCCAAGAAAAGATTAGCATAATGGACGTTGTGTACCCGGTAGTGGAGGTTAGTGGGAGGAGAGTTTGTTACTGTAGGGTAGCACTGACTTTGTCTTTGAGCCAGAAAACCTGCTTTATAATGAATGAATAATTAAAGGAAGAATAGGGAGGTCAAATTTAGTGAATAGGATGAGGATCTCTAGAGCATGTTTTGAGGTTCACCATGCTGGGCCTAAGTATTATATTGAAGGACAAGAAATACACAGTTATTGGGCTTTAAAAAATGTTTAAATAGCATGTAAATCATTGGTGGACTGTTGCATTGTATTAGCATCAGTCCAGCCATAGGAAGTACAGTATTTCATTAAGGATAGATTTAAAAAATTGGAGTTACCAAGGAATTGGCTTATGATGTATTACTTATATGTGATAGGTAAGAAAAAAAGATTCCTTCCCCTAAGCCAAAATATTTCTAGGGCTTTTTCAAGCCTCTTAAGAGAACTTGTACTAAGTGGGGGGGGGGAGGGGGGAAGAGAGAGAGAGAGAGAGAGACCAATTGTTAACCCTTTCCCTTCCCACTCCATAAATCCTAAAAAACTGGCTTCCACTTGTTTCATAATGTTAATGATCTGGTTTAATTATTTGTGCATTTTTAGGAGGTGCTCAGTTGAGGCTTGTATAGCCTGGCTTGCCCTATATAAGCTAGCTGATGTACAAAGATATGTGCTAACTAGTATGCAAAGCAAAAACATTCCCTAATCAACCATTTCAGATCTCACAAACACAGGATGCTATGACTGTGACAAAAACTGGATTGGGCCAGGAGATAAGAGACTCTGCTGACAGTCTGTTAAATGGATTTTAATTGATAGTGTTCCTTTGAAGGAAGTGGCAGCATTTTTTAAATGTTAGGGCTGAAACTAATAGTAGTTTTCATCTTAACGTGATTTTTTTTTTCCTTGTACCAGTTAATTACCTATTTATAAAGATGTCTTAAATTCTCTTTAAATGGCGTATGTAATTGGCAAATTGGGCATGACAGATTAGAAATTCCCTCCTTTCTTCTTCATGCTTAAATGATCAGGGTTTGGGCATGGACATTCAAGAAGGTGACGCAATGTCATACCGCCTATCCTGAGAGCCAAGCCTATTGGGTGAAAACAGACCCCTCACAGATGATATTTTTACCATAGACCTGAAATACCAGCCATAGTTTGTTCTGTGATCCTTGCATAGAGTGTAGGCCTTTGGATCGGTGTTGGCTGGTTCCTGGCTCTCGGGCAATAAATTAGCTCCATATTAGCATCACCAGAGCCACTCAGACCTTATCCTGCCCTTAGAGGCAATGTGGAGCTTGTTGTACTGCCTCTTGTACTTTAATGTACTTTAATACAAGAATCCAGTTGTTCATAAGTGCTTGTTATAGACAGCCTGTGTTTATATCTTTTTCTACATCTGTTCTTTGAAATGTAAAGCATATAAGTCTCTCTTTTTTCCTCCACTTGAAACTAAGCTGAACTCTCAAAGGCTCAAGCCAATTTTCAGGGACCAAAGTATAGATTTAAATCCTGAGTTTCAGGCACACAATTGTGACAGTTTTGATGAATGTTATATTTCCAGGACGTGCATGCAGAGATTTCCTTAATAATGATAGAGGGTAGAAAATTACCAGATTAGACAAACTCTCAATTTTAGTTTGAGAAGGTGAGCTGAAAAGGCAGGTGGGCCCACAGTAGAATATTTGTAGACATGCCAACCTACTAGTAATTTCAGTCCATCAAGATCCTGTTTCATAAAATACATGCATGCAGTATATTTAATTGTTTTAAGCAAACTGAATAGTTTTTGTGATGAATTTTTACTTTGGGGGCCTATCTTGACCCTCCAAATTCTGGGCTATTTCAATGCACGCCTAAATTAGCTACTTCATGCATTATTTGTGGGGGGAGGTTAATCCTTTTAATTAAACATTGGCTATACCTGTAATTTCTTGAGTTGAATTGTTCTAGAAAACTGAATGTCTCTAATGTCATGAAAGGGTTAAGGAACACTTGTATTCCAGGACTCTCACATCCTGTCTGCCTGATGAGCTGTTTTATAAATCAAGTAATGATGTTATATAGGAGATAGAAAGTAAAAGTTTACGGTCTTCAAAATAAAGTAATAGCATTTCATTTATATTCTTACAATTATTCCTAAATTATTCTGAAACTGCTTCTGTTATGACTTTATCCTGTCGCCAGTTAAGTAAGTTAGTGAAAATTTTGCCAGATTGGGCTTTTAAATTTAGTATTTCCTTAAAGTCCTTTTGACTTCAGAAGATGAATAGTGGATTAGTATTGACTAGAAACATCAAATGGGTTTATGAGGGATAATATTACAGCTGCTTTCTCTATTTATTTTCTTCCTTGGACAAAATGCTTGTACTTATATCAGTTTAGTGAAGATGTTATGGCAGTAGTGTTTTGGCAGTAAATATAAAGCCCTGGGTTACAGACGTAAAGTAAGTTAAGTGATTCATAACAAATCGTAGCTTGTATTCGCACAGACCAGGCTTTTATATTGTAAGAAAAAAATCATTTAGCATCTTAACAATCTTTCTTCACACACGCATCTAATTCAAAGTTGTTTTTAGTCTAAACATTATCTAAAAATAAAAGCCTCTTATTTTCAATAGTGAAATGCCTTGGTCAGAATCAAAGCTTTTGTTTTAGAGCTTTCAAAGATTTTTTTTTTAAAGCATTTTCTATTTAAAAAAAAAAAAATTAAATTCAGCTTATTTAAACTCACCTTGTAGAAGAGAAGCCAGATGTTAGCAGAAGAATTTTATAAATGTATGAAGTCCCGTTGCCTTTTAGGTGAAAATCAGATTAAGTTCTTCATTCTGTTGCTTATGTGGAGATCTCACATTGGATTAAATAGGTTAAATAGTAACAGAATTTTTTGTTAGGGGTTAGTCTAGCATTTCTTAGTGCTTAATAGTTTATTCTGCAGTGGCCCCCAAGCACTCAGATCAGGCAGTCTCCTTTACGTAAGGACAAGAGAAAGTTTAAGCTTCTCCAAATTCTTATCCACTGTTCTGACACAGCCTTTAAAGGGAGTGAAACTAGTCTTTGAACTCTGTAGAGACTGCATTGCTGCTGCTTAAAGATAGCATTGCTAGGACTTTAACCTCTAGTTGCTAACTGAGCAGCGTGAAGGGTGTGGAGGGAAAAAAACAAAACCCTTGCTTAACTCTTTGGCTGCTGAAACTTTCCAGAGTGTGCAACCAAGTAAGAATAATGTGGGGGGAGAGAGGGGGAGGGTTGGCTACCTTTAGCTGCTTGAAGTTAAATAAATAAATAAATGAAATAGATGGCACATCTTCCTCCCAGTCTGTTACGTGTATTTAGTTAAACAGTTTTTAAATAAGCAACAAGATTATCCTTTTTTAATGTCTAAAAGCAAACAGATTAACCTAGTAGGATTGAGCAGCTTTGGTATATGAAGAGTACCTTGCATGAGTCACAGCTGATGTATTTGTGCATCTGTGGTCTAAAATAGTATGTGTGGTAGTTTCATAGCTGTCTTTTTTGTCACTTGGATTGAATTAAAGCCTGTTGGTCAGAAATAATAAGTACATCTTCCAGGAGGCCTGGAAGTATATTGAGTAGAGGTGCACCAATGCATCAGTCCATATCGTATCAGCACAAATAAAAGGGAAATTGATGTTCTTGGAAATCAGATTTTTTTGGCTGGTGTGGCTGGTAATTTTGCCGATTTTTAAATACTGTGTGCATGTGCGCAGCTACAGCATGTATGCTGCCAGGAATGCAGCGCGGCAGCTTGGAGAGCAGTGTCCAGCCAGAAAGTCGGGGGGGGGGGGGG
>JAGPOW010000797.1:7454132-7532050 GCA_030014935.1 Caiman crocodilus | reverse complement strand
CTGGTGTGGCAGGTAATTTTGCCGATTTTTAAATACTGTGTGCATGTGCGCAGCTACAGCATGTATGCTGCCAGGAATGCAGCGCAGCAGCTTGGAGAGCAGTGTCCAGCCAGAAAGTCGGGGGGGGGGGGGGGAGGCCCCCACCATGAGGGTGGGGGTGGGGCAGGCAGTGCCCGAGCAGAGCCATAGGCAGCTCATCCAGGAGGCGCAGCAGGGTGTGGGGGGGGCAGCACCCCACCCCTGTGCACAGCCTTGGGGCAAGCATGGGGGACACTTGCCCCCTGGATCTGTGCTCTCTTGGCTGTGGCTCAGTCTGAACTGGTAAATACCATGGGGGGACCCCTGCCAGCCCCCACCAGTCCTTCCCCCAGCACCCCTCATGGCTGTCCCGCCCACCCCAGCTCCCAGTGTTTTAAAAAAAACCCTGGTGACTCACCAGGTGAGGGGCGAGCCCCACTGCCCCATGCTGCAAGGGGGACTCTGCATGAGCCCTCCCACAGGTGCCCTGCCTGGGCCAGCTCCCACCCTTTAAGAAAAAAAACAAACCAAGAAAAGCCCCAGACCTCACCACTCCTCATGCGGCCTCAGGGCTTTGGGGGCTCATGCAGAGCCCCCCACATGGTACAGGGCAATGGGGGCAGCAGGGATCACGCCCCGCCTGGCCGCACCGGTGAGCTGCAGTGTTTTTTTCCAAAGAGCTGGGACCTAGGGCAGCCATTGCCGGGCTGGGAGAGCAGGCAGGGGAGCACCTGAATTGGATTCGGCCGAATCGAACTGGGACAGTGATTCAACTCACCAAATCGAATCGCTGTCCCCCAGATTGGCTGAATCTAAATCAAATACTGGCCGCTTGCAGAGGCGTATGCCACACTCTCTTCCTTGCCACAGGGGCCTTGATCTGTACCCCCCACCCCCAACAGACTTACCATCTAGACACTGCTCTCCAGTGCATATCAGCAATCGGATTAGTATCGGCCGATATGAGCCATTGGTATCTTTATCAGTGCACCCCTAATATTAAGGAATTGCTGCAGGCACTCCAAGCATGTCCCCCCCCCCCCCTACCCCCTCCGCCCCCCCGCCCACCACCCCCGCCACCGCGCCCCCCCGCCCCCCCCCCCCCCCCGCCCCAGTTCTATATACAGAAGTGGTTCCAGCATCTGCCCCATAACCAAATTATGTTGGTGACCCGTACGCTCTTACTCTCAACTGAAAGTATAAATTTGCAAATTAATAGTTTAAAGTACAATGCTTCTTTTTCCTAATCACCATCATCCTTTCACCCCAGCCCTTGCTCTCCACCCACCCACCATCCGGAAAATTAATTTCTCTGCTCCTGGCTTATATTTTTCCTAATGAAATGACCTTTGAAATATCATTTGTACTTGGTGTTCCCTGCATTTCTTTTTAGATGGTAATCATTCATTTTTCTAGGCTTTCTAATAATACATTGGCTTATAATTCGCTGGCACAGGAACAGTATTTGGTCTTTTGTCTAAGGCAGTAGTCAGTTCTAACTACTTTTATTTAGACAGAGGCTGGCAAGGGAGCACCAGTACATGGTCTGCCGTGGATTGCCTGGATGAGAATTCTGGTCCTTTTTATGATTTTAAATGAACATTCAGACTTTGAAAGGGTGAAGTAATGAATTTGGGTTTTATGGCTTTGGGGTTAGATTTTCAAGTTAGCTTTAAAAAAGTACTGATTTAAAGCATGCCAAAATGTAGGTATGTAAAGCTAAATCTCATAATTGGCATCAAAGGTATAAAATAGTAGTAATAACTGTAGTACTATAGAGCCCAAATCCTGGACATAAACTCATTAAGCTAAGTGCTGTATAAACACAGGACAAAAAACCCCGAAAACGAAGAAAAAGCAGACAGTGTCACAGAAAGCTAACAGTAAAAGTAGTTTAAGCACAAATTCTGATTTTTGTTATGAAGCCTGAACTTAAAGGAAGCAGGAAGAGGAGGTTTTAGAATAAGAATGAATGCTTTTTAGATTCAAGTTGCATTGACAGGAGAAGGGCCTCACACTATTTCTTCAGGTAAAAATGTCTGTGCTGCTGTTAAACTAATGTAATTTAAATCTCAAAGAGTTTTCACTTTTCCAAAATCTGCTGCTCTTGCTCATTTAAGTTTTGGTACCTACTGACATCAGGATTTCTGTGTAAATAGACTAGCATATGTTTTATATCATTAAAGACAATCATCTGAACTCTGGTGGTGGTAGGCCTTCAGGATATTTTTGTAAATTACTTATTTGTGAAAAAAACGGAAAGGTCAGGCAGAATTATTATGAAGGCTTCTGGAGCTTAAACAGGTGTTTTAATATAAACATCTAAAACAAGCAACTTCACAAATATCAGATTCAATAAAGATTTGGCAGAGCATTTCCACAAAAACAACACACGTGCTTCATTCTCAGACTTGCTTGCATTTGTTATCAGTACCATGCCTTTCTCCGGTTACAGCTTCAGTCATGTGAACAGAGTTGTTTGGCTGCTTTTTGTCCCTTGGGAACTTCCAATTTTCTGGGATTAGTGATGTTTTCACTGTTACAAAGAGGAGGAGGAGGAAGCAAAAGCAGCAATTAAGTATATTCAATTTTGTACAGATTTCCAGTTTGTCGTAGAGATGTTACAGGAAGCCAAGCCCTCTCTTGCTTTGCTCGCTCTTGAAACAGAGCTTTGCTGGAGGAAGTGGCAGCTTGATCACGCACCAGTCAGAAGTCTTCCTGTTTCTTATCTTAGTCCTTCCCAGTTTACCATGTTGGCTATTACATTTTTTTCTTTTTTTTTTTTACTCATCAGCTAAAGCCTTAAGGATATAGTTTCAGTGATGGTGACTTATTTTTTTTTAAATGATCAGCGTTCCTCCAAAGAACAAACTGCTGATGGTGCCACATTTTTCTTTGCTTGTGCGTTTTTGTTTTTGTTTTTTCTTTTCATGTTGTGCTACTTGAAGTACTGCCCCTCAAACGATGCTCATTTTTTACAATACCTTAGAAGGGTTTGGTCACTCAAACATAACCAGAGCTGTGTGTCTCTCAGATTTTTCTCGTTGTTCTAGTCAGTATGTTTAACTGCAAAGCTAAAAGCCCGTGTGGTAATTAAAAGGTTTAGAAAAGATATGGAGGACTGTTTGGAAAGATACTTCCTCAATATTTCGAGGTCACAGAAGATGAGGGTCAGAGTTGTGCTGCACGATGCCTGGGTTGTAGTAAGTTCTGAGCAGAAAAATACTGTATCTTTGCTTCAGAAGCATCAACAACAAATCACTTCTGTTTTCTGTGGGTCAGAGTTTTTTGCTTAGTTGCTGTCTGATATGACCCTTGTAGAGTTCTTTTGCTAAAGAGTAAAATTCTCTGTACTACCAAAAGGGGAAATTACTTGATTTAGCTTTATAGTTCCTTGTATTATTTCTCATTTTTTAGAAAATGTGTACAAAATGATAGACAATATGCAGAGTAAAAAAATCTGTTCTGAGGATTCACTTAAATATGACTTTGAAATTACAGAGAAGAAAACTCTGAAACATCTAATTAGTAAATTCATTTTACTAAAAAGTTCCATCAAATGCTTACATTGAACGTATCAGATAAAGTACAGTAGTACAGAAACTAGAGGATAGGCATCTGAGCTGCTTTATCATGTGCAAGCCCATTGATTAATATCACCTTTTGTTATCGTATAAAGATGGTTTCACAGTACTATGTTCAGGAAAAAACTCTGACAAGTAAAATTTTATACTTGATTTCCAGTTATACAAAAGAGATGCTGCTTTCAAGTGTTGTTCCATTTGTAATACAAATTCTAGAAAAAGTGTTGTTCATCAATCCTAAGTTTAAAGATTCACAGGCAACAAATTATCGGGAAAATACTTAGTTAATTATTTTGTTACTTAAACTGGTTTGTGGGGCAGAGCTGCACTGCTGCCCAGAGCATCTGCAGGTGACGGACAGTGGAATGACCTTCAGGGGAGGTTAGCTGCAAAATAAGCAGGGGTAACTGTGATGAATAAGCAGTCGCAGACCAAGCAGTGGCACCACCACTAGACTGGTGAAAACAGCAGATGGCAATGGTTTCCCTCCTGAAAAGCCATGTACATCCTTTGACAGTACTGGGATGTGGCAAGAACAGGTTGCCTCTATAATAAGCCTGCCCAGCCATGGGTCTACAAGTCCTCAGTGGTGGAGCCAGTAGAAGATGTTTGCATCTCAGTGGCTGCAAAGCTGGATGAAGGCCGCAGCAGAACAAGATTCCCAGATGTCTTGGTCTCCTTGCCACTGGATCAGTGTCTTGTTCTTTCTGAAACCATGTGGAAGCTGATGTGCAGCAGCTTCTCCATATGAAAGAAGTCATGCACAGGTGTCCTCTATGAAAACAGCTTTTCCATCACATTCCTCAAGCCTTTTGGCAACCAGCTAATGGCAATAGAAGTAGGGTTGTGAGGTCCAGAAGCTCCTAGTCATGAACTGGCACAAAGATGGCAATTACAAGAAGGTCATCTAGCACTTGGATGACACAGGAATGTGATTTGGTAACTGAACTGTGACTGAACAGCCTTCTTCAGGATCTGCTGTACTCACCCCATATGGGGAGGGGCATAGAAAAGGTGCCCTAAAAATACAAAATATTACATTAGGCTATTTCTTCCTGACTGGATAACTATGTTGACCTTTACTGTGGTCGATAATACCAACAATGGCACACCATCATTTTTGGGACCTGAAACGTCAGGACCCTGATGGACAACCATAATAGTGAATGTCCAGAGTGCTACACAGCAGTCATGGCTCGAGAACTTGGGTGACACAGCATCAATGTAGTTGTACTGAGCAAGATGTGGTAAGCAGGAAATTGTCAGCTCCAAGAACATGGAGGCAGCTATACCTTCTTCTGGAAGGGTAAACAGGAAGGTAACCAGCTTCACAGAGTTGGTTTTGCCATTTAGAATGGCAAGTGAGTTCCCTATTAAAATGTAATGAAAACCTTATGAGTCTCCATTTCAAACTGGCAGAGAATCAATATGCCACCGTCATCAACATGTATGCACTTACTCTTGACACTGCCGATGAAATGAAGGAAGAAGTCTATGCCAACCTTGACAAAGTTCTTTCTGATGCTCTGGAGGGAGACACAGACTTATTCTTCTGGGTGATTTTGGTGCCAGAGTCAGAAGGGACTCTAACCTTTGGAATGGAACCATCGGCAAGGAAGGGGAGTAGCAAAGGTCAACTCCAATGGCATCCTATTTTTGACCAAATGCATGAAACATGAACGTCTCATCACCAATGACCAGTTCCACCAGAAAAAACAGGCACAAGATATCTTGGCAACACCCACGAACTAAGAATTGGCACCTGATTGCCAAGTGCCTATGAAGAGACACTTGGATTCTCTACCAAGAAACATCAAGACTAGTTTGAGAACAACTTGGAGATCCAATAATTGATTGGTAACCAGTGCAAGGCCTTTTATGAATTGCAAAATGACATTAACTTAAAGCAAAAGAAATTGAATCTTCAACAAGTCAAGGAAGAGGACCCACAACATGAAGAATAAATGGTGGAAGACGAGGCTAAGGAGATTCAACATCTTGCTGACTTCTACAGTATGCATGGTTTCTTCAGTGCCAGCAAAGCCATCTCTGACCGAGCACTTGGGAACCCCAATACCCTTGTATCATAAGGATGGAGACCTGATCACGGGAAGGGCAGCCATCAATGCCCATTGGAAGGAGTATGTTGAAGACCATCTCAGTCGAGACTGCTGTTGACAAGAGTGTTCTCAGCTCTGTTCTGCAACACCTTGTCAGAAATGATCCTGGAATTCCTGCAACCCTTGACAAAGTGAGGAAAGTCATCAAGCAGCTGAACAAGGTATCTGGAGCAGATAGAATCCCCGCTGAAATCTTCAAATGGAGGAGAGGAGCTCACATCACAGCTTCATCTTAAGGATCTGGAATGATGAGGAAATCCCAGATGACCTCAGGGATGCTATGATTGTGACAGTCTTCAAGAAAGGAGACAAATCTGACTGTGGAAACTACAAAGGGGATCGCCTTGGCGGGGTCCCCCACAGAAAAGATCATTGTGAAAACCCTCCTGAACTCTCCCTCCACTTGCTGAAAAGTAGCTTCCAGAAGCTCAGCGTGAGTGTTAGGGTATCAAGAGGCACAACTGACATGATCACCACAGCTTGCTATCTGCAAGAGTAATTCTGGGAACAACATAAGCTTCTCTATGTGGCCTTATTTGACCTCATGAAAGCTTTCAACTCTGTCAGCTGAGAAGTATTGTGGATGATCCCTCTGAGGTAAAGGATGCCCACTGAAATTTGTCACCATTCTCTGCCTGCTCCGTAACAGTATGCAAGTAAAGGTTTTCAGTAATGGATAGATCACAGATCCCTTTGAAGTTGAAATGGGAGTTAAGCAAGGTTGCATCATCACTCTAACACTCTCTTCAATATTCCTTGCCACGATGCTATATTTGAGCACCAACAAACTTTCAGCCAGAGTGGAGCTAAACTGCCGAATGGACTGTAAGCTGCTTAACCTCAGCCAACTCTGAGCCAAAATCAAGACCACCCCAACCTCACTCATATGCTGATGATGGTGTGTGGTCACTCGGAAATAGACTTTCCGGCAGTCGTCAACATCATTACTGAGGCATACAAGAAAACGTGACTGATGCCTAACATTCAGAAGACTAAGATCATCCACCAATAGGCTCTTAACGAACAGTCCCCAGCTCCGATAATCCAGATCCGTGGTGAGACGCTAGAGAACGCTAAGTATCCATCCAGAAACCATCTCTCGCGGAAAGCTGACATTGAGAAAGAAATCCAACATCACCTCAGATGTGCAAATGTAGCCTTTGGATGCCTGAAGAAACAGGTGTTCAAAGATCATGACATTGGATCCAAAACCAAGCCCATGGTTTATCAAGCAGTCTTGATCCCTACCTTGTATGGAGCTGAGACATGGACAACATACAGGAAACATCTGAAGTTGCTGGAGAAATACTACCAACGCTGCCTGCACAAGGTCCTCTGAATCGAGTGAGAAGACAGATTCACCAACATTAGCATCCTCCTACAAGCAAACACCATGAGTATTGAAGCAATGATTATCCAACATCAACTTCGTTGGGCTGGCCATGTCATCTGGACATCCAGACTCCCAAAGCAAGTTTTATTTTCCCAGCTCAGCCAAGGCTTATACTTAAGAGGAGAACCGAGAAGGCACTTCAGGGATGTCCTCAAAGCCAACTTAAAATGCAACATTGATGTCAGCTCTCGGGAGATGGTCACCCAGGGCTGCCCCCAATGGAGGAAGAATCTGTTGCAGGGAACTCAGTACTTTGAAACCTCATGACAGCAACAGGAGATAGAAAAGCAGGAGTGGCAGAAACAGCATGCCGCAGACTAAATGAAGAATCCAGTGCCACCCACCCCACATGGAAACACATGTCCCAGCTGCAGCAGAGTCTTTTGATCCCAGATCAGCCTCATTAGCCATCTTCCAACACACAGATAAGACGATCATGAAAGATAAGCACTCTTGACTGCGAGGGATTGTCAAAACTTACATTGATATTATTTGTATAAAAAAACTAAAATTGTGTTTCTCTTTGGCTTCTTCTTATAAGAAAAATTGTAATCTAGGCCTGTTCAGAAAAAGTCATTAATTGTGGAAATCTAGATCAGTTCCAGTTACGGCTGCTGTATTTGGTCTGTTTTAAAGCAAAAGACAAGAGAGCTTCTGGGACCAAACTGAGAGAGGTCCCTCCCTCAAAACATGTTGTGCAAACCCTATTGATAAAAGTGGTAGTGGAATAAATATCCAGTTTCCATACCTTTTTTTTTTATTTTTTTTTTTTACGTGAAACAGGTTTGCACAAGATCAAAACCTTCATGTTCAGTTGGATAAACGAGTGCAGATTGGCTCACATATGTGAGCTTTATTGTAAATGTAGTTTTCAAGTTCATGGTTCACCAATGAGATCGAAAATTATTTATTCTCTCTTGATGGGGGAAGATGCTATAGGGAGATACGTTTTCAACAATGGAGCAAAACACTTAACTTTATCCTTTGGCGGTGATAGTATGCAAGCATAAGCTAATCATTTAAAATTATTTAATGAACGACTTAAAAGTTAGAACAGGCTTGCAATACGGAGCACTTATTGCTGCGGTTCAGTAGCCATTTTCTTTTGCATTCAGAGAACGCTTTCATCCTCCTCCTTGAAACTGACTCTCTTCCCTTAATTGACACTTTGAAAAAGGAGGGAAAGTTGGATATTACTTCCCAGATATATGTAATGGAAAAAAGGAACGCTGCCAGCTTTACTTTTTGGTTTTGTTTCCATTACATTAGGATTATGGTAAGTGATAGAAGCTTAGAGATCATAAAACATTCATTAAAATAATGGCATTATCTTGTTAAGAGAAATTACTGTTACTGCTCTAAGAGCACGTATCTTCCACTCTAGGTCTTGTGTCGTCACTGTTTCCATTATCATTCTTTGTGCTGGAGACTTTACTAATCTGGGTTAAAAAATTCTCTGTAAACTTTATCTAAACGCCTAAATCAGTCTTTGGCAAATAAGGCAGTGTATAGCAGTAGGTGACTTCTTTGGAAAGTTGCTAGAGAAGTGGTTCTCAACCTTTATATACTCAAGGCACCCCTTGGAAAATGCCAGCTGTTAGCTTTCACTGTTTTTTTTTTTTCTTTTTGTTTATGGAAAAATAACAGCAATTTTTTCTGTTGCAACAAACTCAAGAAGAGCACAAAAGGTCAGAAATGCTTTTGACACTGGATTTATCTTGTGATTTGTGTGGGTGCGCACCTAGTATTACTCAACCATGGCACCCTGGTTGAGAATCTCTGTGCTAAAGGAAAATGTGGCTGTTCAAATTAACCCCTGCAAGCAAGTGCAATTTGGACGTTGACTGAGCCATAAACGTGCTGAAAACCAGTTCAGCTTTAGTTTAACATGCATCACTGTATCTGCAGTTTCCAGTTTTGCCACTTGTTTGCCTGTTGGTTGTGAACAAGATTACTCCCTGTGCAAACTGTAGGGAATTATTTGCTTATATGTTGTATGGGAAGGTGATTCATTTTGCATATTGGGTGCGTTTCATTTTTTCTTTACTTGGCAGTGTTTTCAAATATTCATATAATTTATTGTTTGAGTTTAGGTTCAAAATAAAAAACATCTTTCTCTTACCATAATTGAAAAGAAGATTATCCACCATACCTGTCTCCTGACATTTCCACTCTGGTTTTAAGAAAAGGAATTGGGAAGTGATTCCTGCCATTTTATAAGTCAGTGGTGCTCAACTTTCCAGCCTTGCATTGGATAAGAAGTGCAGGGCTGGCTTACTCATGGGCTAGATCCCACATGCTGGCCTGATCCTGTAGGCTGCATCTGGCTGCAGACCAGTGATCTAGTGTACAGGGCCACGTTTTGGCAGCAGGGGAAAGGCAACTAATGTTGCCATTCCCCATCTAGCAAATTACCAGGTCCATGGGGAGCCCCGGGGGCTGGATGATGTGACTCTGCAGGCCAGAGGTTGAGTATCACCTCTTATAAACCTCTCTTTTGTTATGGCATTGCGTTTTAATTTTGGAAAGGTCTGGTTTTTCCGCAGTCAGAAACTAGCTAACTAAACTCTGTATGCAGCAGCAAAGCTCTGACTGAGCAAAAGCATCAAAACAAAATTGACTTTGAGGTGTGTTTTGTGCACCTTATGTGCACCTTTTGTGCATCAGCCCATTGCACAGTTTAAGCTTGTGATACTGAACAGAGAGGCTTAAGCAGAATTAAGTGCATCTGCAGAAGGAGGTTGGATCAATGTAAATTAAATCATGATTCGGTTAAATTAGTTCAGTGACTCTACTGTAGGCTTACGAATGGCTTCAAATGAACAGTGTTTAGTGCATTTATGGAACCGGGCTATTCACTGTGGTTTTTTTTAGCTTTCTTCCTTATGGTATGGTTTGCTTACATAAAGGACTTGGACTCTATGATGGCTCATCTCCTAAAACTATGTTAATTCTTCCTTTTTTTGGTTGTCTGTTAAAAGATGATCTGCAATGTTTAAAACATTCAACCCTCCCCCTTTTTTTTTTTTCTTGATCATACAAAAAAAGGGCTTGACACCATTAGAAATTCAGTCTAGCCAAGGAAATCCTCATGGTCATGGCATTGAACCATCATGACTGACTCAATTAGCAGATATATGGCTACTTGCACTGGCAGCCATAGAAATAGAATAGTACTAAGAGCCTACACCAGCAGTCTACCTGAAGTGCTGTCTATATTTTCACTCCTTAGTCATCCTCAGGAATTGAAGCACTTTAGTGTATGAAGACAGTATAGTTCTATTTCTGCTGTAGAAGCTGCAGCTTCTGACTTGTAATAAAAAAAGAAATTTATACAGGGCAATAGAAAGAGGTAAATGACAATGGGAGGTCTTTACTGTATCTAAAATGTGATTTAAGGTCTTGCAGAGTTATATTGTGTTCATTTCTCTTTGTCATTAAAGTGTGGAGTTCCCTTTCAAGAAGATGATGTGATTCTACTTAATGGCAATAAAGATGATGTGGAAAATCTGAAGAAGAGAATGGAGGCTAGAAGACTTAAAAATAAATTGGGAAAGGTAATGTTTCTATGTAGATTTAAAAAATGCAAGAATATTATAAAAGGGTGTTATCTGTAATGAAACCTTCTATGAATGTATTTTGTGGCTATGAGTTCAACTCCTAATTATGGGATTCTTCAGAGAATCTCTGTGTTTAAACTACTCTGATTTAGTAGTTGTTGATAAATCTGTGTAGTTTACTTACGACACATAGACAAGAATGTTTTAGTCTTAACCGTGACAAAATATTTTAAATGTTAGTATTTACTTCATACAACTGTAAACCTAAATGGAACTTGGACTTCTGACATTTTTTGTAATTTGGACCCAAAAGTTTGGGTGGGGGAATGGCAAGTGATAGGAAATAGCAAACCCTTTCCATTTTTGGCGGTAGGGTTCATTAAGGTTGTGTGTATGCTTGATTTTTTTTGAAAGCATCAGTTTTGAGAACTGATAAAGCCCCCTCTTGGTGGTACACACCTTTTCATTTCTTTAAGAAGCCTAACACTGGTATTAGTAGCTGTGGCAGCACACTTAAGAACGAAAAATTCATCATCTCCTTATCTGGATCGCTAGGTGATAGAAAGGAACCTTAATAAGGCATCCTGTACTTATTTAGTTTGTTCAGCATTTGAGAATAGGTGCTATTATAATAGGTACTCTCTAGTTAGACTGTGACTGGCCCTGTAGGGCTTCATTGTATGTACAAATCCAGCACAGTTCAAGAAATTTCCATTTGGTCAAATACAAGCCAAAATAGAAAGATTTTTCAGTGATGGAACTGCCAGCATCTTCCATAAATACCCCATGTGCCACTGCACCATTACCTCTGTTCTCCTACCAAATCCAACTCCCTCGTTCTGTTCCACGAAACAGGAACTTTGAGTTATAATGTGTGTGACAAGTCTAAATTCCTGTTCCCCTTTCTTATCTACTTCTGCATTCCCTGGCAATTATTTATTTTTAAGCTGTTTATTTAAAAACAATAAACAGCTTAAAAAGAAGCTTCCTGTTGTTCATTTCCATTTTGAGCCCTGTTTCCTGTTCAAAACCCAAACTAAAATCATACGTCTGTCTGAATGTGGAATTAATTCTCCACAACTAGGTAATAAAAATGTTTCTCCAATGCTAAGCTAAGTACAGGAAGTCAAAAAGCCCAAAACTAAATTGGTTCAGTCTTTGCAGGTTAATCTAAGCTGCCTAGATTTAACAGACATTCATTTTTGTTTCCAAAAATGCAGTCACATGCCTACAGTGGCCCAGGTCATTCCTCCCTGCTCAGCTGGAGCAGGCAGCTTGGGCCAAGGCTAGCCTGCCCACCCTGCAAAAGGGGTTTTGTGAGGGAGATGAATAGCGTCGTGGGATGCTGGGGGACTGTGAATTAGCTTGAATCTCGAGGGGATCTGGGACAAATTCAGTAAACCGATTTAATCTAAATCAGTTGAGTCTGATACTACCTTCATCCAGGTTTATCTTAAACCAATTTTGAACATTATAAAAGTGGTTTAGGTGCACTGAACTTCTGTTGTGTTACAGATTTGAACTGGTTTCCAATCGCTTGTAGCTGTTTACGTGTGAAACCTGCCTTAAATGACCACTTTAGAGATGAATTATTAGAGAAATGTATTGGGTTTGTGCTTTAGGGTTCCCTTATAATAAACATTTAATACAGGCGATTGCCAAATAAGGTTCTACACCAGGGGCAAGTAATTATTTCTGGTGGAGGGCCGCTTAACAAGTTTTGGTGAGGTGCTGAGGGCCACAAGGGTAGCCCTGCCCCTTGACAGGTGCCCTACCCCCTTGTCACCATCTTGTAACCAGAAGTCCTGACCCCTAACCTTTGCATTTGTGAGTCTCTCCCCTTGCCCAGGAAGTACTCCTTTTGGGGTGGGGAGCAGTTTGCTTGTATATTGTGTCGGTGTGCGGCAGGTGTGGTTGGGGGGATGTGTGGGGTGTGGGATGGGTATGGTGGGGGTCAGGGTGTGGGTTTACATTTGTGGGGTGTGTGGCTAGTGTGTCAGACAGTGTTGTGTTTGGGGGTATGGAAGGGGCTTGGAGGTGTCAGAGGGTGGGGGTACATGTGTGGGGTGTGGGTGGGTTGGGTGTGCACATGTGGGGGCTTTCTCCCCGCCTGCCCTTTGTGATGGGGCTGAGCCTAGCCCTCCATGGGCAGGGGGATGGGGAGGGAGAAGGGACTTGGTGCTGCCTGCCTGGCTCACAGCATGCTGCAAAGGGCAGGAAAGCAGCTTCCACCACTGGCAGCAACAGAAACCCCTGTGAGATGGGAGAGGGGCAGACAGCTGAGCCTGGCATCACCAGCTCTCTGCTGCTGCTGTATCACCTGCCTCTGTGGTGGGGTTGCACTAAGTGCATGCTGGCTCCTGCTACTGTTGATCTCCCTCCTGTCTGTCTCTGCCTGCCTGATGGGACTTTGTGAGCAGTCAAGCTTCTCCACCAATTGTCAGATTTGGTGCACAGAGCATCAGAAGGGATGTTTTGCTTGCTTCCTTATATACCCTCTCTGTTTTGAAAGGAGACAAACCATAGAAACATACACAGATGTACGTTTCAGTGTCATCCCCGTCCATGCTAGCAAAGATGGAAGCACAGAGAAGAGATTAGTATTTGCACATGCATAACAGCAGATGATCACGAGACATCTGCCTGGTTTTATTATGGTAGCCTTTTACCACCACCTTCTGGATGAGATCGAGAGCAGCATCTGCTATGTTACTTGCTTTCCCCTAATGTTGTCTCCTGTCTTTGTAGACTCCAAGGCATATTCTAAATGTATGTTCAGTTTTTCCTCCTTTGGATTTAGTTTAGTCATTCTTTGCAATGTGTAAAATTCTTCTGAGACGTTACTAAGTCAATATTTGTATAACATTTATACAACAAATACTGCTATAGTTTGCAGGGCGGGGTTTAATATAGGATAGGTATGGGGGCGGGAGGTACACGCACAAGTAGACTTTTAACTTTTTTTTGTGTGATGTGTGCTTTTTGTTAGCTTGGTTCATTTTAAAGAAGAAACCAGTCAAGCCAAAAATTGATTTTAGGCAGCTTAGTTTCAGCCCATGCATTGTTTTGCCAAGGCATCTGTGAGGTCACCTAAGAGCATTATTTTTTCCAGATTGAAAGGGTATGTAAAGCTTAAAGCAACTGTATGGAAAGATCAGTTATTTTATAAAATGTACAAGTGTAACAAATAGAATTATGTCTCTAAAACACAAAATTGACATTAAGTAACACATGCAGCTTTTTAAAATTAGGTTCTCAGCTTTCTGCTTATATTGTTTCAGAAATCAAAGAAATGTAAGGCAGCAGAATCAGTTTCTCAACAGGACACCACTGAAGGTAATGTTCTCACAACTTCAGGTTGGCTTTACCATTTGAGTTATGAAACAAATTAATGATTCAGTTGGGGTTTTTTTCTTTCTTTTGAAGATTCTCCTGGACCCTCCAAAGTAAAGAATGTAAATGATGACCTGAACTCTAGTTCTGGAGAAAAGAAACAGATTATATTCACCAAAGGCGCAGGTCAGTGTGCATGTGTCCTAGTGTAATTGAACAATTTTTGTAAAGTCCTCCACTTTGTTAAAATAATTTTAAAGAAACTATTTTGAGTTACTTCATGCCACATTTTCATCTGGGTTTTTATACAGTACATTTGTGCAGTGACCTTGCAAACACTTTGCATATACGTGTCTTAACTTTTAAACTGTTCATAAGATGTTAAAAATCTGCGTATATAAAGCCCATTAAGAGGTAATATTCAAACTTGTATACAGGTTTGTATATATTCCAAAAGGCTGTTGGGGCGGAGGGGGTCCTACAAAGTTCTGCCTTAGACCCCTTCTCTCCATGTTCTACACATTATTCTTCATAATCTCATTCACAGATACACATTCAACTGCCATGTCTTAGTCAGCAGCGCTCAGATCTACCTCTCTATTCCAGACTTGTCATCTTCTGTGCAAACTAAAATCTTGTGTGCATCTCTGACATCCCTTTGTGCATGACTAGCCATCTAGTCATTTGCTCTTACTCTACATTGCTAGCCAATCTCTTAATCCCCTCCACTCTCACTGGTCACCCTATCTCTTTTTCCCCAAATAATGTGGACAGCATCACCAATCTGCCAGTTGTTCATTCCCATAGCATGGGCATCATCTTTCATTCAGCCCTCTATATCTTCACATCCAGGCCCTAAATCTTACCGATTCTTGCTTTTAAGATTCAAGAAGCATAATTTTGTGGACATTTCTTTCAAAGGAAACAAACTCTTTGCATATTTTAATAATTTGCTAGTCCTCCAGTTAGCTACTGCTCTGCTATCATTAAGGACATTCAGCAGCAAGCGTGAAACTGAGATTGAATTTGGCTGCCTTAATCCCAAGGAGGCAGCACCAGTTTAGGTAACATTGCATAATTAATTTGCTCAGTTGCTTTAATTCTTATGGATTTTTTTTTTTATCCAGAGATTGGGGGGGAAAAAAACCCTCGTATGTTTTAAAATCAGTTATTGTTTAGAAATGAGTAATTTTCTGAAGGGAAAAATAATCTGAAGAATCTGATATTAAATAATGAGCTTTAGTGCTTCTCTGTGATAAGCCTAGAGTATATACATTATAAATGTCCTATCTTCTCCTCCATACAGAGCTGCAGATTTCTTCAGTCTATAATGGATCGTGTTTAAATGGTTGCTCATCCCAGTTTCTTCTAATTGCTCGTGGGTGTCTGTGCAGTCTCGAATAACACTTTAAATTAATTTCTCATAGCACATAATGGAAAGGGGGGAAAAAAATCATTTGACCCTTTCTGAAATGACAGGTCACTGGTTTCTGTCTGGAGACCTAGTTGCTTTAATGAACCTTGGGAAAAAAATGAAAAACAAAGCTTAGGTGGAAACATGAGGTAGGCTGTGGGCAGGGAGGAAATGAACTTTGCTTGATGCTGTCCCTTGAAGGTGCATTAATTTATTACAAGATGCATTTTTGCATTTTTTTTTTCCCAAATGTGTTGGCGCTGTTTTCTTCCCAATTTTAATTCTGGGGGATAACCATGAAGCTGAGAGAAAGGAAAGCAGCTGTCTAGGTGAACCCTTTGCTTATCTTTTCCTGTTAAATGAGAGATGTTAATGGTGACATTTTCCAAAATAAGAAGGCTACAATACTGCATTACTTACTACTGTGCGTGTAGGGTTCATAATTGCTTGTATAGATCAATTAGTAAACATGCAGACAGGCTTCTCACTAACTATTTCTGTGCCTAAAATGTACTTATTGTAGGCAGTTTAGGGGAGACTTTTGTTCTGTTTTTTCTCTTTGCTTGTGAACCACAACTGCAGCTTTTCAGAAATACATCTGTTTGTCCTTTGAGAACATGATGGGTAGCAGCAGGTGAAGTGCATAGAAATGGTGTCACAAATAATGGGGCAGGCATTTTCCTGGCTTCAGTGAGAAATGATTAAACGACTTTCAGGCCATTGTTGTTGTCTATAGGGACTTCATAAGGGATAAAGGGAGTAGATAGATTCCCAGGTGATAAATGTGTCAGGAGTGTTGCCTTTGGCACTTGACAGCTATTTTTCAAGCAATAGTGAGGGGGAGAAATCCTCCCACCTTTATGTGTGAAGACTGGAGCTTAGAGCTTTCTCTTTGGCTTGCTGCAACTGGTGCTGCTAGTACTATGTTAGGGTATGTGCATTCATAGGAGAGAAACCTACTTCCCAGGCTGTGCATTGTACAGACATTTTAATGAGTCTGGAAAGGAGTATGAATTACATGACTTAAACATATTTTTCCCTAGTCTACCAGAGATGTTCCTGGCAGGCCAGTTTCTAAATCTTTTGGAGTTGTAGAATTGACTGTATAAAATAAAAAAAAAAAGAGAGAGAGACTAATATGCAAGTGCAAAAACGCTAAAATGTCTTGTGTTTCTGTTCCTTTCTTTCTTCCCCTCCTTCCCCAATAGAGGCTATTGGAAGTTCATCAACTGTGCCAGGAAAAGCTGCTTCATCTGGTACCACCAAGAGATGCATCACGGAGAGGGAGGATAAGTCAGAGGCATACAAATCTATTTTTACATCGCACAGCTCAGCAAAACGCTCCAAGGAAGAATCTTCCAATTGGATTACTCACACAGCATACTATTTCTGAAACAATACTCTGCATGATTGTAACAGGCAGTTCTGTTTTCCTTCCTTAGGCTTTTTTCTGGAAAACTGATACAGTGTATTCATTTATAATCGGATGTTATTTGGAATTCCTCAATTTGCAAGTTGTTTATAACTTTCTGAATAGCCAATACACTTTGCTTCCTGTAGATACTGTTAGGTAAGAAGAAAATGGCAGTCATCCTTGTCCTAATAAAATCAGGAAGTCTTTGTAAATTCAAAATTCTGCAGGCTCATTCTGTCATCTTCAGTCACAATGACTTTTGTCTTGCTCTTGGTTCCAGTGTAAGTGAAGGGCACAGTTAAAAATACACTTTTCTGTGCTATCAGTTTTAGCTGAAACTGTCATTGCACTTTTGTTTGGATTCGGTAAGAAGGCTGAACTTTTTTTGTAACTACCTAACGTTGCTTACAACCAATAAAAGAACAATGAGACTGCTTTTCATACCTTAGCTAATTTCACCCTCATGGCCAGCGTGCTTTTCCCTTTTCATGGTTCTGTAGAGTACTTTCAGTGTCTGTCCTGGAGTCAGATGACAATCTTAAAAGTAGAGAGAGAGATTTTTTTTTTTTTACAAGAACTGTCTATTCCATTTATCTGAAAAATATAAAGTTCTTAGCAAAATGCATGGATTAGCAGACAAAACGGCCATAGTCCTGACCCGCCAAAGCAAGTAGAGCAAATCACTATGTCTGTGTATTTGTAAAATGGAATTAAGACCTCCTTTTCTAAAAATGCTTTGGCATCTGCTGATGGAAAAATCTATAAAAGATGGGTATCGTGGCTAGCACCATCTGGTTAAAGCCCATTTATGAGTCTAGCACATGAAAATGCAGATCATGGGTCCATACACACATTGGAAGAACAATGATTCTGGCACAAGGGTTTGGATGGAAGTGCAGACAATCGCAGAGCACTCCTTGGGCCAGTTGCTAACACAATCAGTTTTTGAAAATTTGTGTGCAAAGTAGATTCTACAGTTTGGCCCATTTACTGATTCTTTTCGTATCAAAATCTAAGACAAGCAAAATTAAGGAGTTTGCTTCTATGTATTTTAAATGTTTTCTGTGCTGAATAGCAGCTGTTCACAGTGACTGCCTAAGAAAGGTGGGGAGGGAAGAGGAGGGGAGGGAATAATAGGATCTGAAAACTTCATGGTCTCTTCCCAGCTGTTTTTCTGACGGTGCTAATTTCATTCTTTCAATGCAGTTTAATTGAGGGTAGTTAGACTGTGGAAGAGCAGGCTATGCATTTCAATACATATTCCACTTCTTCCTTAGAAGTGCATGCAGGAGTGTTTGAAGGATTTTTCTATCATAGGACAAATCTCAGAACTAATCCAAGGATGGAAGGGATAAAAAGTTGTGGGTTTAATTTTTGGAGAGTTTCCAAAAAAACATAAATTTGTGAAAGCAAATATTTCCTTTGTATTATAGTGTTATATGTCCAAATGCCATTCAGAGGCAGGCTTTTGTGCGCGCAAACAGTTGTGCCCACATACTCTAGTATGCTTTGATAAAGACCATTTTAAACCTGGGCCCTGTATTTCTGTCTGTGCAATGATTCTCTTTCCTTATGAATACTGGTTCGCAGGAAGTGAAATGTGCTGCCTTCAAAACGGCTCCATAACCCACAATGCTAGATTCCTATCCTTAGACTATTAAAACACAATGAACATGTTTGGGGTTTTAAATTGAGGTAAGTCTCAAAACTTGTATATAAGGGTGTTTCAGAAAGTAACAGTAATTTTGAAATAAAACCCATTTTGCATGCAGTGACGGTTTACAGGAGCACATTACTTCTCTACGTAGTTGCAAACAATTGGCGCATTCAGCAGTGCCGCCATCTGTGTTCCCCCCCGTTGTGTATTTTTTTTCTGCTTTGCCAGACCATACAGTGTGGGCAACCATTTTGTCATTACTTTCTGAAATGCCCTTGGAGATGAGACTGCTACTATGCGGAGCAAGAAATAGCATCTTGCTCTTATTTTCATCAAGTCTCTCCGTGTAATTTTGTTTGAAGAAAAGTGGTTGATCATGTCATATGACCACAGATATTCATGTTAGCATGCATGGGCCACTCTATCCCAATGCTTGTGATGTTTGAATTGAGCAATTGTTAATTTATTGTGAGCTTTCCTTAGTCAATAATTCCGTTATGTTATGATTCTCAATTTAGACGGTAATTACCTACATAAAGTGATCAAAGTAAAGTCTGGAAGCTTCCCCTTTTCCCCTCCCTCTCCCTTCACTACACATTTTCACTGGTTCAAACTAACCAGAATAGAATTACAATAAGTAGGAAGATATTTAAAGCTACTGCACAATATAACGTAGTTACTTTTGTGTGTTAAAATGATTAATTAGTCTTGTAATTTATTTTGAAAAGTGTCCCCATTTGTAATCTGTAATAGTTAATTGGAAATTCAGATGATTTGTTTGTTTGCACAGGTAGTCTTTCTGATTCATGTGTGTTGAATGCAGCTGCTGATATTTTCTTATTATTTTGATAAGCATAATTAAGCAATTGTTTCCACAGTAGGTTTGTCATGGAATTTTACATGGTAAGCATTTTTGTTTTCCAAATATAGGATACAGTCTCCGTATTTTTTTACATCAAAACAGTTTGCATTTCAGTTGAGCTTCAGTGAATCACTTTGCTGCATTTGTATATGTGCTAACATGAACTTTATTCTTCCTGTATTTTTTTTCTCTTCATTATCCTTTTATTATTTGGTAAGGGCAGACAATAAGCTCAATGCAGGAAAAGATACACAATGACAGTCACTTCTCTTCTTTTGCAGTCTAATTCTATTTTGAGAGCGTGCACTTAACTCCTACTTTTTATTTTATTGGGCTGCATTTCTTTTATTTTTGGAACGTATACCAGGCCCATGGGATTAAAGTTTAGTTCTTATTTTATTTGGCTATTATGTATTGCTTTGCTACGAAGTATAAGAATATGAGCATAAATATTTTAGAACTTGGAGTAAGCAATATTGTTTTCTTTCCTTGACCGCTGTTTCTGGATGTTAGCATTAATGCCTTGGCTTTCTTACACGAGTTTAAACCTAAGCTTTTTAAATAGGATCCAGCCTGCTAAGTCATTCCCTGCTCATTTGAGGCATTTTGGTGATCTGCTTTTTGATCTTCTTTTTTCTTTTGATCATGTATTTCACAATAATTTTAAGTACATTGAGATTTTCATTATATACTAGGCAATTTGTACTGTGCTCCTCTTGCAAATTAGGTTTGTTTTTAGAACGTGGCAGTTTGTTTTAATATTCTTTCTCAGAGGATTTTGTTTGGTCGTTTACCATCCAAGTTTTGTGGAAGAATTTCTTAAACATTTTTGGTTTGTACAAGCTTTTGTTAGTGTCGCTATATTTTCCCTTGCCCCTCCCCTACAAAAATCCACTGTGAAGGAATTTGATATATTGCTTGTGCACAGATCGTAATCCATTGCTACAACTGACTTTTGTGTATAGAATTGACTGCTCAACATAAAATACACGAACAAAGCACTGACGCTTTGGTGATTAGTAGGCTGAGTTAAGCAATTGAGGGTAGACGGTTGACTTTGAGATTTCACAGAATCCATCGTATACTTTGCTTTGGGATGCTTGCCTACTTTTTAAGTGTTTTGCATTTTAATTTGTTTTTAGGTGAGCGAATTTTCATGTTGGTGGAAGTTGAAGGACTGGAAAAGTTTGGGGTCTGAAGTCTTCCCTGTCTTAATGAGAGCTGCAGCATGGGCAATATTAGTGGAGGTGTGTGTGTTGACTGTGTTCTAGGAAGATTGCAAAAGAGTTTTACTTTAATACACTTCAAACCATGGCCTGAAAAGCACTGAAAGGAGCCAGTTTAGTACCAGTTATGCATTTGAGCCGGGCGTGGTGGCATTGGGGTTGTGACATGAAACCTGTCCACTTGGAATGCGACTGAAATTCTTCACTTGCTTTACATAGACAATAACTGATTAATTTTGATCACAAGTTGCAAGGGCCAAATAAGCAGGGAAATGAAATGATTTACATTCTCTTGACAGACCTTTGAACCATCCAGTCTCTGCAGCTTTCTGTGCTCTGGCATAGCTTTCGCAACTGCAGTATTTGTACTGGCACAGCTGGAAAATCCAGCCTATTTCAATTCTGAATATTCAGGAAAGATCAGCCTAGAATCAGTTTTCAATGAAATTCTACTCAGCTGGTCACACTGAATCATCAACAAAGCTCAGCGAATTCATCTGAAGCACAGCATTGCGAAAAAGATGTTGGTCAGATATTTCTTTTCTCATGTTAATGTCTTATTTGTAGCATGATTAGGTGAACCATGATCACTTTTTCATGGCTTGGCTTGCTTGCTGTATAGCCAAAATACCCGTTACTGTTGGTGTGATTTCTCTTAAGATGCAGAACTGTAGCGATCCTGCCAAACGTTCTCTTAGTAGTTATAATAAGAAGCAAAAAGCTGTTTCTATGTTGCAGTCTGGAAAGGGTTTGAAATCAGTATGTTCTACAGTGCATGTAAATTATGGACAAAAAAAAACTTTCCTTTTTTTTTTACAGGGTTTCACAAATATGGAACTGATTACTACTTGATATGAGAGATTTCCTTTTGTAAAATGGAAATGATACACAGTTCCTTCCTGAGAGTTAGGACTTATTGTGGTTTGGGCTGGTGTCTGTTTAAACTTGACTTAAATTGAAAATATGCTTGCAGCTCAAAGGGTGAAAACTTGGCCCAGTAAAATCAAATGAGAATTTTGCCATTAACATCACTGGGTGCAGGTTTCAACCCAAGTATCTATCGATTTTAAAACACTATTATGGAGGTATTGATATAACTATGGGTTGTGCTGTGCATTTCACTTCAAGTGCAATGAATCTGTCTCCCAGTTCAGTGACTGAACTGAGATTGCAAATGTACTTTGACTTCTGCTTGGTGGAGAGTTTGTTTCACTCTGATGTTGAGTGTGAAAGCACTTGGAGAAAATGAAATTCATCCCATGTGGAAAAGTTTCCCAGATCGATTTGCTGCTCTTCAGTCTCTGTATAGGTACATAACTGTAGTCAAACCCTCATGCCCTAGTATGTCAGTGGTCTAATGGACAAGGCTCAAGTTTCTGACCGCGGAGAGAGTGGATTCGGGTCCAATTTAGGATGTAAATGTTTGCTGTTCCTGTTTGTATAGTGCACTTCAGCCATACAGAGAACCCGTCCTACATACTACAAGTTTAATGCACAGCTTGCCACATATTATTCCTCTTCTAAGATAAGCCAGTGGATGGGTCCAAATCCAACATATATTTCCAGTATAAAACTGTCATATCAAACCATCACCTACTGTTTAATTTTGCTGCTTAGATCTGCTCCTCCCATAGCTCCTCAACTAGGTCTTCAATCAGTAGGAGGTAGGTTGGGCAGCAAAGCAGCCTGGGATATCTGAATTTACATTGGGATATATTGGCTTGGCAGTCGTCTTTGCCCTTGGCCAGGGCTGATCGGATCTGTGTTTGTTGCCCCACCAAACAGCCTGCTTTGACTTGACCTGACCTTTACCTCACCTTCCAGCTCAGGCCTTGGATATCCATTAGGGGTTGGCAGTGGAAGTCCAGACTGATCGGGGCTTTGATACTTCTGGAGGTTTTCTCCTTGTCAAGCAGCTTTGCCTGGAAGTCTTATTCTGTCCCTGTCAAATGTGAAGAGACTGGTTTTCAACAGTGACATTAGGTAAATGATCAACAGAACTTGTTTTAGTTGCAAAAAATGCAAAATGTCCTTTAATATCTATTTTCATTCAGGTGGGTGGGTGGGTGTTGCTTTCAACTCATTGACCAAGCTAAACAAATGCAAACCACTTTATTGCTCAATTATGCTAATGAAACAAAGCTGGTAAGATAGAGCTTTAAAAAAAAAAAAAGAAAAAAAAAAAGCTAAACTTGAATTTGTTGAGTCCTATTTCAAGTTATAAAACACCTTGAGCCCTTTTGTGTAAATGGGCCCTCCTAGTAACGTAGCCAAGAAGTTAAAAAGGCAAGGAGCTTCCTAAAGCTTGTTTCATTGTTTTAACTCCTGTTCAAGTTAACATGCACTGTCCAGGCTGACAAGGTGCTAAATTGACACAACAGGGTTAGTAATAATTAAGTTACTTTTCTGTTGGCTGTGGAGAATGGGAGCCTAGTGATATTCCTTCCCAAGTACTTGTGAATGGGATGATTAATAGCCCTGACTGAAACCAGGGGCAGTGCAGGCATATACTCTTCAAGTTGCTTGCCTATGGCTCTGCCAGTGCTTGTGTCCTGGCCTTTGTCTCCCCACTTCTCCATTGCTGCAGCCTCTTGTGCACAGCCAATGCCATGAATGCGTCAGGGTAGTGTCACTTGTGTGACTGTATTATTTTGCTTGTGTGTGCATTGCTAACACGCCCCCAATTGTAATATAAAGGTGTCCCCACAAATGAGACATGACAGACCAATACATTAACTTCAAAATATAAAAATCTAGGTTGTTAACTTGCTTCACTACTTATTCAAGCTTTTATCTTCAAACTGCTTTTTCATAGTTCTCACTGAATCTTAAATGGTAATGTTCTTTTTTACTAGAGATGAAATGACATAGGGGCAAAATATCTCACATTGTCTTTTGTGAGGTTGTTATACCTCCCTTGAAACATCTTTTGCTGACCACGGTTGCAGCCGGGATACTGGAGTAGCTGAACCTTTGGTCTGATCTAGTACAGCACTATGGTTAAACACAGCCCTTTCTGTCTTTGAATTATGAACAGCAGTAGGTGGACCAAAACAGATAGCATTGGCATGTGCTTCTCTTTATTGTGAGTAATTCTGTCTGCATCTTATCAGATTTGCATGCATTAACGCTAGTCTGTAGGAAGCAGAATCCTTCCTTGCTAATTCTTGTCTGTGAACCTACTCCCACCATTGCTGTCTGCTGAATGGCTAGCTTCATTAATTACTTGCTTTTTTCAAACATACCACATTGAGGCAGTAGTTTCCTAGGAAGTTTTGGTTGGAGCAGAATCCATGGGGTCAGGGTTGGAGTCGGTGACTGAAGGATCAGAAGGGCCTTCTTACTGTGATTGACAACTGCCAGCCTGCTATACCTCGTATATGAACCTAGCAGTCAAGATAAAATATTCTCATCCAGGGCAAATCTACCCCTGATGTAGCTGTACAAACATCAGTGGCGTTATACCACCAAATTTGACCTGTTGTATTTATGTCAAGCAGTAGGCAGTTGTCAATTCTGAATCCTGGTGTTTGTCAAGCAACACTATAAAAGAGATGCTTTGAAAGATAAGATGCAACTGTTACCGCTACCTGTTCCTGGAATGGGCCCTGCTGAGAATAATGAATTGAAATTAGCACAGGAAAACATCTCAAACGATAACCTGTAAAGCAGTCCCCTGGAGGAAGTGATGGAAGCACTAATCATATGAGTCATTTATGACTCAAAAAGACAGAGCAGTACTGGAAGGAGTAACTTTGTGGAGATAAATCACGGGAAGATTCCTCTTTAAGATCCATTACTAGAATGCAGGCCTGTCCAGACCACTTCCAAGATGAACCTGTTTTTGCTTCCCATCCCACTTGCTGAGTGGGCAGCAGACATAATTTCACTTTTGAAGCACTCAGTATTCACGTATGTCCCTGGGAGAGGAATAAAACCCTTAACTAAGCACCTGTTATACTGGTGACAAGTGGACTATCAAGATCCTTATGCAACTAGTTGATTTTGTGGTAAAATATGGGACTCAACCTGCCTCAGGCCGTGTGATTTGTCGTTTGGTAACTAGTACACTTGTGCTTAAGGAGCCCAACATGGGCTGCACTTTGACCCCAAAGGTGTGGCTTTAGGTGAGCTGTCACACCACTTATCTGTGTACAAAAATATATGCAGTTTCTTGAGTGCAACCTGGGCACAGCCTAGTTGTAGGATGCCCAGGGTAGGACCATGCTGGTAACACCCCTCTTGGTTGGAGCAATCCCAATAGAGGAACCTGGGTGCTTTAATAACTTAATTTTTAAAAAATGCAATATAATATGTCAAGCTGAAATAAAACTTGTTGAAATTGTGATATGTGTTGGACGTTCTTAGGTGTTCAGTGGATCACAGGGTTTGAAGGTTGCCAACTTTAAATTTATAAACAGTCCATAAAAAATCAGGCTGCAGATGGCTGCCCCTGATGTACATAAAGAAATTGGAGCCATCCATAAACATGCAAAGCTAGCTATTTGCTTGACTGAAGAACCCTCCTAGAAGCTAGAGAGCTGAAGCTTGATTGAAGGGCAGGCAGACTGGAGCAGAGCAGCACCTCTGGTGTATAAAAACCACTGCGCCCTGCAGGAAGCCTCTCTACTTTGTAGACCCTTCCTCCTCTAGCTATGTGCTGCTGCTGCTGCTACACTGGGTCTTGAAATACTTTTGGGTTGCAAGTAGGCTTCTTTGGGGGTCCGTGTTGAGATAGGGGAAGAGAGACAGTGGGGCAAGGTTAGGGGTGGGCTTTGGGGCAACAGGGTGCAGTTGGGGGAGCATTGCAAGGGTGAGAACCCCTGGTATCAGGGAAGTAAGGTGTAAATCACTGCTGAAGTCAACCCAAGAAAACTTTTATATGTTCTACTGACAACCAAACTTTATTATTTTTGTTACTATTAAACCCCTAAATTCAAACCCAGTGTTTCTAAGTGGGGCCTGGCAGCAGGACAGGACCTAGCCAAAGAATTGCATTACATAATATACATTGGTACAAACGTGTCATTTAAAAAGTGTGTGGTTGTCAGTAAAAAGTTTTCAGATTGTCAGTAAAAAAGTAAATAAATCTTGGGTTGGGAGCCCTGCAGAGTTTGAACCAGTTTTCAGTGAAACCTGGCTTACCACTAATTGCTGTTGATCACATTATCCATGAGGTGGCACCAAAAGTACAGCCCAGAGCAGCACAGCAGCAGTCAGTGCAGTTTTGTCAATAAAAGCCTTTCATGATCTGCCTACTGAGAGAACTAACCAACTGAGGAAACTGTTCCATAACCTGAGAACAGAGCATTGCACTGCATTCACACACGCTTTAAAATGTGTTCTAAGTGTATTTGGGGAGGGAGTGTGTACACACACACACACACACACACACACACACACACACACACACACGCGGACAAATAACATTGGTGTGCATAACAGAACCAGAGCTGCACACTGTCAATTCATAGGTAGCCTATTTATAAACATTTATTTAATGAGTTCCCTCTCCCCCCTTGTCTTTTCTCTTCTCCAGATTAATGTTACACTGGAAGAGAAGAGTGAGGGGAGAGGATTGGGGCTGGTCCTGCTTTCAGGAGGGGGTTGGACTAGATGACATCATAGGTATGGCCTGGATGTCAAATCCTTCCAACCCTCATTTTCTATGAATCTCACTTGCTTCTTGCATCTAATGTCCTACTTCTGCCTCTGTCACTAGACCTCCTTCACAGCAATGCCTCCTTGCTCGTGCCATATAAATCATCTCTGAAAACTCCGTGTCATATTTGCTCATAAACTTCAAACGAAGTTGCTAAACATGTTCTCTGCTCCCCCAAAAGTGCAAGTTAACCTTGCATGAGACCATCTGGGTTAGTTGTTATGAAGTTATGTCCTGACCCTTCAGTGTTTCCCTCCACCCCACCTCCTTATCTCTTCTAATAAATGCCACACCCTAATAAAAATGGTATCGCTATGGATTAACAAGGAGAAAAAAGTTTGGGTACTCTATAGCCACACATGAAAAAGAATAAGTAGTCCATGTGGCTTTTATTTAACCTTTTCCTGAAGTTGCCATAATATGCACCTTGCATGCCCTGGGACCGGTTCAAATAAAGGAGGTTATGAAAATGTCTTACCATTTCTAACATGAATCAAGAATTTTGTGGGAATGGTAATCCAGTATAAAATAAAAGGCAACATTTGTATCCATGGTGAGCACAATTTGAACAGCATCAAGCTTGCCCATTTTCTCTTCTTTCCCCACCCCTCTCCCAACCCATGATAGCTGACCCATGGCAGGGGCATCAGCCAGGATTATGAACATTGTACAAACACCACCTTCCAATCCATGGAGCATAAGAAATTGCTCAAGAAATGGCATGTTCAAAAGATGCTTGTTCCATCCCAAGAAAGGGATGGGAAATAAGGAAATGAAATGAGTTTCAGAAGCATAAAAGGATAGGGAAATGTACCTGGGTCCTCAAGCACAGGTCATGAAGATAATGGAGAAAGAATAGTCGAACAACTTGCCTGGTGGCTCTTGGGTTGAGGACTGTGCTCTGTTTGGTATTGTTCCCTAGAGTGAACTAGGGCACACACTTCACAGCAGGACCGGTCCGTTTCTAGACATGTCACACCATAAGAGCAGTGCACACCGGGAGCTCACCTGGATGACCTTAGTCAAAAAGGGTAGGCCTTTCTACCACCCTGGAGACCTCCAAATGTAGACTATGGTTTTGAGCCAGTCGTACCTTGAAAACGCAAACTTGTTTACAGCAGTACACTTAAATTGGTGTACTGATATCTATTAAACATGCACGGTTCTGTTTCAAACAATTCAGTGAAATCAAATCTTAACTGCATGTTCATGTTTGCTGGGGGAAGATTCTTCTATAAAGCACAATGACTGCAGTCCTTGGCTGCATGTTAATACATGTGGTATCATCGTCAGATAATGCATTATGCAAAAGCACGTTTGCAGGTGTTTCTTAGATTCAAAAGCGCAGTGCGGTACTCATTCTCAGCCCCTCAATAGCTGCAGCATTTCACTGAGGTCTCCATTTTGCTGCTCAAAACTTTCAACAAACCTCTCTCCTCCTCTCACCTATTTCCAAGACTTAGTCTCATAAAAGTTGTTCTCACAGTGTCTAGCATTCAGTCCAGAAAATATATAGCACAGTGGCAGGGACTGAGTTTGAAAGCATCCAAGGGGGAAGACTTCACCTATCCAATGCATGGATCAAACTAATCTTTGTAAACCCTTGCTGGTAACTTTTTTAGTCTAAGTTAATAGTTACTTGGCCACACCAGAGCCACCAAGCACCCGACTTACTCCTCTTAATGGCCCCTACAGTTCCCTTGGCTGTGGTACTAAGGCCTGTAAGCCCACTCCATGGCCAGTCAGGTCAACAGTCAGAGCCTTGACATTTAGCTTTTCTGGCAAGACTATCAAAAATCAAAGAGAGAGAACTTGTTCTCTCTCTGCTGTTTCTCAAGTGTTACTTTAAAGATTGCTGTACTCTCACATGCTTTTCTTCTTTTTCTTTCGGTGAATTCAGAAATATTTTTAAAATATAGAATAGTTTGCAAAAAGCCATCTAGCTGAGGACTCCGTGCCATGTTGCAATTATGTCAATTGGACTGCATCTTTGATTTGAATAAATTGAATATTAAAATGTAAATTATTGATTTTTACCTCTTTCTAATCTAATGCTATAGTCTACCATGTTTGACTTTGTGGTATTGCATGTTGTGTGGTCTCAGACAAAGCTTGAGTGTTTGCCTGGAGCAGTAGCAGCAAGGGCTATGAAATGAGCTTGCTCCAGTTAGTTGGCTCTGCATTCAGTATTTGAAATGACTCATACTATTTTGTCTGGTCCAGCTTATAGCATTTCTCTGGCTAGTTGTATCCTGGGGTCTGCATCATTCTTCTTCAGTAAGTACTTTCTTCCTTGTAGCCAAGCAATTGCATCTGCTTTTTGGCAGATTCAGATATAGGGTATATATTTTGTGGTGAAAACATGCTGAATGATACTGCTGTGCTCGGCTGTGCCTTGGAATCATATGTGAAAGGAAAATCCCTGTGCTGTGCGCAAGTACTATATTACACCATGTTGTATTTTCAGTATGTTTCTCTAGCCCAGCTCTCAGCAGGTGAAATCCTTGCCATTTTAATGGATCCTGAATTTCACCTAGTCTTTAAAGATGTGCTGTGGTTCCTTCATGAAGCAATATACTCCACTGTTTTGCATTATTTCATAAACCTTGTCCAGAATGCAATTATTAATAAAGTAAAACAAATTAAAAGGAATAAAATGGGGGTCTAATCAAACCTACAGAAGCAATTAGGGAGTCATCTCTGCCTCTTACCTGTTCACATAAGAATATCAGAAACAACTTTAAAATAGCCATAGTGCTCATTAGACATTCATTTAAAGGCACCACCAAACAATGCAATAACAATTCCTTGGGGCTTTCCAGCCATAGATCTTAAAATTATGCAAAATTGGGTGATCCTTTACTATCCCCATTTAAAAGGATGAAAATACTGATGCAAGATGGTAGGATGGCAAAGAAATTCCCAGCTCCTGTAGCTGGGAATTAGGACTGTAACCAAGTAGCCAGACTTCCAGGGCTTTGTTCATTCCCACCTAGCTCGCTTTCTTTCCTAAATATTTTATGTCACTCAGGTCCCTACCCATGTCCTTTAGGGCTATTTACATTCTGCTCATCACTGTGGGAACAACATTAATGTGATCATATTTGACATCAATTATCTCTTCCACATGCAAGAACTTCTAATTCTTCCAATCTGACAGGAGATCTGCAGTTATGACGTGAAAGTAGGTGGAGCATGCAACACAATATAAAGTGGAGTTTCTCTTTAGAAAACAGAAAAAAGGATCAAGGGATTGTTTTTTCTTCTTTTTATATGCCTGAAGTGAGTTAGTATATTTTAATAAGCAACTCAACAAGCACTCAAAGGCACATAATCATGAGACAACATGTGTGATCACAGCTTTGCATTTTAAGAGATTTGGGGGGGATTAGAACATTTGTCCATTTTTCATCGTCCTTTTGTGCACACAGGACAGAATATCTTTAAAGAATACACTGGCAGCAACCATCTGTGTAAGGGCTTCTACTCCCATCTGAGTTGTTTTGGGTGTGGATCTTATTTAAAGAGTTGTGTGAATTCACTTTCCAATTCTCCTTGCTGATGTATCATGCTATGCATGACATCTGTCATACCTCAAGTGCTTCACCTTTTTCATGAAAAACAGGAACACTTTCAGATCTTTTCTGCCGCTTGCTGGAGATGTCACTGCATTGGGACACTGACTGAAAGCCATCAAGTTGAGGAGTGAGTTCAGTGCTTCAAGTATTGCCCTGGAAAACCACTGCAGCTCTGGTACTGGTGGAACCAAGTCTTGGTCCCCCGTCAGCTACAATGGTGGCAAACTTCAGAGAAAAAAAAGCTTGGCAAGTGCAAGAGGAGAGTGCAGGATGAAACTGGACAGGAAAGGAGTTTCCTGCTTCTGATTCAAAATCCCTAGCCTACTTCATGGCTCAACAATCTGACTGCAGCTTGGGTTGCTGTGAGGCCAAGTTGAATTTCAGTTAGAGGACTAGCAAAGGAGCTCACCAGAGACATCTTGGTGCTGGTGAACGGTGACGTGACGTTTCCAGTGCTCAATGGGGTTTGCTTGAATGGGTTTATCTCTCCCTATTGTCACTTCCTACTAGTTAATGAAAAGCTGTTCTAAGAAGAAGCTTCTGATTGTTTTCTCACATTATGCTAATAAGGTGGCTTCAGCATGTTTACTTAGTAATGCAGATAGGCCTCCCACTGTCCTTGGTAATGCTACCTGTAGTTGTGATGGTCCAGGAATTATGCAAGAGGCAAGGATTTCTTAAGGTGATCTCTTTTATTGGACTCAGTGCATAGCTGGGATAGAGCTGGAACCTGAAGAAGAAAGTCTTGCATTTGAAAGCTTATCCAACCCTATCCTGACTAAACAGTTAGTTCAATAAAAGTTATCACTCTAAGAAATCCTTGCTTCTTGCACTGTCCTTGGTGCATGTTGTGTACGGAGGTCCTGTCTAGGCTAAGTCCCAACTCGTGTTACGAGGCAAAGCTGCAGTTTTAACCCCATTGTAAGACCAATGTGTTTGATGCGTCCTATCCAGGGACAAAACAAATTGGTCCTTGACCATTCTATGCTTCAGCCCTGTAAAAAAAAATAAAATAAAAAAAAATAATGGGTGAATTAAAAACTCTGAGCTCTACTTAAAGAATCATAATTTAATGCAAGATTTTCATAAGCACTGTTTTGTCTGGTTCAGCTTGTAGCATTTTTCTGGTTAGTTTTATCTCTCGGGCTTGCATGTCGTCTTTGGTAGGTCTCCTTTGGAGCACAGATTCCATTGGAAGTTCTGACCTGCCAAGTCTTTCATCCCCTGATTGACCTCTCTCTTCCCCTCTCTTCATGTAGCTAAAAAATAAGTTTTTGTTTACATGCAAAGGTATCAACTCCAAGTGCAATAGCTGTTCCTGGACGACTGCTTGCTTGGCTTTTCTTATGGAAGAATGTGACTTATTAAGGTAAACAGACATAAGAATGGCTATGCAAAGAGGTATGTGTGCATACTTATAACTCTCTCTCAAAATCTCATTGTATGAACATACCCTACGTAACGTCCACAACGACTGTATAGCTAACAGCATGTGCATTGTGGGAAGCTGTTTTGTTTTTTCCTTTGCTATGTCACAAAACCTGCAGCTAGAGTGGTATTGGACATTTGGGAGTAATACAAACAGGACTTGGGGGAGGGGAGAGAAGGGAAGACTCATTCCTAACATACTAAGCCATCAGATCAGACTTCCAACATCTTGCCCATCTGATGAGACATTTTGTGTTGTAATACTCAGTGACTCACATAGATAGAGGTGGATGGGTCAACACCCAGTCAACAAGGAGCAACTTCCAGTGGAGAAAAGAGGGTGATTTCCAATCCATTTCAGTTTGATTTGGTTAGGTGTTCCCTTATGTGTCTTTGATCACTGGGAGGCTGGTTCTAGGGCATTCTTGCTTAGGCTTAAAGTGTTTATTTCCAAGATCCAGCTGTGGTGGTAGACCACTAGATGAGCCATATGGAGCAAGGGGAAATTTAGTTTTGACTATTTGGGCTTAAAATTACTTGGGTGTTAGTTCTAGCCCAAGGCCAAATTGAAGAGGTTAGTGTGTTGCTACCAATACTCTACCCCTAAGTAGTTTGCACATTGGTACCTTACTACATAAGGATAGACAGCATAGGATTGTGTATATTCATGCGTAAAGAATAACAGTACTGTACATAGTTTATTTAAACCTGAAGAGTCCCCATGCGTGTCACAACCCAGAAATGCAGCCACCTCTGGGGTGGAGCTAGACTTTAACTAAGGGCAGTGGTATGCAAAACCAGACCCTTAGAAAATCACTATTGGTTCCTTCATACATGCAAGACAAAATAGGAGATGGGCTTGCTTTAATTGTTGGCTCAAAATGTTACTGAATAAACAAAGATAATACTTTTAAAATGTTAAGATTGTGTTTCTGCATTGTGGCAATGGCTGATTATTAAATGGATGGAAATTCAAACAAAAAGGGTCGATTTCATACAGAATAGAAAGGCAATGGAGTGCGAAGAGTGAAGTTCTGTCCTTTTGAAGTTACTCTTCTGACCCTGGTCTCCCATGCAGGGTATAAATAACCCCTACTGGACAGAAATTGTGAAAATACTGGTTTTGCAACAAGATGGTTTGAGCATCACCTTAAAAGGTAATGGTTTTACTCTGCCTTTTTTTCCTTTTTCTTATTTTTTTTTTTTTTATAATTTCACAGAGACTGATACTGACCCTGAGGTCAGGAGGTTTCTGTTAACAGCCAGGAAATGCACTCCCCACTGGTCATTATTGCCTAATTAACAACTTGAAATATTTTACAGTAGCTTTCAATGACACAAGATGGCTGTTTTGGTTTTGCGGGGAGGAGGGTTGCAAAATACTTGCAGTGTTTGCATTTAAAAGGCCCCTCAATGAGATGCAGTTGATATTTCTATTGGTGCTAATGCCTCAGTCTGTCTTGGCTCCATGCAGCAAAATGGTGCCTCTGCTTTTATTTACACGGTGAAGGAAATTTAGCAAAGGCTAAAAATGTATTTAGAGAGAGAAAATGTACTCTCAACTAATGGAATAATATTGCAATTGTTTCCAGTTTTTGTAACTCCATGAAATAGGACTCCTTTCCTTTGCTGCCTCTTGCGTGAAGAAAGAATACCCATGTGAAGGATGATGCAAATGAACAAAAGCCAAGGGAAGCAAAGAATTCCTGCAAGAGCATTCCCGAGCCACAATTCGATATTCCAACCACCGGAGCAGAGAGTTGGGACTGCAGTGAAGCAGTATATGGAAAAAAAGTCAGGATCTGCTCCTGGGAACTTTATGGGTTGTTAGTAGGTTGGTTAAAAGTTGGGAGAGGGGAGGTTAAGTATTGCTACCTTATACTAGTCAACATGTTATAATGGAGGGAAAATGACTGTGATGTAATGTAGTAGCCACTCCTCACCAGATCTTGGAATGCAGTAGGTGCAATGTGTCTGCTAGGTGAGTTAGTGTTGAGTAGCTACTGCTCAGTACATCTCCTGTACAGACAAGTCCACTTGGAGGTTGCTACACTGCAATGGTGACATTGCTACAGATTTCCCCAGAACAGATAATATACTAAGAAAAGCTCATTCAGAGGCAGAGAGACTGAGCCCCACAGCAAGTGAACTATTAGTGAGGCTTTATGCTTATGCAGCAAAGGACAACAGGGCCTTAGGAAGTCTGTAAAGGCTATACCCATCTTTCAGGTGAGTTGGCTGTGGTTCAAAGCGAAAGGGACACCCTTAACAGTTGCATTTAAGGCTGGTAAATGATACCTCCACAGATATAGGTGCCATGGGAGATAACGGATAACACGGAAGATAATAAGAAATTTAAACTATTACAAGATGTTAAAAATCATGGTTATTCATGTGGCTTTCTAAAGTTATAAGTTAATTTAGGATAATATAACATGGTAGTTGCATGTTAGTTGGTGGATATTAATGCAATCTAAAACGTACATAGTTATGCAGCCTACATTAACCCAGGGTTTAGGGAGTTAAACAGTTCCTGTGCTGTGCAGTGATAGGTAGAAAGGTAAGACCCTGCACATGGTGACTGCATTGGTATGGACTTGTGGCAAGACATTCATAGACAATGATTTTAGCAGACATCATACAATTGCTGGGGTGGGGAATAGTCAAAGGCATTAAAAGCCTTTGTCGACTAATGGTCTGTATGGGAGGGGTTCGGTCCATCCCCTCTGTCCCACTTCTGGCACGTCCAGTCTTTGGCAGCTGCCTTCATATTGGTGATGACCTAAATCAGGGATGGGCAATTATTTTGGGTGGAGGGCCACTTGATGAGTTTTGGCAAGCCATCGAGGGCCACATGACAGGCAGCCAGGGGCAGATAAATATTAATTATCTACATTTTTTAGGGGCCCTGCAGGCCGGATAGAATGACCTGGCAGGCCACATATGGCCTACAGGCCACATTTTGCCCGCCCCGGCCTAAGATATGCTTGATGTAGATGTCTGTTGACCATCAGAAAGTATTGGATACCATGAGGATCCTCATCAGTTTTTCTTTTTTTTTTTTTATGGTTTTTCTTTTTTTTTACATTTGTGCACAGTTTTTAAAGTCCCTTTTTCTGTGCCCTCTGAATAGCTTGTTTTTTCAAACTTCAGGAAAGGGGGGAAAACCCATAAAACAAAACGTGGTTGTAAAACTACAAAATGAGAGAGAGACAAAAGAATTAGGAGCCAGGGCAGCATCTGAAACTAATTGCACGTAGTTTTTAATCTCACTTTTTCCCCTTTTGATACATAATCTGCTAAATTTTTTCCCGGCTGCTATTTTAAAGAGTCAGCAGAAAACGTGAATTTCAAATTTAAGTGACAGCTATGCGTAATTTGAAAATATGATGCTTGTGGAACTCATTGCTACATTATATTGTGAAATATTCAAAAGATAATTTGTACTTGCATAAATAAATGTAGCATTTGCGATGACACGGGATAGGTTAAAAATTAAACCGAGCATCAGTTTTCACATTCAGGGAAAGGGATTGCCCACTGGAGCCAGGAAGAAATTCCTTTGCGTTGTGTCATAGTGTTGAATATTCCAGATGCAAGTGAGGACCGGGTGCCCTGACCGTGGAAGTTGAAACGTGTGGCATACTCCACTCCCAGAGCCTAAAGGGAACGAACATAGGTCCTTCTTACTAAGTATTGCCTGTACATATTCCTAACCATCGTGTCTGGATCTTGACTCCCTGTTATTGAGATTGTGAATCTCATATTTTTTTCCCTTAGCTTTCTACTGCCTAGTTTATGCTTATTTGATGTCAAAGGAGATGCTCAATGATCATTTAAATAAAATGCTAACTTTACAGCGTGACCCCTTCAAATGGCAACCATGTTAATCATTTCATCACTGAATGGCATTGCAAAAAAGCAGGTAGACTAGTCTTTCTCCATTGGAACTGATGCCATTCATGCTCTGATCGGTGATGGCAGCAGAAGTACATCCCTCAGGGTCAAGGATGATCGTTCCCACTGGTCAAGTAAAGGGTTGTAAGTGAGTCCACTGATGACTAAGAAGGCTGATAGCAGAGCTGTAGACTCTGGCAAAGTCCATAGGTGGTGGTTAAAGGGAAGGCTGGACCGTGGATTTCTCAGCCTGGTTTCCTTTTCTTTCCTTTCCGACATTTTTCTGGCTCCAGGGTGAGGATTTTCCTCAAAGTAAGGTGCATCTTCTCACACAAGGCATCACCATGTAGCCTTGTCCTAGGCTACTTTGTCTCCAGTTTGTGGTGTCAGTTCCACACTTCGTAATGATCCCTTTGGAAGTGGCTATCCAGTTGGGTAAGATAAGGTGGGACAGCCTGTGTTTGGGGCACCTCTTCTAGCCCCACACCCCATGCAGGGTAAGCAGGGGGGGGTCCTAAGAAGGACTGCTCCGTCTCGATTGCAGCTGCCTAATCACTCTCCTGTCCCATTCCAGGGGTGAAGCAACCAACACGCGACTGCTGCTTGCATGTGGATCCGGGACTAGGGACTCCCAGCGAACACTTCATCTGTCCCTATTGCCACAAGACTGTAGAAGTTTTGGGTACTGGTGATTGATTACTGCGTTAGATGTTGGATCCAGTGGGAGAAGCCTGCACGTGATTTGTTTTACATGTGGAGGCTGTTGTACATTGGCACCCACATAGATCTTGGCAGAGGAGAAACCTGCCCAGTGGCAAGGAGATCCAAGATGAGTGGGGTTGTTCTTCCACTGCAGCCTTCATCTGCCTTCAGTGCCATTGAGAAGTATGCCTTTTTTCATCTGCCTGCTCCACTGTTAAGGTCTTTGTTATGTTGGACTGCTCTTTGACCTTACTGCCACGGGTGACCCTCCCAGGGGTACAAGACTCCCAATGGTGTTGCTCTTCGGGTCATTGGTACATGCAAGCCTCTCTGAGGCTTCCACACCTAAAAGAGTTGTCCCCTTGGATGCTACTGCATATTCTAGCTGCAAAGAAAGCAGTTATAAAATAGACTGTGGATGTTGCATGTATTTTGTTGAGTGGACCTTGCCAAATGGAGGCCATGACCGAGAAGAAAATGTTGCCCTCGCTGCCCAAGAGAGATCACAGTGTTGCTCTCACCTTCAGGAAGGCATGTTCCAGAATTTAGAGGGTCCTGGTGCCCCATCCCACCTATAGCATCAGCTACTTACTCTTGAGGTACAATCCTACATCCCAAGTGAATGAGATGTGCACAGCTGGGGTGTAGGCAGCCCCTTGGTCTGTGCCTCACTTCCCCAACCATAAAATGAGGATAATAGAAAATAGAGGGAGCTGGGACTATACCTGCATGGTTGTGAGATGCTCAGCAACTATGACAAGGATGCTACAGATCAGTATCATAAATGGAGGCAGTGCCTTCAGCATAACACTCCACTTGAGCTCCTAGAAGGCTCAAAACTTATTCTTTATGCATAAGGATGCTGCTACCATAACCATTGGAAGGGATTTCAGCAAATTGCCTCAAACCCGCTTCCTAATTTGCAAATTACTGATTGTGCTTCTAAAATGAGGCACCCTCCTGTTCTGTGCATACAGCATTTGCATTTGCAAGTACAAGTAATTGTGGGCACACAGGGTGTGTGTGAAATTGGCATTTCAATCGTTTTCAGCTCTGTGCATGGAACCGGGCAGAGAATTTCAGGGAGGCAGAGCTGGAAATTTAGCCTTAAAAATGGAAGTTTTCAGCCCCTTTGTGCAGATTGTTTCCTATATACAAGTCAATGGCCTATTACTCTCTTAGCCCAGTCTTGCAGACAACTGTCTCCAGGCAAACAATAGTGGTTGCAGCAAAAGTGTGAAGAGTCACTCCCCTTCATTCATTTCAAAGCTTCCTTGTGACTCTTTAAATGCTCCAGAGAAAGGTAGTTAGCTCTGTTAGTCTCAAGTCAGGCAGAAGGCAGGATAGATATGTAATTTATAGATTAACTAAATAAGACACAGAGATGCTTTAGATGCTATCATTACTAAGCAAGGCAAAGCCTGTCTAAGACTATGCCTCCCACTTTTCCTAGCACCGTTAAGTGGGTCAGGAGTTGATTTACTTGTGGTGAATTCAGCAGTTCTAGCCAAAGTCTCTAGAAAAGGTACAGTTGCAATAGCAAGGTGATGCTTTTGCAGGCTTGTTTGTTTTTCCTGGAGCAGAGGAATAATTACACTGGCAGAAGCACATTTGCTTCACTTTTGTATCCACATTATAAGTGTTACTAGAAAAGTACCCTTCTGCTTAGTCCATCCTGCAGTACTTTTTCCAATATAGTCGTGTAGTGGAGGCACAATTTATACTAGTTCCCTGAAATAAATCACATGGTTGCAGAATATTTTATTGCCATAGCTGTCAGAAAGAGCTATGGTTTCTTAACATGCTTTCCTGATGCAGTGAATGCTGGCAAAACTCTGGAGTGTAGACCTAGACTAGAGCACACCCAGATTTAGCTTCCCCCATGCAGTTGCTCCTCTGCATAGTATATCATCACCAGTGTGAATGTGGTGACCTGCAATAAGCCTGAGTCTCATGAGTGCAGCCTGACCTGGTTTAAGGCCATGCCTGCCCCAGCAGTTTGTATGGCTTTCACTGTACCCTTGTCTAACAGTTCAGTGTCTCTAAGACCAAGGAAATGGCATGTGATCCTCTCCTTTTAGAGAGGCCCAGCCCTCTCTTTAAAGCAGTGGGATTGAATCTTACTGCTAGGGCTCACTTTTACACCAGCATGCTGCATAACTCACTGGGATAATTCAAAAGAGAATCAGGGTTCGCTATTTTTCTGTCCTTCAGCTTCTCCTTGCCCCAAGATATGTGCTTGATCTGCAGTTTCGTGAAACATAATGGTCATGCTGTAGGAAGAGTTCTCCCTTCAGACACACAGAGTGCTATCTTCCCTGTTTTTTTCCTGTAGGGCAGAGGTTCTCAAACTTTTTCTTGTTGTGTACCCCCTTCCAGATTTACCAGGTACCCGAGTACCCCTACCAGCATATGGTTTATATTTTAATGCCTTAAATGCCACTTTTTATAAAGAAAATTAATCTGCCATGACGTAATTTCTCACAAATACCCTCCCAGAGATGTTTTGTGTACTCCCAGGGGTACGCATACCACAGTTTGGGGGAACCCCTGCTGTAGGGCAATTGTGGTAGTGGTAGGGTGGTCTCTTGCTGTGACAACTGCTATGAACAGCTCACAATTTTTGGTTTAATTACCAGACACAGCAAGTAACTTAGTGTTAAGTTGTTGGCTACTTCTTTTTATGTACTAAATATTTTCCTCTACAACAGAAAGAAATCTAGCACAGGCCAGATGCTAGTCTGAAACAGGGCTAGAGGTGTCTCAGGCGAAAACACCCAGTCTATTGGAGTGCGTTGGGGTTGCTGTCACAAGTGCATGACCTCACTGATGGGAGATCTTAGAGAGGAAAGACTAGTGAAGACACAGATTTACCTGCATGGTAAGTCATGAAACTAGGTTTAAGCACTTTAAAGCAAGGAAACTAATTTTATCATCCAATCACATGCCAACTTATGTATTTATATGCACAGATATTGTGTCTTTTATGCTTAATCAGAGTAGCATGCATAATTTTTAAAATATTAAATGAATACTTGTGTAACTGAGGGCCTTTTTGTGCATTCAGCTGGAAGCTGTGATATACAGCCATGCCATCAGATACCACTGAATCTGCACCGAGGAGAACATCTGTGATCGTCACCTCAAATCTCAAAAAGGTTTTCACTCAACAAGGACACTTCTCCAGAGAGAGAGATCACACTTGAAAGAGGCACCCAGATACCACATGAAGAATTGCTGCAGTACAGAAGGAAACCCCCCATGAATCGCACACCACTGATTATGACATATCAGCCCTTCCTGGAACCTATATGGAAAATCTTCAAACAGTTGCAACCTATACTGCAAGAAGACCCAATTCTTAATGAAATCTTCCCAGAACCACCCATCCTAACCTTTAAACAAGCACCAAGCCTCACGAAGCTCATCACCAGAAGCAAACTTCTTATGGCCCAAAACACACCAAATGGATCCAGACCATACCATGACAAGAAATGTAAAACCTGCCAACACATCTCCACCACCCCCACAATAACTACATCCCACAACGTAACCATCACCATTCCTGGATCTTACAGCTGCACCTCCAGAAATGTAATGTATTTCATCCAATGCACCAAATGCCCTGATAGGAAATAAGTTTGAGAGACCAAACAACAACTGCTCACCAAAATGAATGCACACCGGAAAATTAGCAAAGACAGGAATACCAAACTACCTGGAGGGGCACATTTCTCACAAGAAAACCACTCTCTCTCCAAATCTCTCAGCTCTAACCTTTAAAGAGGATTTACAAAACACCTTTCAGAAACGAGCCTACAAACTTCACTTCGTCAACCTACTGTATATATAAAAAATCATGGACTAAATGTAGACACTGGATTTATGACAAATTATAATCTGCCTGACATCTGACTCCTCAGGGACCTCTCCACTGTTTACCAGCTACATTTGTTCCCTTCCCCTCACCTGTCTCTCAGCCACTGACTCCTCAATTTACATCTTCACTGATTGCCTGTCCTGCATGCAGGCTAGCCCAGACTCTGGCCTCCGTACTATTCTTCCATCCAGGAAGAGCACACACCAACTGCAGAAACTTCTTCAGTCTGGTGAAAGGTTTTTGTACCTGAAAGCTTGCAAAGAAGAATTTTTTCAATTATTTGAGTTGGTTTAATAAAAGATACCATTTTTACCCAAAGAATCCCAAAGATTTAAAGAATCTTGTCTGCCAGTAATACTGTATGCACTTATGCTGATATTTGTGAATGAAGAAAGTGAACCACTTCAAAAAAGCCATACCTTTTATACTTAATGTAATTTTGCTATAATACCAATGTGACATGACTGATGGATTCCTGTCTCCATTTGCAAATACACCTGCAAAATTAACTGCTTGGAGAATGCAGTGAAAAGCAAGTTCAATGATGTTTGGAGTTTTTCTGCTGGCACCTGATATTTTATGATGCTGACAGCACTTCGCTGGTGCCTTATTAGTGTGATTATAAATGACAAAGTGCATTAGAAGTAGAGTTTTGATTGATGTAGTTTTTTGCACACAACTCTGCTTCTTCCCAGTGTTTAGCACAGTATTGCAGTTCACCAGTGTATCACTAATGGAACAACATACCATATAGGAGGAAGTGTGGTGCTACTGAGAACAGTGTATTTCTTCAGTGCTTCACAATTAAACAAACACCCCTGTTAATCCATTAAGGGTGACATGTTAAGGAAAACAATGTGCTTGTGCTCTTCTTTGCTGCTTAATGATGGATACAAGAGCCCCAAGTGTTTTGGCTTTCTGTGCATATCCATCTATATATCTATGTGTCTATATATTCTTTCCTCTTATGTACTACATTTCAGATTTCATCTAACCTGATTTTACTGGAGGAATCCATGGCTGACTGGTGATCTAGTGGGATTAGGAGACCACAAGAAACTGGGAGCTTCTAAGAAAGGAAAGGATTTGTAGTCCAGCTGCTTGGAGGGGAAATCATCCACTTAAAAAATCTTACATCCGGTCCAGGGGCCTGATCCTGAGGACATTATTCCTATTTAATAAGCTTTATAAAGTGTGTGACTGAAAAGCAAAAGATCACTTTAAAGCATATTTATATTCAGTTTGTGGAGTCTCTTTTCATCTCATCAGGTAAAATCTATACTCCTTTAAATCTACCTATAAACACCTTTTCAGGGGAAGTGTTAGCAATAACTTGTTTATTCAAATGTTAATATTCTTAAACAAAATGTGTGTGCAGAGTGGGGTAATTAAAAAAATAATAAACTCTTTAAAAAAAATCCTCAAAGGTGCACTGATTCTAAGAAGTTAGAGCAGGAAAAGTTTGTAGAAGTTTTATAGGAGGAAAAGCAGCTTGCTCCTGAAATCCATCTCCAGGTCAGTGCTAAACTTGGATGGACTGTAAATAATTCCAGGCAATGTAAAGCGCCGGTCAGTGTATTTTTAAAACACTAGATCAGACCCATGATGTATCTTTTAACATACTGAACAGACTGCTCTTTATACGCATGCCTCAAAGGCAGCAGAAATGATAAAGGGGAGTTGATTGAGAAATACTGCCATGAATGCAGCTTAATCTGGAAGAAAAATATGCTTTACTTGGGGAGCAGAAGACTGGAGCAGCTCTGCTAAGGCCTGAAGTGGTGGTGATGCAGTGATTTTTCTTTTCACTTCTCTTCCCATAACTGAATGGGTCAATTTACTGTTGCTTTGGCCAATGGATTTCTTTCTTCCTCTGGAAGTCCTTGCTTGGGACTGATTGATTGTAAATGACCTGTGGGAATGCGGGAACTATCCAGGCTTGAGGTGTTTTTTTTTTCTTTTTTGAATGATGAGGCAGTATATACATGAAGCCCAACAGGGCATTTGCTGGTCCTTCACTGACCAGAGCTCCCCCACCCACAGGACTCTTCCTCTGAATACAGGGATCCCACTTTGTGTCTCAGCTATGGTGCTTGGAAGGTGTTTTCCTTCTCCTGAATGTCTTGAGCTAAGTCCAGGGCCAGGCATGGTGATGTGCATGGCGGAGGCCAGGCTGTGACTGGGTGCAGGACGTGTCCCTGTGCAGGGCTGTTCCCCTCAAGGGCAGAGGCAGGGCCAGGGTGGCCCCGCAGCAGGCTCCTTTCCTGCCAGCCCCATGCCCAATGCAGCTCTTGAACTTTTCCTATCAGGCCAGGCCTTCACCAGAGATGAGACCTCTGCAATAACAAAAACATCGTTATCACATCTGTGGTATGGATGTCTTTAAACAGTTTGTTCTCAATTGATAACGCTGCCAGTCCCCTATATTTAATATTAAAACATTTTTATTTTTTATTTTTTGCAGTTGTCTTTTTTTTCTCATTTTCAGGCCCCAGTTTGCCCATTCCTGTGTCCGGGCCGGGCCTAGGAAAGCCCGCCAACCCTCCCTGTGGCACCTCATGAGACTAAGCCAGGGCAGCGGGGATGGGCTCCTCAAGGCGAAGGAGTCGTACCCCTTCCCTGGGATCCTCACCTGCGCCTGCAGGGAGAAGCCAGCAAGGGTGTCGGCTGGGTTGTGCAGGCTGAGGCTGTCCTTGGGCCTCCCTCCTGCTCTGGGTTAGCTTAAGGCAGGTTTTGTTCAACCGAGTTGAGGACTCCCTTCCCAGGCTGGACCTCTGCTTTACTCCCACCCCCCAAGAGCTGCCTGCCCCCCTGCTTTGCTTCCGAGGTGCAGACTGCTGCACCCCCAGGAGCCTTTCCACCCCATCAGGGCGCCCGCCCGCGGCTTCGGGCTCCTGCCCCCCGTCGAGCACCAGCACGCGCCTGCCGTCCCCTCTTGGAGCGACACCGGGCGCGATGCCACCGGGGGGGGCGGGCGGTGGCCCTGCCCCGTCCCGGGCCAGGACGGGCGCTGCAGCCCCTGCCCCGAGCGCGGCCCGGACGGGGCGGGAATGCGGCTCAGGTGAGGGCGGCAGTGCGCAGGCGCCGCCGTCCAGGTGTGTCCCGGGGTCGGGCTTCACTCCCAGCCGCGGCCCGACCCGTCCCGTCCCGTCCCGTCGGGGGCTCATGGCTCTGCTGGGCAGGATCGACTGGCAAGTAGGTAGCTCCGCGGGCTGGGCGCGTGCGGGGCTCTCCCCCCCCCCGGGCCCGATCCTGCGCCCGCCTCGCCCCACGCTTCCCAGCGGAGCTCCCTCGGGCAGCGCCTCCCGCTGCAGCGCCTCGTGCCTGGGCCCCGGCAAGCGGCATCCTCGTACCCCGCCCACGGGGGACCCCGGCGCCGCCGCCTCCCCGCAGCCGGCCCGCAGGTGAGGACGGAGCCGGAGCCCTCTCCGCCCCCTCTGCCCGCACCGCGCATCCCAGAGCCGCCCGCCGTGCAGGGAGCCGGGCAGGCTCGGGCTGGCGGGGCCGGCACCTTCCTCCTTTGGCTCGGCGATGTCCGGCACCGCGATGCCCCGGGCTCTGCCCCCCCTCCGCAGAGGGGCCCGGCAGGTGGGAGCGTCTCCGCCCCGTCCGATGTCCGCCCTCCGCGAGCTCCTCTCTCTCGTGCGCCGAGATCCCTCGCGCTAGCGCTCGGGGCCGCCGGGCGCCCCCCAGGACCAGCGCCTCCTGACTTGGTTTGCTTTCGAGCCGAAGAAAAGGACGAGCAGCCCCGGCTGGGCTGGGCGGTGCGGTGCGGTGCAGCGCGGCAGGCACCTGTGCGTGGTGTCGGGGCACTGGGAGGCGGCAGGTGCCCCAGCACGAGCCCCTGGCTTGGAGGGGGGTTTCACCCCCCTAGAAACCACCGCACTTCAGCGCTGCCCGGCCCCCGGGCTCCTGCCGGGACGCCCCGTCCCACCCCGCGCGAGGCTCCGGGGCCATCGGGGAAGCTTCCTTCCAGCCCTCGGCATTTAGCCCCGCTCTGCTTTCTTACACTGACCCGTTTCTCGTTGGGGATTTCGTGTGGCGTCTGGTTCAAGCCACCAGCTGAAGCTGCCTTCTAATCCGAGCTCCTTCTTTGCTCCCCGCCGGCTCTCGTGTCTCGCTCTCTCTTTTTTTTTTAAATCCGTAAATTTTTAATTTTTTTTTCTTGAAACATATCAAAGGGTTTCTTGTTTTGCTTTTTGGCGGCCGGGACGAGCCGAGGAGTTGGGGCCCGGATAAGACCCTGCTCCGGACCTCACACGTCCTACAATGCCGCCGACACCAGGTCGGGCTTGTTCTCCACGGGCAGGAGCCGCATTTCTGAGCGCAAACGAAGTTGTAGGGAAAGAAACTCTCCAGCCTCTCGCCGAGATTCCCAGCCCCTGGGATCGCCCCAGAGGCCTGCAGGGGCGTAGTGTGGGACTTTTTTTGTGTGTGGTTTTTTAAATTTTATTTTACTTATTTTTGGGGGGGGAATCCTTCTTCATACAAATGAGCTTTAAGCTCTCCCTGCCTTTTCTTATTCAGATGCGTAGCCTTAATGACGCCGAGAGCAGACCGAGTTTGCTCTAATCGTCGCGAACTGCATATCAAAGAAGTGTCCCTGGAAAGAAAACAGCGTCGTTTAAAAAAATAAATGCAGCCATACATCCATCCATACGGGCTCCACCAAAAATGCTAATGGAGGATCCCTGGGTGCTGATGCGAAGCAGCACCTGCCAGCGAGATAGGCAGATAACACCTTCGACAGTTAGGTGCAGCATCACCGCCCTCTGCATCTCTGCTCCCCGCTGCTTCCCCCGGGCAGGTACAAACGGGAGCTGTGAAAGTCCCCTAGGTTTTGCAGCGGGGCAAGGGCCGCTCTGTCTGCGGGAGGCTCCTCGGGCAGCCCCTGCGTCCTCTTTGTTAACACAGCAGCTGTCTCGCTTAGGAGAACCGGTTGGTTTTTATTAAAACAATTTTTTTTTAAAGGAAATAAGGCGCTGCGTGGGCCAGGCCCGGCTGGGCTCGCTCCGCACATGCCAGCCCAGTGCCCGCGGCCGACGGGGCGTCCTGGCCTCGCTCCTGCTTCACCTCGGGCTTATTAAACACGACGGCAAGACCATAACCTCCACTGTGCTTTACACACCGGCGTCTTCCGAGCCGCCCTCGGGAGTGCGAGCTCCCGGCAGTCGTGCGCATCGCGTCCGGGCTCGGCACCGGGGCTGGGGGCGTCTTGCGGGGCCTGTGGCAAAGCTGAAACGCGGACGGGAGTGGGGGAGGGCTGGACTCGCTTGTCATGAGAGGTCTAGGGAGAGATTTTTTGCAAGCCAAATCTTTGCTGCCCCGAGGCAGGCGGCTCTCCCCCTGGCTGCGCACGGACACAGCGCCCCGGGGCCGGTCGAGGCTCCGGGCAGGGTGCGCACCCGCGGGGCGCTGCAGCGCCGAGCGCGGGCCGGGCCGGCCGCGGGCAGAGCCTCCTCCCCGGCGGGGCGGGCGGCTCGGGCGCGGGGAGGAGCCGCCTCCTGAGTGGCTGGCGCTGCGAGGCGAGCGCGGCTGCCGAGCCGTCCCCGGGGAGGGGCTATGATAATCCCCGTGCCATTAAGGGCGTCCGGGCAGGGGACGGCGTCCCAGTGCCCGGCGCGTCCTCCGTGCCCGGCGCCCGCTTGGATTTACGGCGCGGGGCCGCGGCCCGCACCCCGCCGCCATGCTCTGGAAGCTGGCAGACAACGTCAAGTACGAGGAGGACTGCGAGGTGAGCCCGCGGGGGGCCCCGATGTGCCCCGGCCGGCCGAGGGGTGCCGCGCCGCGCCCTGCCCGCGCGCGTCGGGGGGAGCGGGGTCTCGGGGGCAGCGGGCGGGGGAGCCCCGACGGCCGGGCCCGGGCCGCGCTGACGGCTCCGCCTGTCCCCGCAGGAGCGGCACGATGGCAGCGGCGCGGGCAACCCGCGGCTCCCGCACCTGCCGGCCGTCAGCCAGCACCTGTACAGCCCGGCGCCGCCGCTCTCGCACTCGGGCGCCGCCGACTTCCAGCCGCCCTACTTCCCGCCGCCCTACCAGCCGCTGCCTTACTCGCAGTCCAGCGACCCCTACTCGCACCTGGGCGACCCCTTCTCCATCAACCCGCTGCACCAGCCGCCGCCGCCGCCCCCCAGCCAGCAGCAGAGCGCCTGGCCCGGCCGCCAGAGCCAGGACCCATCTGGCCTGGCCCCGCACGCCCGCCCGGGCCTCGTGCCCCATCTCTCGGCTCTGGAGAGCGGCTCGGCCGGAGCCCGGAGGGAAGCATACCGGCGAGCCGAGCTCCTGCTGCCCCAAGCCCACGGGCTGGACGCGGCGGCGCTGGCGGAGAACCTGGGGCTTCACGACGTGGCCCATCAGATGGAAGAGGTGCAGGTAAGGCCAGGGCGCTGGCTCCAGCGGCTCCCTCCCGGGCGAGGGCAGCCGCCCCTGCTTTGAGAGCCAGGGGCAGCATCCAAGGGGGGTGGGGGGGCAGATCCCAGCCTCGCCCTCTCTAAAGGACCTGTACTTCTTTCCGCAGAATGTGGAAGACCAACACTTGCTAATGCATGACCAGACAGTCATTAGAAAAGGTCAGTAGGCACTTTTTGCTTCCCTCTACTTTGGTCTCGCTGTGGCGTCGGGCAGGATTCCCTAGTGCATTTGTTTAAGAGCCTCTTTGCGGCAGGAGGCCTTCGCGTCACTGCTGGGAGCGAAGGAGGGGGTCTAGATTCCAGCAGTCCCCAGTGACTGCAGCAGGAAGGAGTGTGGGAAAGCTAGAGGAAGGCTTGATGCAGGCGACAAAGGCGCGGGCCAAACCAGGAGTTGCTTGGCAGTAAGTCCCCGGGCTGCTCCCAGCCGTATTGAGGGAGAGCAGGCGGTTCGCTCTTGGTTTCAGTCTTACTGTGTGGGGGAGCGACAGCATTGGGGCAACCAAGGACATCTCTGCTCTCCCAGCGCCTTGCCTCTTCCCCGTCGGGGCCAAGGCTTGCTGGGGGAGCAGCTTGCAGGGAGTTTATCTGGGGGAGAGCCACTGTCATCAGTGACCCTAGAAATCACTTGGTAACTGCTGCTTCAACCAGGCTTAAAAACACCTTGACTTGGCTGGCAAGCCTTGGCTTTCTTTTCTTGCTGCTGGCCAGCGAAGCGGCCCTTTAAAAACCAGGGCAAGCTTCCTCTCAAGGGGACTGCAAACAAATAAGTATCTGAGGAAAAGGAGAAGCACTTGTCAGAAGCTGTGATGGCTGAATTAGCTCATGGGAGAACTGTTTTGCTGTCGGATATATCCCCCAAGTGTCCCTGCATGTAGTAAATATGGACAGGCTTTGCTGTTTTTTAACTCTTGCTTAAATCATTCCAATGGGCAATTAATACAATTGCTGAGCAGCTAGCTGGACAGGATTTCGGTATGTTGCTACATTAATTCTGGTGCTTGTCTCTGGAAAATATGGTATTCCTGCTTGGGACTTAGCTTGGGTTTAAAAGCGCCATTCTGTCTTGCTCTCGGTTCTGGTCTCAGCTGGATACGCGTCTTTTATTGCAATATTTGGAGAAGAGTTGAATTCAAGGGAGAGGCTGGTCTCTCAGCTGTGAAAGTGGAGGAAGAATGCTGTCCTATTTTGGCATTTCATTCTTTGTGTCGGGCTGCTTGTGCTTAGCTGGGCAGGGCCGGGCAGGGGACCTCTATCCCTATCTTTTGACTTTGAAGGAGTTTTCTGGTGTTTTGATAACTTATGGTCTGCCACTATATAAAGTTTTATAGTCTTGCTGCGCCACTTCTGCGTTCGAATTTGTTAACTTCAGAATACTGTTTTGTCGGTACACAATGGGGTTTTTCATTTGGTGTGCTTTTCTTGTTGTTTTTATTTTTAATAATTTATTTATTAATTATTATTATTATTATTATTATTATTACTACTACTTTTTTGTGGTCTTTTTACATGACATTTTAAATATTGTGACACCTTCTTAATTGTGATGCAGCAACTTCTTGAAATGTGCTGTCCTCATAGCACGAACAACATAATCCTTGCCTGTTTAGTAGCTGTGCGTGCTCCATCTAACCGGTGGCATTGTAGGTTAGGATTTAGGGTAAAATTCATTGGTGAATATTTAACGTGAAACAAGGTTTGACTCCATGTCTCTAGAGAAACCTTAACTGTCGCTTCCTCGTTGTATAAAATGCCTGCTTTCCCCACCTCCTTCTGCAGGTCCTATTTCGTTAACGAAAAACAGTGCTCTGGGTCTCCCCTGCCAGAAGGATGGATTAATTGGAGTGGTGATAAACCCCAATGAAGTATTTTGTTCTGTTCCGGGGAGACTTTCTCTGCTGAGTTCCACATCTAAATATAAAGTGACAGTAGCAGAGGTTCAGAGAAGGCTCTCACCTCCAGAATGCCTAAATGCTTCTTTGCTGGGAGGCGTACTCAGAAGGTAGGCTGCTATTGCCCCCCAACTTTTACCCTAAAATATATATTGTTGAATGATTTTTTTTCTTGCAAGGTTTGTGCAGAGATGGGGATGGAAGAACTATTTGTCTAAAGGATTTTCTGAAACTTAAAAAATAACGCTGCATTCTAATAGGCTTTGGAAATAAAACTCCTTGTTTGCACTTCCCAAAGAGAAGTGCCAGAAGTGCTATAACAGTTCTGAAAGCAAATTTTCTCTCTCTCCCTGCTTAAAAATCTGATTGATTCCATCTTTTAAATTAAAAAAAAAAAATCTTTTCTTGCTCTCTTTTCCTAGTGCAGCGTGAAATAATCTTGCCTGTAAAACTGTCTTAGATCATTGTCTTTATGTATCACTTAGGCACTCTCTATGTCCTTTAACTTTTGTAAACTCTTGAATCCATATAATGCTCCTTGTTCGGCCACCATTTTTTTTGATGGTGCAGTTTTAAAGACAAAACGCATTTGATCTTTTTTTCTGATCTATGTTAGCCTGATGGGTATGTAGGAGAGCATTAAAAAGTAGGTCATTTGAAAACAGAGCTTGTTTTCATTTTTCCCCCAATAGATTCTCATTGCATGTTGCTAACTCAAGTTTTCCATTTTCAAAATAAGTGCCTCCCCCCAGCTAATTTAGATGATTTCTCTCTCTAATTACAGAGCCAAATCCAAAAATGGTGGCAGATCACTAAGGGAAAAACTGGATAAAATTGGCTTGAATCTTCCAGCCGGTAGAAGGAAAGCTGCAAATGTGACTTTATTGACATCTTTGGTGGAAGGTTAGTTTTTAGATACGTTTCATAAAAAAAATTGTTGCTGTTAGGCATATGTCTTTTAGTTTTGCATGCCTAGAAACTACCAGACAGAACAAAGCTTTTAGAAAATGAGTTCCAGAAAATAAACAAGCAGTGCTGCCTACATATTAATGCAAATAAGACCTTTTTATTTGGGATCATCCTCAGAACAAATGTAGTGTCCCATGCAAGTAACACTCTATGAAAGGGTTTTTTTTACGTATATGAATGTGTTCCACCTCTGGCCCCCACCCCTATGAACTGTCAATAGTAAGTTTTAATTCCTACAGCAGTAATTGTGCAGTTTTTATTCATTTTGTTCGATGGGGGGAAAAATATATCCTAGTGTTTTTTGCGGTGTGATGAACTTGACGGGTATAAAGGAAGGAATTCTTTTATACCAAGCAGGTCTTAAGTCTCAGTGAGGACATCAGCTTGTCTGGAAGCTGGAGTGTGCATGCTTGTTGAGTAGAGGAGTATGTGAACTTCCTCAATTTCTATGTCCTTTGGCTTCCTATTGGGAGACTTAAAAGCACAGGAGCAGCTGACTCCAATGAGTGACCTACCTCCATGGTATCCTCAGAAGCTTTCCTAATAAACGTGCATATAAAGTGAGATTTACAGCTTTTGACTTCCTGGTAGGAAACCGGAGCTCATTTAATCTGCAACATGTTATGTGGGCCCTGGATGAGCCTAGCTTGGCTTCAGGAGTGTGCGCCCTCAACTGATTTGCTAAGGGGTAGGAATACTTAAACCTAATTTTGTGTAGACTGAGAAGAGCAGTTTCTCAGAATACTGTACTGGTTTCTAGTTTACTTCTTTTGGAAAGCAGAATTGGTACTGCAGTCAAAGTGTCTGCTGACATGTAAGTTGCAATAGAATTCAGGGTTTTTGCTAGAATAAGTTTTTTAATTAGACAAAACAATACTGCTGTTTTCTTTCAATTTAATATGTATTCAAATGATTATTTGTGAATAGGACCTTCTGTACAAAGTCTGTTTAACTTCAGAAATCTGCTTGCGCAAATGGAGGTCTCTTGCCAGTTTTGTGTGCCTTCTGCGTGTTCAGAGCCAAGCCTACCCTTAACTAGATGCAGAAGCCCACAGCTTGTTTTCTGATACAAAGGCAACCAAAACAATTATTTTTAAAGCACATGGTATACAGATTTCCCCAGTCCAGTTTGAGGAAGGGAGACATGTTGTTATTTTCTAATAGACAATAGTGGGGTGAATCATCATAAATGACTTTAAATTGGAGCATGCTAGGAGGAACTTAAGTACTTGTACTTAGTATATATTTCTCTAATCTTCTGATGGTAAACGTCTGGTTTTCTTGCATCCAATAAATGTGCACATCTATCTCCCTGTTTCAGGTGAAGCAGTACATCTTGCTCGTGACTTTGGCTATGTATGTGAGACAGAGTTTCCCTCTAAAGCCGTGGCTGAATATTTAACCAGACCGCACTTGGGCCGTAACGAGATGGCTAACAGGAAAAACATGCTTCTTGCTGCAAAGTAAGTTTGGAGAAATTTTTTCTTTTTTACGATGCTGCTGTCGGTGACCAGACAAATCTTATATTGTAAAATACAGCCCAGTTCTTGGCCCTTTACTAAAAATGAAGAGCCCTGCGTGTTTTATAGTTCCAAGAGTTATCATAAGCCCTTGAGGTACTGTGCTGAAGAATTAAGTGAGGCTGAAAGCCAGCATCTATAGACATGGCACTAGGCTCTTACAGAATAAGAAGATGCTTTTTTTGGATATGCGCCTGTCTGGGGTTTTATGGGCTTTTTTTTTTTTTTTTTTTTTTTTTTTTTAATAGTGTTGTATAGCAGCAATTTTAAGCTCAGCTGCAAAGCCCACTGGAGTCGTCAAAAGGGATTTCTTTGCCTTGAATGGGTTTAGTTATCTGGGCTCAGCGATGACTCAGTTGATTTATAATCCGAGAGAACTAAACAAACAAGGATTGGATTTTTCGTACAAGATGAAGCTTAATTCATAGGAATATACCTCTTAATGAAATTTTTTTTTCCTTTTTTCCCCCCAAAATACCGCACATTATTGTGCAGTTGATCCAATAATGATGATTCCATTAACTTCCCTCAGTTCACGTGAAAAGAACAAAGCACATCTAAAATCTAGGACTCTGCTCCTGTGAGCTGTAATGCATGGGAGTAACTTCATGTGCTTGAGTAGTCGCATTGAACATTTGTGTGTGCTGCTCATGTGCATAAGTATTCATGGGATCAGGGCCTCTAATGAGGTGGGTAAATGTGGATAATGTACCCAGCTAAATGAAATGCCCCAGTTCAGCCGTATTATCAATTGCAAATGACTTAAATGCAGCTGTGGAAGTTCTCACAGAAACTGGCCCTAAATTAATTTAAAAAAAAATCAAGAGTAAATGAAGCAGAACCAGCCAGACACCAAACCTGGAAAGATCACACTTTGGAAAGTGTGTGCACATTTGTATGATATATATAGCTAAATGGATGTCAGAGACTGACACTGAGGCTTTAATTTTTTGAATTAGATCAAGGGTCTTGATGACGACATAAAAGGTAACTGACTTCTAAAATCTTTCTAGTTGCTATGTAGTCCGAATTTACTGCTGGTTCGTTTTGTTTTAAAGGACCCTGCATCTCTCTTCCCTGCCCCCTCCCCTCCCCATTCTCCTTTTTCTTCCTGCCAAAACTTAAAGGACTTCTTGCACTTCCTGTAGGAACCCTTGCTCCGGTGTAAAGTGTGAACACTTCTTATGTCTTGCAGGCAGATCTGTAAGGAATTCACAGACCTCCTCACTCAGGATAGAACTCCTCTTGGAAACACTAGACCTAGTCCAATCTTGGACCCTGGTATCCAGGGCTGTTTGACTCATTTTAGCCTGATCACACATGGCTTTGGGAGTGCTGCCATCTGTGCTGCCATGACATCCGTCCAGAACTACCTAAATGAAGCGTTAAAAATAGCAGACAAAACCTATATGAACACTGGCGACCAGAGCCCTGCAGAAACCAACAAAACCATTGATAAAATGGATAAGCACAGGAAGTAAAATGAGAGAAACCAGACTTTCGAACCATTCCTTCTAAACACAGACTGAGTTCTTCTTGCCTAGGGGGCAGGTAGAAAAAAACGGGGAGTGGAGGGGGAAATGGCCCTTTTTCAGGATCTTCACCCCCCTTCCTTCCCCCTCCCCCCCCAACTCCTCCGGATCCATAAGACAAACCTTTCTAAAGCTGCAGTGTCCCTTAACTGTGGAATCGGTTACCGAAGATAAGTACTGGCACAAACGTATTGAAATCCTTTGCTGTAAAAGTGGTGCTATAATGTTATTGATGGATATGCAAAAAGATAGAGCGTTTTCAACACCTAACTATCTAGTGGTGACTAGCTCCGTGTATATTTTTTAAGATGCAAATTTTAGATTGGCTCCTGTTCATTGTCGGATGAAATTTCAGGTTTTTATTCTTTTTAAATGCAACGATAACAATAATGCAGTATTAAGCAATGATTTTTAGCTTTTATGTACTCTAAATGTTTTATAAATACCTGAAGATGGCAAGATCCTTCTGGTTTTGCTTTATTTTCAGACTACCATGGGAGAAAATTGAAGTCTTTAGATGTAAAAGCTATTTGATGGCATTTGACATGTTTGTTTTAATTACGAGGCTTATTTTTAATGAAAACATTCAGGCTTTTGAAAACTGCAGGAATGTTGGCTGCGGTGGATATCATCTTGATATTTTTTTAACAAGAAATAACTATGTAGAACTGAAAAAAAAATCCTTTTAGAAAATCTGTTTTTTGTCTAAGGATATTGCAGCTTTATTTGCATATTTATATTGGGTCATGCTTTTAAATTGGAAAAAAAAAACTTGAAAGAATAGGCACATAACTTTTTTTTTTTTTTTTTTTTAATTAAAGAGAACATTTTTGCCTATTAGGGCCTAAAAAAAGAATCCAGGGAGGCTTTATGTGAATTAAGGGAAGCAGTGTGTTTGAATGTATATATTTATTTATGTGTAATTTAATCGGATTTGTAAATAATGGTGAACTTTTTAATACTTTTTTTTTTTTTTTTTTTTATAAAAATGGTTTCAAATTTTAATTTTGGTAAGTATTTCAAAGGTAATGGGTAAGCTAAATACATTGTTAGGTTTATGCACAGGTATGTTATACAGGGTATTTAAGACTTTTTTTTTTTTTTTTTTTTTAATTCTCAGTTCTTGCCACTGAAGATTCAATTTTAATCTGAGGTGTATGTTCACAAAGCAATAATTTTGTGTATCATTTGCCTGATAACTGACTAGACATGCAAAATGAGTGTGTGAGTTACTGTGTATATGTGAATACTGGAGGTTATGAACTACTCTTTACATATTTGTAAATGTTTCCAATATAATTCTGATGTATATGATAACCATATAATAAAAGTATTCTGGATAGAAGCATTGGATGTTTCATTAACTGAAAAGTTTTCTTTTTTCTTCCCATACTATGTGAGCAAGGGGTGAGGTGGCACTAGAGGACATTGTGTATTGAGTCATAATTGCAGCACTTTGTTCGGATTAACAGAACAGAAATGTGAAGCTGTCTGCCAGTAAAACTAATGGTTTCAATTAAATGAGTTATGTATCTCCAAGAATCTTTCTTTCTTTTTTCTTTAAAGCCATCAGTATCCTGCCAGCTGCCTATGTAAGTAGAAAGCTAGAGGCAAATTTTAAGGCTTCCTTCTAACAAAAATCGGACCCTTCCTGCTTTATGTTATGGTAATCTCATGCATTGGATTCATTCTCTATTTTGAATGATAAATGCTTGCAAATGCCTAGAACACGCAACTGGATATTTGACATTTGGTGTTGGCTCCATTTTACAGCGAGGGGAAACTGAGGCAGAGATCAGCCAAGTATTTTACTCAAAGCAACAAGCGGAGCTAAAGGCATGGGGAAGAGGGATGCGCTGCACCTAAGCCTTCAGCTCTGTGCTGTGCTGCTTCAACTACAAAGCCATCTTTCTTTGCTACAAACCTTATATAAACTATTTCTAAAACAGTTTTGCATGCAAGTCTCTGAGCATTTATACCACACGCAGTATTTCAGCACCCAGCTTTGATCATTGGATAGCACAGGATTTGGTTTAGAATTAAGGATGATGATACTGGACTTGGATGGTTGCACCCTAAAGGATCTAAAACCATAAAGCAAATAAGAACTCTTCATGCATTACTTGAAAAACATCCTATGGCATATTGTGGGTTTCTTGGTTGGGCAGGGGGTAGGGAAGAGATGATTCACGAGGCTTGAATGCTTGGGGTTAGTGTGTGTGCACGCGCGTGCTCTCTCCCTCTCCCTCTGTGTAGGGCCCTGTACAGATGCAGAGAAGGTTTTTGTTGCCTGTTGCTTTTACATCTTTTCAAGTAAATATTGCTTCACAAAGATTTTCCTTTGTTTCTGTTCCTTTTCTGTTTCAATTTTTTTTAAATATTTTTGAGACGAGAGTATTTCTGGCATTCTTTTATTTTGTTCTAGTGATGGGAAGAAAATGCTACCAGCATCCAATCCTTTCCTACCACTATTTTCCAAAGTGCAAGTGAGTTTACTTTTCCTGATCCACTGTAGTGGGACTGAAATGGAGGTATAAAGACACAAAAGGACTAAAGCAAGCTGCTTCTCTTGAATTTCCACATGCATTCAGATCTTTAGACTTATTCTTCTGTTTTTTTCCAAATGGTCTGACATTTGAAAATCCTTGTTTTCCCCTCCTGAGCAGGTGAGTGCTGATGCAGCTGATAGGAAGTTGAATTCAATGTGTATTTGTGGCTAGGGCTGGAAGAACTGTTCGAAGTAAGGTTTAGTTTTCTTCTGCAGCGCTGCACTCCTAGTACAGTAAGATACTTCTGCTCCCAGACAATAGAATCTTGCTTTTTATTAATGCACAAAGCCAGGCTCTGAAATAATTGCCCCCTGGGATAGGAAATAAGGCTGTTTCCATTTATTCCTGCGTGCATTTGAGCAAAGCCAGTCAATTGTCTAGTGTCCTGACTGGTGTTCTATTTATATGCTGGAACACTAGAAAAGTTGAGTTTCCATTACCTTAATGCTTCTGCTGAACTATATATTTCAGATGCATTATTTGAAGCTCAATATCCAAACGAGCTGTCCCAAGAGCATGTTTCCTAGAGTCACTCAACAGCATGATTAAACTGCATGATCTGAACTCATCTGTCACCCAAAATTATTAATGTCCAAGAAACTTTCAAGTTTGTAGTGACTTCCATAGCAAGCTAAGCAATAATTTTGAGGCAGCTAACAAAACAACACCAGAAAAGTTGACATTCAGGCCTGCCTTTTATTTTCAGATGCTCAGATTTTTTTTTTCTTTCTTGGGTCAAAAATTTCCATTCCTGGCTTTTATATACATAGAACTATAAATATGCTCTGAGGTGGTTTTCAAAAACCACCCAGAATCCTGAGACTTGAAAATTGCTACATCTCCGAGGGTACAATTTTTGAAAGCGTTCCAAAAAATAAAAAATGGTTTGGACCATATGAAAGTATGTAAATAAAGGCAAAACATTATTTCAGCTTCTTAAAACGAAAGTTTCAGTTCTTCTCTTGTTTATATAAATTTTGCGCTGAACATTTCAAAACCATGCGTTCTCACTCTGTTTTGATTTGTTGAATCAGCATTATCTGAGTGAGGGGGGAGGGGAAACGGTCCCAAACCTTTCGTTCAGCTCTGCTCATCATCGTCAGCATTGGCTTGAGCCAAACACCTAAGCCCCTTGATGTATTGGGCTTGAAAATCTCGTGAGTTCTTAAGTACTCAAGTCTGATCTGTGGAGTTTCTCTCTCCCCTCACTTGCTTTACTCGTGTTAAGCAGTGGTCTCCCTTCAGTACAACCCTTAGGCTGTTAAACAGCACCTAGCTTCATCTCCTTCCCTCTGTGCCTCTTGCTCAAATGATTCCTGCATCTTCCCTAGTACTTCTATAACACCAATAAAATGGATTTATATTATTTTTTAAAAAACAGGACTAACTTATCTAGTGACTGCTTTGCTTGTTTGTTGTAACATTTTCCTTCTCTTTTTTCTGAGCGTTACACTTTTAAGAGTATAATCTACCCCGGGCAGAGTTTGCATTTCCCAATGCATCTGTCTATAGTCAAGTACAACCTGGTTCTCATGGGTTAAGGACTTTGGGTATTAGTACTTTTATAAGTAGGCTACAATACTGGTTCAAAATGCTATATTAGAATAGTGGAACTACAAGCGAGGGGCAAGTTCTGCAAAATGCTTCCTTATTTATCTTTCAGTTTGGGGTGGGTGATCTCCGTGTTGTTTTTTCTCAGAGCTTTCAACTTTTTGTTTTTGTTTTGTTTTAAAGAATGGCACGAGGGGACAGCGATGCCTTGACCTCTCGCCAGTCCCAAAGCTGTAAGACATGTTTGCTCCTCGTCAGCTCAGGATCTTCATAAGGAGTCTCTGTAAGCGGTTTGTGATTTCCTTTTGGGTATGAGGCTCCGTATCACGGTGAGCCATGTGCACTTACTGTGTCCACAAACCTGCCTTTGAGAATTTCCTCATGCATGCAGGTATGTGCTGATTGTTCTCTAAAATTTAGACCCTTACTTAAAAGTGCAGCACATTGAATCCTAGCGCTTGTACGTGTATTTTGCATGTGCCTTATAGGAGCATTTCTGGTCATTGTCGTTGCTGCAGCCCAATTCAAAACGATGCATAATTATGCAGATGAGTGTAGATGATCTTCTGCAAAAATAACCTTGGGCCTATTCTGGAATAGGATTACTAAGCAATTTATTGGTAGTAACCCACACCCTATACAAATTGCTTCCTTTAGTTCTCTCCCTCTTATTTTTCACAGTTGTGTGCCATGTTGTATTTGTTGGATATTCTTATTTCTTCCTAGGCTGGACCATGGACCAGCTGCTTCCAATGTGCTGTTATTGTGTAAGGCACTAGCCACAAAAATTAATTTTTTTTCCTTTCCATTGGTGAGCAACCTCTTAGCCAAATTCCTTGAACAGGTCTTTCTTGTAAGCAACGCTGTGACACATTCTCCGAATAACTCATCTGATCAACAGCATTCCTGCCCATAATCTTTGATCCAAGCCACAAAGCCATATACATGTCATACCATCTTACCATGCACCTTGGACAGTTTTTTACTAATCAGGGTGGATTGTGGTAGAAAACAAAGCTCCAGGACTTGACTGTTTTAGGTTCAGGAGCCCACATTTTCAGACTGGTTTTTCATAAATTTTATTCTAATTGTTTTATCAGGGGCAGAATGCAGAGGAACAGTGGCATCCTTCCCTCTGCCATGAGGCATATTAGAAATGCAGCAATAATCCAAATAAATTTACATTCTCTGACCGAATTAAGAATCCGTAATTTCCTCAAATAACATTACGCATGGGGAAACTTTTTGTAGAAAAAATGCAGATCTAGAGGAAAAACAAGAGGAGAAGGAGGATGTGGTAAGCAGTTTACCATGAAAGCCAGCCGTCAGAAAAAGTAATTAGCCGTCGACAAGATACTCAGCGATGGAAACAGAATGGTCTAGTGATTAGAACAGGAGGCTAGATCCGAAATTGTCAAAGTGACTTGTGAGTCCGAATGCCTGACTCTGTCTTTTGTCAGGCATCCTTACGGTACCTTTTTGAAGGGCCTGGTTTCCAATCGGTGCTCAGCACCCTACCTTAAGATAGGTGTCTCGCATTGGGCCTCCAAGCCTCAAGCGTGCACCACATGCTTAAGTGTCTTCTTGAAACAAGGTTGAACTAGAACAAGGCTCCTAAGGCTCTTGAGTCGGAGGCTCCTAAAAGTGTAGCAGAAGTTGTAGTGTAGATGGATCCTTGATGTGCCCTGATAATAGGTATAAACCAGGATTTTCATCTGACTGGGGGGACAGGCAGCCTGTTACGGCCTTTTACCTAGGCCATAACCAGGCACCGTGACTCTTGTAGGGCTGTAACGTGGACAAGGGCATTGATTGTAGCGGCTATCTTGTCTTTACCCAGCACAGCTTACTGTTTCTTTAACAGTACCTCACATTTTAGCAGTTCATACTAATAGTGAGTTCAGGAATTAGCTTCGCTCATTAGGAGTGCAGTTGGTTCAGATGGTTTCTGGAGGCTGTAAAGACTTCAGCTGTGCCTCCAACGCCCCTGGGTTAAATGAGTCGTCAAGCAACACCTGGGTTTTTTTTAAGTGCAGGCTTCCCACTCCGGCAGCTATCACCAGCTCGGGTCCCTTCAGGTCTTATTTTATCACCAGTATTATCCCCTAAGTGAGGTAAGAAAGAGGCCTCGTTACTGAGCCAGGTTCCAGACCTCTGCTAATAGGTGTCAAACCTTCTAATCCTTTATGTAGGCAGTAGTTTTTGTGCTTGAGAGATGCTACAGCTTGTGCATGGACGTAATCTTTGTTCTGAAGGCATGGGGGAATGCCACCTTGGGTGGGAAAATGTGTGCTGCCGTGCAGGAGCATGTCTGATCGTTGAGGCCTTAAACACCTCATGCATCTTCAAACGCTGGGAAATCTTCAGGGCCTGCTGGTATAGACATGACTCTACATAAGCTTCTCCTTTGCACTCGTATATGGAGAGAAATGCAAAGGGAGACGTATTTACAGAAATGGAGAGAGGCAGATTTGGTAGTGAACTTACTAGCTTTATTGGGGAGAGCTTTGGAAAGACTTTGCTTTTTTACAAAGAGCAGGAGGGCTTTATTTTATTTTTTTGGTATCCAAACTGGAGGAGAACCTGGTCTTTAGCATAGGTGGAGACCGTGGGGAGGCCTGTTAACATCTTTGAGCAAGAAGTGGGTTTTGCTTGTTCTTTCCGAAGAACCTGAAAGATAAGATTTGCATTGCAAATCTTCAAGTCCTAGGTGTCATGCAATACTGATGAAACACTAAGATGATTCTGCTTTCTGGTTTGATTGCAATGAAGGCTAATGAGGTAGGTTGGGAAGTACCTTCTAAAAGGAGAGGAGAAGGTGTATGATACTATAGGAAAAGTGAGCATCAAGTCACTACTTACAGAGATTTGCCTGCGAGTGGAAGCTAGTTGGATCAATTATAAAGCTGCTGCTGTCCTTGCTTGCTTCTCTCTTTTTTTAACTGCAGACTTCTATGGTGTCTCTTAAAGTCTGCTAAAAAGACCATCTGCAAAGTTCAGATCTGGGTTCAAACTACACCAAAAGTATAAAGTGTTTGAGAAGTAGGGATTTACTTCAGTTCTGCCTATCCTCTCCCTCACTGCTTTTTACTCGGCATATTGGAGCTTTCCCTGCCCTCCCCCGCCATCCTTTAACATTGAATATTTGAGTTGCTCTGTTTTTGCAGTGCTTGGAGAGTCTTTGAATGACCACAAGCAGTCAGATCCTTCTGTTTGCTGCTTTAACAGGCAGCACTACCAGCTGCATGCTGGATTTGATTGCTCAGTGCTGACTCAGAGGAGCAAGGGCCACCTACTGAATGGCCAACCCCGTTTCCTGCACCACCTGGGTTTTCCTCAGGTCTCCCCTGCAAGTCCTGAGCAGGCCCGAGCCTGTTGAGGTTTGCGATCTGACGAGATTGCAGCCAGGAGAGACTTGGCCAAAGGCCATCATCTTACATAAAATAAAACTTACATAATGTGAAATGAAGGCACCACTTTTCCTCTGTACGTGGGATTGAAAAAAGTAGGTGAAAGAGCGGCTCCTAATAGTGTTTCGAAACCTTGGAGCTTCCAAAAACTTGTTCGAAGGGGTTTTTGCCACACCTGGCTGGTTCTTCACTCTGGAAATTTGAGGTGGTGTGTACATATTAAAAAATCCTCCAACAGCAGCATAAAGGGAGTGTGAGCCTTAGAAGTGCGACAAGGGGGGAAAGTCTGGCAGCACACATGCTGTACACCCCTAAGTGGTGCAATTGGTTTGGAGCTGGCCCTCTGTATAGAGGTGCACCTAGTCCAACACCAGACACTGGGTTGATGCTGAGAAGCTCTGCTCAATGTATTTGGGCTGGGCTGTTACAGCAGTCTTTGCTGCAGCAAAAGGGATATTGCATTCCCTCTTCAACGGTGGGCCAAAGCTCCTGAAGAATGTGTGGAGTTGAGCAAGACTATTACAGACATCTATGAAGCAATCCTGAAACTGAGCCTGGACTCTGATGTGCTCAGCTTGTGGTCATGGTGATTGGGTAGATATGACCCTAAACTGCCCTTCGAGTCTATGGAGCCAAGAAAACTGTCTGTCGTGTAGCTGCTGCACCCAAAAACACGCTGAAGAGACCCATTTTGTTGGGCTGGGCCTGAGATCCGAAATTGAAGATCCAAAATGTCAGGTTCTGATGGTGCTCACATATGCATCTGGGCTTCGGACTAAAGTCTCCTAGGATTACAGGAGATGAATGCCGAGATGGGACTTTTAGCGTAGACAGGAAAGTTTCTTGGAGGGTTTTGTGTTAGCACGCTGACAAGCGGTTTTGGTCTATGAACTCCTTTGTGTGCCATTCCCTGCTGCGCTGTTATGGTTGTGGCCTTTTGCTTCACTCGGGGCTTGTCACTGGTGGACAAGCCGCTGTGCTGTGCAATGTGGAATACGTTCTGGTAGAAAAGTGCTTTTTGGGAAGGATGTGGGGGGATGCCCATGGAGGCAGTGTGCGCATGTAAGCATGTGGGGGGCAGGGGAGGAATCAAATGGATGAAGGAGTGAGTGCTGAACTCCAGGCCTACCACGATCGTCCAGCGTGACACTGAGCCAGCAGCTTACGGTCAGATCTGCCAAAGTATGTAGATGATGAGCTCATATTAAAATCACTGGGAGCAAGGTGCTTCCATACCTTTTGTGGATCTGGGCCTTGCTCTCTCTGTGCCTCAGTTTCCTGTCTGTAAAATGGGCAGAAATGGCAGTCTTAGCTCACCAGGGTGTGGTGAAGATAAATACGTCAGACTGGGGATTTCTTACAACTTGCAGGGCTGGTGTTCCAGTGCTGTAGGTGGAGAGTACATAGGCAAGAGTGTTCCCTATTGCTTGTGACGTGACCCTGAATAGCTGTAACCCAGGATGTCATTAGGAGCCGATACTTCTACAATGGGATTTAAAATCTTTGCTAAACGAGCACAACAGCATCTGGATAAAACAGCCATTAATGCTTGTGATTCTGAGCTGTCCACCCTCCACCGGATCATGATGCAGACTGAAAACCAACCCAGCATGGCTTGTCCCAAGTGAGCTCGCTCACTCCTTGGAGCCTGCACCAGCGTGGCATGCTCAGAGGTGTAGCTGGACAGCTCTGTGCCCTGGGCCTTGCAAAGCCTTGCAATGTTCGGGGCAATGCCAGCTGCGATTGGCACAACTGGTTGGTGCTGTGGTCCGAGGTATTTTTTGTGGCCCCTCCACCGCCTCCCTGCTCAAGGTGGCATGTGCAGCTGCTGCCTTGGTCCCCGTCCCTTAGGTATGTGTGACATACATGCGTGTGTTTGGGTTTTTTGGCTTTATTTTATTTTTTTTTTCTAAGCTTGCTTGTGTCTGTGTGTTAAGCACGTCCCTGTCCTTGGCAAGGATTTCCCCTTGTGAACCAGCAGGGTATGATGTCTTGCAGTTGTGAGGATGGCACAGGGAAATCAGGCTCTTGATCAGATGCTCCTCTTGCAGTTTCCGAGCGCAGCTTGCCGAAGCCCGTGTCTGACCTGGATTGGTGAGTGTTTGGGGTGTCAACAACTCTTTGCAGTCATAAATGTGGCGCATACTTATTATATGGTGCCGCGGAGCCTGGCTGTAGTGGAATATCCTCTCTCAGGAATTTAATAAAGTGTATCACAATAACAAGTCCAGCATGTTCTGCTCTTGCTGGGTGTGAGTGCTGGATTGATGTCTGCTGGCTGAGCATCTTTCAGCTGAGTACAGCCTTGTGTGCGCTGTTCAGGCTTCCCGTGCACAATCCACACGCACAAGAATATGTATGGAGCTGCGGCGGTAGGGCTGGATTAACATGTGGACATGCTGAGTTGCGATTCCCACGTTAGCAAATGAGTCAGTGATGGAGCATGCAAATCCTTAAGGCCTTTGAGGACAGAACCTGAAACCTTGGCAGCCAGGAGCTAAGTAATTAATGAAATCTTTTTCTTTTCTTTTCTTTTATTGGCTGTCAATGTGTATAGATCGAAGCATTTGTATGCCAGCTGCTACAGTGGGAGGAGAGAGGACCCCGGGTCAAAGGGTCGGTTGGGTTTTTCCTCTTCAAAGAAGCTGGAGACGTGGGTTCCCAGACTTGTTCTTTGATAGCAAAGCATCTAGGTGAAGTTTGAAACTAAAGGTCTTTCTGTCATTCAGGCAACTAGAGACGTGCCCCATTTTGGAAAGAAGTGACCACACATTCAGGGTGCCAAACATTTGCCTTCATCCCACTTCCAGAAGAGTTGCCCTTCTAGATCCAAGGTCCACGTTGGAGCAGCTGCGCCATTGCTCTAGACGGGTGGTCACCAACCGGTGGATCGGTAGATCTTGGAGGCGATCTGGGGTTGGGGGCCAAGTGCCTGGGTGCATGCACGTACCCCAGCCCAGCAGGTCAGTCCATGGGGACGGGAAGGGGCGGGGATTGGATCGAAGCCCCCACGGTGCGCGACAGTGCCACAGAGGCAGGAGCAGGGATGAGTGGAGTGGGGCCCTGGCTGCGTGGGACTTGCCTGCTGTGGAGGTGTGCCCCCAAATATTTTTTTTCCTTCTGCCTTGATCTGCCTCCTCCTTTCCCACTCCACAGACTACCTGCTGGGCTAGATGGGGCAGCACACAGTAGATCCTGGGTTGCTTTTAAATGCCAAAGGTGATGGCCTACTTAAAGGTTGGAGACCGCTGCTCCAGGCTGTTGGGCGCATGTGAACAGCCCAGCATGGGCTCCACAGGAGCAAGACAAGCCCTCCTGCAAGACTGCGAACGGAGAACTGCAACAGCAAGGCACGGGGGGGGAGCTCTGAGACGCTGCCCTGCAGCTGCAACCTTGTCTGGAGACGCCACTGGGTTGGATCGCTTGGCTCAGCCTTGTGTAGCTCAGAGGTCACTCCTAGTGCTGCCTCCTTGGGTGGTGCTAATTGTGTGTGACCTGGCTGCTGCCATCACACCGTGCTCCTTGAAGAGGTTGTGATGTAAAGATCCTGCTGTACCTGGAGCTGATGTGGGTTACCTGGGTCAGTCTCCTACTCCGTGGTGTTTAATCTCTGAGCCCTTGTTTTGTACCAGTGACTTTGGGGTGGGGGGAAGCTGGACTATGCTCCCTTTTGTCTATCTCACAGCGGTCATGTTTAGTCCAAGCCACGCTTTCACTCGCTCATTTTCAGGGCAACTGTAGGCATTTGGACACTTCAGCTTTCCTACATCACAAACACAGCCCCAGCTCCTAGTTTCTGCATGGATTGATTAAAGCACGTCCCCTTGAGTTAGTAAAAACTGAACTGAGTGGAAAGAAGGATACTCGTTTTGATTTACACTTCTGCCGCTGCTGCAACTGCGGGCACTGTAATCTCCGGGCCGCGAAGGTCTGTGAGCGTGTTCTCTGTTCTCAGCTCAGTTTTATTTTGTGTCTTTGTTGGGAGAAACCTACCATATGTCCATAAGGCAGGTGTCCTGCTGACAGCCTGACTACTCTCCTCCAAGCACCGGTGGAGTTTCTCATGTGTAATGATGAGGAGCTTGTTAACAAAGGCCCCAAATGAAATCTGTGGACAGAGTGCAGGTTGCCTTGCACAGATTGGTCTGAGGGTGATTATTCCCCACTCCCGCCCCAGGAAAACAGGCGCTTGTTTCCGCTTCATCTCCCTCTCCAGTTTCCATCAGCAGGGGCAGTCTGGATGGATGCAGGGAATCTCCCTCTTGCAAACTCCCCTTGTGCGGGGGTTGTTGAATTAAACCTTTATAGTTGGATGAAAACTTTAGCAGTTTTCAGCTTTTCATACATTTATGTTTCCATTCAAGTGCAAAGGAAATGGGAGCTTAAGCTCATTCATGTCTCCAAGGCCACCTTTCATTTTCACTACACCACCACAGCTCTGAACCCTGTTATTACAAATCAATCTCCTGTTTCCATTCCACACCAGCCCAGGGATCTAGGCTCTGTTAATCATAGTCTTTTAATTTATAGGGATTTTACCAAGGTTTGTAACTCCCTTATCTAATGGATGAGGAATATGGGAGTTGAGACCAATTGCCTGTCTGGGGAGGGAGCGTTCAGCAGTTGCCGAATGCTCAAATTAAGCAAGCGAATAATGGCAGCAAAGAAAGGCAGTGGTTTTGGTGTCTTGCTCAGGGCATAGTGTGCGTTACGGAGGGGAGATCTGTGCTGGATGTTGAGTAAATGCTGCAGCCTAAACTCGCGTGGCAAATCACTACCGGTTTCTGCTCGTGCAAGGTTTGTTTCGTATGCGTGCATAACGCAAATACTTTCAGTACTCTGAATCAATCACGAATACACCGAACTTGAGAGGCAATAATGCTTAGCTGTAATTAGCTCAGTCAGTCCCACGGTATTGCTTGTTTCCTGATTTGTTGTCACTTCAGAAGCCGGGGACTGAACTTTCACCCTTTGAAAAGTTCATCCTCCGCACGTTTGTGCCGGTGAGGCTCTTCTATACCTCCGTGCTCGCGAACAGCAGCGGACGGAACAGTGCCATAAACCTGGCAAAAGTCGATGCATTTTAAAATGCGAACCGTATCTTTATATGCAGTGTCTTGCAATACTTGCCCAGAACTAGTTGTGAAATTCCTGGGCAGCTTATGGAAGTGATTGGTACTTGGCTTCTGGGTTTTCCCCACTTGACAAATGGGATAATGCCAAGGCCCAGAGGTAATATCATTTGCAAAATCCCATAAAGAGAAGCTGGTGGCAGTGGTGAGGGCCAGGGTTGGACAGTTTTTGCATCTCAGTCCTGCGCAGCGAGTATGCATCGTACTTTTGGTTTTTCTCTCAGACTTTTAGTGGCCTTTGCAATAGATGTGCGCTGACAAAGGTCCCGAGCCCGCAGGATTCCTCAGTCAGCAAAATGCATTTCTTGTGAATTGCATCCGGTTGGAAGCGACATCCCACTCGGGTTCAAGGCAAAACTGATTTGTTAAAATGCTTTGTTTGGGCTGGGATGTGGGTAGTACTTCTAATCATGTGTGTGATGAATGTTTGGCACCATCCCATCTCGAATGAAGCGTGTTCTCCAATACCTCTAATCAGTATTTTCCAGATATTGTGTTTATACACTGTAATTTCATAGTAAATGGAAAGCGCTTCTGCCCATGTTTCTGATGATGCAGTTGTGTATGTAAATGAGACTCGCAGCTTTTGCACAATCAGTTCTGAGCTCTCGGGCTCGTTCTTGAGACGTTCGTACAAATTCCTTCCCTCGTCTGGTTTTGCTGTAACGGATGGAGCTGCCCTGACTCGAGCCGTTCTGAGAAGCATTTCAGAAATCTGATGCTTAACATTTCACTGTAGATTTTTGGCTTCAAAGTGATTTTGTTATGTCCCCAGAGCCTGGTTAAATCCTTAGTTATAATGACTGCACACTGAAGGGTGCTGTTACATAGAAATGCTGTCCCATAATAGCTTCGTTGCTGTGGAAAATCCAATGTTATTTGGTCATTCGCTACGAGTTCCCTAAGCCATCAAGACATTTCCCTCAAGGCTACAAACACAAAGCTACAGGCAAAACCCTCTGGACATAATGAGTGGGCATTTATGCAGAACTAAAAACTGGAACAGCTGAGCAGTAGATCTATGAATAGTAAGCATGCCTCGGAGCACAAAAGACATCGTTCTGGGATAAAAGCGGGGTTTATAATGGTTCTGACATCTTGTATGTCAAGATCATGCTGTGTTGTTGTAACTCTTTTATATGTTTGTTTGTTTGAACCACGTTCCTTAAGTAAGGTTTAAGTAATTAAAGGGTGTGAAGGAAACCATATAGCATTATTAGGGGGAAAAATTAAGCAACTGACACTTTTGGCAAAGTCCATCTCTTGGTTGTGTGGGTTTTTTTCTTAATCACCATTGCTATTGAAGAAACCAACTGTTTCTATGCCTACTTCCACCCCTTTAGATTTCTTTAGAGCGTTCCTTATCTCTTTCCCTAAAAAAAGGCCGATTCTAATGTTAACGGAGAAGTATCATCCGAAGGGAAGGAGAGGGTTGGATTAGCTGTAAACGAGAGGGTCAGAGTCGGGGCTGTACAAAGGAGGGTAATAAAATTCAGTGCGACTTGGATGAGCAAGGAGCTGGAGGAATCTAGGGGTGAGAAATGGGGCTGGAACCCAAATAAGCTTAATACACCTTTAACAGCATGGCAAAAGGCTGAGGGGGGAGGGGTGCACCACTCATTAGCATAATAATAAAATAGAGAGGGGGTGGGGGGGAAAGGTGCATGGTGGGGAGAGAGCGTAGTCGGTGGGGAGGTGGACTGTGCTTGCATCGCATGCTGTGTTCAGTACCCACTGGTGCCTGATCAGCTCTGGAGGGTTTGACTATTTCTAATGCCTTTTATCTTAAAAATAATTGACTTGCCTTGGGATTGGGGAAGGAGTGGAATAGTTGTGTGTGTGATTGGGGAAAAAGGGCAAGCTCCAGCAAGTCTTGCAATCTTTGCAAACTCGTTTTGGGTCTTGCAAAACTGCTCATTTCTACTACCATTACGGTCCTCTGAAGATGATGAGTGGCAGAGTGGTCCGGTAAGGATAGCATTAGTGTAAGCCTGGAGAGACTAGGGCTCAAGGCGTATGCACACTGCGGTGTAGGGATGACACAAGTGCCTCTACTGTATGCTGTAGATGTACCCTGGGTTCCTCTCTGCCACAGATTTCTTGGACAAGCCCCCGAGTCTCTCTGGGTATGACTACTTCCATATGGTGCCAGACACATGATGCTCATTCCCCCGGACTATGTCCCAGTTTGGAAGCAGGGCAGCTGCTGCAGTGCTAAGCAGCACGGCACGAAGGTGGCCATGAGCTGCTCTGACATTGTAGTTAAGAGAGTTGTTTTCATGTCCACCTTTGTTTTAAACTGTATTATAATTTTTTAAGAAGTTTAAATCCAATCACACTGGTTTTGTCAAAGTGAGGCATTTAGATCAACTCAAAAGGTTTCTTAAAAAAACCCAAACTGTCCTTTGAAAATGTTTAGTTTCAGGGGAAAAAAAAAAGAGGATCCATGACCATTCATCAGTAACTGGCCAACGCTCCTCAGTCGCCAAGCAAACGGGGCTCCATGCCATGTCTGTCTATGTGTTTACAACTCCCCTTATTCGGTATCATCCTGTTTCTCCAGACTGCCAAAACCAGTGTAAGAGCCATATTTTCCACCATTGGCTGCACTGGTTGCATTGCCAAGCAAAGACCTTTATTTCCCCCTGGAAAGAGTATTGTATTTTTCCTTCTCGCCTTCCTGTCTTCCCCTGCTTTGTGCGAGCTGGACTGCTCTTGCTGTCTTTCTCCAGAGCCAAACGTTTGGTGGCATGGGGCTGCTTATCTGGAAGAACCTCTGCCTTGGGACTCGCGGCTTATTGAGACGTGACTCTGGTAGCATTCAGGGCGCAGTGCTAATTGCATCCAAGCAATCTGGCTTGTATGGAAATAGCACATCGAAAAGAGGAGAATGATCTGGTTACGAATGGACCTTGTGGCTTAGTTGCTTGATCAGGCATAAATTATTTACTTCTGACTGGTTTTCACCTGCAGTCGGGTATTACATGAAAATGAGGCTCATACTACATGCATGCCAAGAGAGGCATGTATTTATCTATGTAACCACAGGCTGAAATGGTCCTGAAATGTTAAGTGACATACAGGCCAGAAGGACTAGGGGGTCTCGCATACTGGGTCCTTCTCTCTTATTCTCCCCAAGGAACCAATATGTGGTATCTCTACCTGATTCTAAAGGACAATCCATGCCTGTTTTCCATGGCTTAGGAAAATACAGCTGGAGGAAAATTCCTTTCCAGCCTTGTGCTGGCAATCCCTTCAGTTATATACACATCCCTGAGTTACAGAATTAATTTGGCTATCCTACCTATACACACAAGCGACTCCTTTTCTTATCCACGAATGCAGATTCTGCCAGTAATTGCCCCAACAATCGAATGGTGCTATTGCTTCTCAGAGTAATGGATCTCGGTGCTTTCCCCTTGCAATGAAAATTTGATGGGCACTCAAGCTCTGCTCTCTGCACAAACTATCTACCGCATCAAATATATAGTCTACAAACTGTGTGTAATAACAGTGCAGTTTGAAATGTCATTTCAGGCTTACTTGCTTTACAATTTGTGGTTGGGCTTTTCATTTTAGCGTTTACTAATGAAAGGAAATTACGTTAATTGTGGGTTTTGGGAGGTAGTCCAAAGAAAATTGTGTTGATGCCCATCATGATCTTCCTAACAAGTAGAGGAAAGACAATTATTAGAACAAAAGTTGGTTTTGAGCAGATTTCAGCAGCTATTTGATTTTTTTCCCTTCCCCCTCCCCTATAAGATCAGACAAATTTGTGCAACTCAGCTTTTCCAACAACATAGGTATGTAACTATAAAGGCAGAACTTTAATATTTGTTTTGCTACTAGAGAGCCAAATCTGGCCGGATATTAATGACATTCATTATATCCCTCATCTGTAAGAATTCGCGCTGGAGCGCGTGCGACTTTAAGGAGTAATTTCAACCTGGAAGGCTGGCAGCACTTAGTCCCCAGTTGCTCTTTTTGTCCATGTATCACAACAACATGGACAAACTATTGGTTCTGCTCATCTCTGCAAATGATTGCTTAATTTTCACCCGTGTGTGGTAACTGGGCATGTGAAGTAGGGGGTTCATTCAAAGCCTGGCAAAGCTGATGGCACCCCACTGGGCTGTGATGTAAGTTATAAGCATACAATGCTCAGTCATCTAAAGGCTCTGAGAAGTTGGCTGGCGTTATTTAGCCTTGAGTTTTCATGACCTGGAGGACACTTAAGAGGGTCTTCTGCTCTATTTTTAAAAGCCATTGTTCTTCAAAAGGCAGATTTCACAAGTTTCTTCAACTGAATGCCATACATCTGTAGCTTTTGCTTGATTGACTTAAGATGAGTCTTCTTCATTGTATAGCATAAAGCTGAGATTTGGATGCCACCAAATACATTTGAAATGTCAAGAAGTTTGTGCTCTTCATGTACGTCTTGATATATGAGCTCTGAAATAGCACAAGGCAATCTTTCATTTCAGTCTGAACGTTTCCTGGGCACTATTTCTGTTTTTACAGTGTTTGATGGCTGATGAAAAGTAATTTAAGGGTTGTGAAGATGATTCACTTGCTGGCATTGTAGATCCAAGAGACAAACGCAGATGTGAATCCTAAATTCTTCTTTGGCATACAGCAATGCCAGGACTATTCATGCCATAAACCACTAACCCTGCCTAAGGAAGACTAATTTGACACTTTTGCTTCAAATGAACAGGTAGCTTCTGACTTCAGAGGAACAGGTAACAACTGTGTAAATACCTTTTGTGGTTCTAGCAAACCCTAGCATTATTTATGTTGCTAGAGTCTCTTCTTAAACTGCCATGCTGCGGGACTAATCGGAGAATGGGTGGATTTCCGTACTGTCAATTCTGTATTCAGACCTGTCCCGACACTAGAAATAACATGTTGCTCTATGGGGCCCCAGCGGGTCTTCTGCATATTGAGCCATGGAGAAGCTTTCTATAATCTAGCTGTGTTAAATGCTGTGTGGCTGTGTTGTTCACGCCTTCTTGCTTGCCTTATTGAAGTGGACTGTACTGCCGGGTCCTGTGGCATCCTGAAAAAAGTTGGGCAAAATAAACTTGTAGAATCTGTGTTAACTCTTGCTCATCTCAGCACAAAATCCTATGGAAGACAGGACTTCGCTCTTTATATTTATAGCAAAATTGTTTCTTAATTTTTTTTTCTCCTTAATTTAAACTTTGCAATATAGGAAACAGGCCTGAACCTGTGGACTGAATGTTAGGAACTGCCTGAGAAGATTAAAGGCCCTTAATTGATTATACACAAACAGGTGTGACTGAATGCAGCAGGAGGAGGTTGGGATTAAATGCATTTGCTAATTATACAAAAATTCCCGGAGTAGGTACTTAGTTGAGCAACCAATGGCACTTACTAGCAGATCAGCCCTTCAATCTTCAGCTGAAACCACAACATTTTCTAGGCAAGTGTGCCAACCTGCCTTATTTTTGGAGTGCCTTTGCTAACAATTAGGTAGACACTAGCCGGTTTGGCAAGAGGACGCAAGCCTGTTCCTTGTGTGACGTGACACGGCATGGCTGACAGCATGGGTTGGGAGGTGCTGGAGCAATTCTTTGTCAGTTCATCGCCTTCAGAAGGGTACATTTGTGAAAAACTGTCTCTAAACCTAAATAAAAAAGGATTTAATCTGTTAGCACTCTTGATATTTGCTCCTATCCACAGGTTACAAGAAAGTGTTGGGTGATTTTTTATAAGTTATTGCTGTCGAATTTTCAAGTTTTCTTACTAGGCTTTAGGCTCTAGAGCTGTAGATAGCTGCGAGGTCTTGTCGCCTTTAGGAACTAAGTCTTGAGTGAGGCACTGTGCATAGAGTACAGTCATTTCTATGTTGCCTCAGGATTCACAATAGAGATCTTTTATTAGACCAACAAGATGTTTGCAAAAAAAATATCTCTAATTGCAAGCTTTTGGGCACCAACACCCTTCATCAGGCATTGGAGAATAGATTGAAAAGATTAAAAGTTCTCCGGGGTAGAAATGAAAGTTCACATTTCATAGGATTTCACAGAGGAGTCGATAAATGGAAAACTCCTCTGGGCAGTCAGTTCATAGCTGGTATGAAGCCTTTCACCTCCTGTGAGGATCTGTGCTGATGCAAATCGCTCTGAAACAAAGGCAGGAGCAGGATCTCGGGTTTCAGGTGGTCACAGTTGCTTCATGCCAGCTATGATCTTTTGCAGTCTTTTCTCCAATGCCTGATGAAGGGTGTTTGCGCCCAAAGGCTTGCAATTTAACAAGATTTTTGCAATCAATCAATCTTTGTCTCACAAAAGATATCATGTCTACTGTGAGTCCCGATTGCCTTTTTCTCTAGAGCAATACGGCTACAACTTGGATGTGTTGCCTCGTTCATTTGAAGAGCTACCAGAAGAGAACAATAGCGAGTAAAATGACCAGGAAGAATGAACAGTTCAGGAGGAAGGTTCTCAGTTCTGGAGGAGGAGAGGTAGAGGTGGAGATCTGCTGGCCAGGTGCAGAGAACCATTGCATGCATACTGTTGTTACAATGATGTCCTCATTGACCCGACATTTATTTCAACACGGTAACGCGAAATCACTCTGCAGTTCGTCAGGACCTCCTAGTCATTTGCTGATGAAATAGTTTCTTTGGGTCTGCAAATTTGAGGATGCCTTGTTCAAGGTGTGTGTTTTACTAGCAACATTTTCAAATAGAGGATGATCCTAAATTAGTTCTATTGCTTCAAGGACTGTGTTTTATACAGAGGACTTTGTTTTTTATATTGTAAATTTAGCTCGGAGCATCATGTTTCATTTGGTACTTCTCTATTTGGATCATAAACTTTCAAATAGGTACTTGGAGTAAGTAACTGGAACTTTGAACTTGAATTTGGCTATGTGTGGAGGTGGTAGAGGTAGGAGTGGGGGAGAAATGCTACAGAGCATGGGGTGAGAATGTGTAATTCTCTGTATGGACCTCTTGGATGCTTTGCTCTACGGATAAGAAGGACCCTGGTCTAATAAAATACTCTCCATCCTCATGCACACTTCTTCCTTCGCTGCTAGTGGATTTTTCTAAAGTTTGAAATTTAAATCTTATTCTCAGCAGAACCAACCATAAAAGACCTATTCAGAGATTTCATTAGCAGCTACCAACACCCCCACATCATGAGACTGTAACCACAAGCGGTTCAGAATGACGTATTCTGCCAATTGCATGTCAACCTTGTGGTTCTCTTTGTTTCTTTCTCCATCATTGGACCCTTCATAAGTGCCCTTCGTTGTGCACAGACTAGCCTCTCCTGATGTGTTGGCTTCCTGTGAACGAGAGCTGGTTGGGATTTTTTTCTTTTAACCTTTTGTTTTTTGACCAAAAAAAGAAACCTAGTTGAAATTTTACATGGAAACATGCTGGTTTCAGTCTAACGTCTCTCAGGAAGATGTCTTGGGTCCTCTGGAGGCAAGAGTGTGAGAGAGAGAGAGGGAGAGACACATTAACCAACAAAGAACTGGGCTCTGCAGAGACACACATGTGGACTTCTTGTATCCCGCGTGACTGATGACTGAATAACTGGCCTTTTGGGCACGTGGCCCTCTTTCTCTGCAGAGGTTTTGGAAGAATCATGCAGAAATGGAAAGCATTTTAGAAATTTGAACGCTGTTGTGGGATGGAGCACTGCTTCTAGACCAGCGTTACGTCAACCTCCTTCTCAATGCCCACTTCTCGGTGCAAGTCGCCCGGCGCTAGCTACACCCGCTCTTGATTTCTCCACCTTTCCATAATTGCACTTTTATGGCTATTCTGCATATTGGATTTCTGAGTTGAGTTGCAAGCTCCTCAGGGCCCATTTTTGGCTGAGATTTTCCATGGAGGTTGCTTAAGTGAGGTGCCCTGTTAAGTTGGTTTTGTTTTTTCAGTAGCATGTAAGTACCTTGAGCCGTTAGACTTCCTTGAAAAGTCTAGCTGTAGGCTCCAGTTGAGGAATTCATCCATATTCATCACAGTTACCAGGCATTAACTTAAGTCCCTCTGCAACTAATGGGATTTAAGCACATGTTTAAAGTGAAGCATGCATCTACGTACTTTTTTTTAATTGGGCACCCTTAATATGTGTTTGTTACCATGCAAGGGTGGCGTTTTCCATGTGAAGTGTAGCAGGAGGACTCCATTGGTCCAGGCTTAATCAAAATTAAAAATACTTGGAACTAAATGTTCAACCTTATTCTCCCTGCGTGCAGTTAGGTGCACCCACTGTAAACAGGATGCAGTAGTTTTACCCAGGCAAACTGTCACTTGCAGACAAGGGTTGGAGAAGTTGGCATCTTTCTATGTAATCTGTGCGTGCCAAAGATGTGTGCCCACTTGTTCGTGTGCTGCTCATGGCAGGCAAACCATATTGGCCTGTGGCTAAAAATGGGGAAATGACTGCTTAAACAATCTCTCAACCCGCTTTAAGATGAAGTCTTTTTTTTTCAACAGCAGTTCATTGAAACCAGCAGAATGCACTGAATTCTGCCCTCAAAGGTGTGAGGTTATGCAGCAATTGCTGGCACTTCTCAGTGTAGCTGCAGGTACCTAACTCTTGGCTCAGTGCCTCACTATGCAGCCCAGCCTGGTACAGGCAGGTTTGCAAAGCATAATTTTACTTAACTGTTTCTAACAATCAGGAAATGTACACATTAAAAATGATCCCTACTGCACAACTGCGTTGGTTTTGATCTGATGGGAACTTCGGCTTCTTTTCTGTAATAGCATTAACTAGGCTCCAGCATATTAGCAAGTTAAATGCATTAGAGTCCTTCTGCAAGGCTCTTTTAACTTGCAGAATCTGATTAGAAATGGGCCAGGATAAAAACTTTCTCCAGAAATCCCACACGTTTGGGTCTGGATCAAAAATCTGATTATTCAGATTGATTTATAAATTCTGCTGTGCATTATGTTGGAAAGTGTGTGGTTTCCTTTTTGAACTCAATGTTGAAATCTGATTTTAAGTATGCAGTAATCCACTATCTTTCCCTCTGCAGTTTAGATATGGTGGGGTGTTCATACTGCTTGGCTGAAGCTCAAGGACACTCTAAGAGTGTTGAGATGCTTGGGCTAAACGTTGCTTGGGTTTGGGTTATTAGTTTTGCAGAAGAAGAATGTGTTAAAGTGTTTAGAAGGATGAAAGGGGGAACTTATTAGTTAGGATGTGAAGTAGCAGGAGCTCAGAGATGGGGTGGCATGACAGTCAGTCCGTGGGAACATCACCATCTTTTTCTTTAAACGTGTCCCCGTGACTGCAGATTGTTGCTGCATCCCTCCCTATAGCATCCCCATGAATCTGGTTTGGTCACTACTGCGCTTCCACGGAGGATGATCAATGTTGCCATTCAAATGAAAATGGATTGTTCTGGTATGTTCGTGGCATAGATCTCCATCAGAAACGTGCTTATTCTCTAGTAAACCCCGGACGGGCAGACTTGTTACTCGGGTTCTTGACAACAGAAACCAATAGCGGCAGGTTTTTTATTTCTGTCCTGAGCAGGGGGCTAGACTAGATGACCTGGTGAGGTCCCTTCCTGCCTTAGTTAGCTATGATCCTGCTTGTCTACCTTGCTGGAAATAATTTCCATTTCCAACAGATTAAAACTTTAATTCGTTATTTTTTTCACTCCTGATGGTGACTCCCAGCGCTCAAGTATTTTTGCATATAGACAGTTGGGAAAGTACCGAATGTGTTGAATAGGCACAATTTTCTGTGTATAACTTTCATATATTAATTCTTCTTTTTTCCAGGAAAGCTTTAATACATATGGGTATCCCAGGTATCGGTCTCTATAATAGAGAATATGGAAGGGGAATGAATTTAAAAAAAACAAGGTTAAAAAAATAATTCTTGATCTAAATATGCAAATGGAAGTGATGTATTTACATCTGCAGTAAATACTGTAATACTCTTCATGACAAGAAACAAAGCTGCCTTTGTACTGTTATACTTCGGGTTTTGAGTAATTGCTTGCATAATAAGGTAATGTGTCTCCACAAGATGCTATCGAAGTGCAATAAGCAGGTGGAAAATCATTCCCACTTCATAGTTATTGGAACACAGGCTGGTGATGTGATGCGATGTGCCCGGGGTTGCACAGTGAGGAAGTGGCTGATCCCAAAATGAAATCTAGTAGCTTGAATCACACTGGCTATAGGGCTTTCTCGGGTGCCAGGAAATTTTGCATAGCTGTCTTGCCACTTAACACTTTACTTAACAGAGTGGTATGATTCTGCACAGAAAGAGAAGCCCTTGTCTCTTCTTGCTCAAAATGACCTTTACGCTAAGAGAACTAAAAAAGCAAGAAGGAATAAAAGCTGGGTCCCTGAGAGCACAGAGCATGTATTGTCTCTCTGACAATTTGCAGCTGCCTCTGATTTCCCATAATCTGAAGATGCAGGATTTAAAGAAGTTTGGAAGAGAGACCAGGAGAAATCCTGCCTTCATCTGCAGTGAACAGGAAAGGCTGTAAGGCTGGGATTAAACCCGGGTTACAGGCATCATGCTAAGGTTATGCAAGTCCTGGGTCTGCACCAGAGCAGAGATAGGAACGAATGACAAAATCTGGATTGAGATTTCAAGTACCCCAAAGCAGTTAATGCCCCGGGTTTCAGTTCAGATTACGCGAGAGACAGGGAGGATGCTAAGCAGAATTTAGTGACGTTTGGAGTGCAAAGCCTTCTCCCCGTGCAGGGGGACCTGCTATTCACTACACCAAATAAACTAGCTAATTGTCCACCAAAGGAGCAAAGCAACGTGACATTGATTTCCCAACAATACTACGCATTCTTTATTGCAGTTCAGTTTTGGAGACGATGAGAAATCATCCATTAAAGAAAATAAGTTTGTGTACCAAAGCAGAATAGCCACAATAAAACTCTCTTGAGCAAATACTGCAGAAGCAGCGCTACATGTAGCCAAGGTTTCTGTTTACTCAAGTTCATGCACAGTGAACGGTGACTGTTCTGCAGTCCTGTGATGGCCTGGTCATGAATAAGCCAGGCTGCGGGGCCCCCACCGTGTGGAAGTGTCCCTGTTCTTCGCCAGGTACAATTGTCAGATCGCTGCTGGCACTTATAAATAACGATCCCCACCCCCACCTCCTCCTAAGGAAAATGGGAGGAATCGTTTGCACACAACCGGGGACATGGAATTTCCTTGTTCTCAAGATTGTATCTTTTGCCTCGACAGTGTTTCTGGAATTTCTGGTTTGTACGGACAGTTTCTAAAAACCGCATCTCCTTGGCTGGCTGGCGGAGACGGGAAACATGAGATTTTAATATGTTTGTACTTTGATCAGTGTCACTGTAGGTGGGATTTTTGTGCTACGGAAAAGTGTCCCTGGGCCATCGAGGCTAAAAGTGACCTCTGAAATGAGGAATTTTGCATGTATCCCTTGGTTTTGTTGTGTTGTGTTTTTGTGGGGGAGAGGGTCGTAGTTCACAAAATCTTCATAGATCAGGTGATATTCTTGCTTTTTAACCCAAGATACTGGTTTGGATCTCTCCTGGTTTGGTAATGAGTGCAAGTTGTTGCTGCGTCGGTCTTTTGTTTCGTTTTCCTTTTATTTGGCAGCTTCAAATGAGTTCACGGTCTATTCCAAATAGGCCTAAAGCATAAAACAACTGTCTTCACTGGTGAGTGGGTTCCAATTTTTCAGCTTCTTTTAATCGTCGGCTAACGTCTGCAGACCTCTTTGGCCTGCAGTTAGCTCAGGAGAGAGTCCATTCAAAGTGGACAGTGTTCAAAACTTCTAGTTCATTGGTTAGTTGGAATTGGGAAGGTGGTGCCTTGAGCTGCTTCTATTCAACGGCAGATTTTTGCTGTTTGTGACTATTAGTGTATTTTTATTACAGGAAATATATTGGCAGGAAAGTTATGGAAATATGAATAAATTCATTAACATATTAATAGAAAACATGCACAAGATTTTTTTTTTTTTAAAGCTTCATTTCTGTAGATCAAGCACATATTTGCAAAAACTTTCTGAGGCATTAACCTTGCTCCAATAATGAAACGTCACTCTTAGTAATGAAACTTCCTTTTCAAGTTTAAAATATTAATATAAATGTGACCCCCCCAATAATAAAAATCCTCTTTGAACATTTAAACAAAGTATATAGGGTTTTCTAAAATCCCGTGTTTGTATTCTGTTTAATCCTCAGTATTTTCAGCTTGGATAATAAAAATGAAACGACTATTGTCATCAGTTCCTTTTTCAAGTTCTGTAATGCTTCAGAGTTAAATTTTCCAAAGGCTTGTACACTCTGCTTCTGAACGTGAATACTTCCTAAAGGAATTTTCTCCAGTTCTCTTGGTTTCAAGCCTTTAGAAAAGATTTTTATTTTAAAAGAAAATTCAAAACTAGGGCAGATTTAAGGCGACAGCCTCTCTTAAAGGATATTCTTGTTCATGGCAGTAGGGAGCAGAGATGCAGAAAAGTCAGAGGTCACTTCTGCTATGTGCAGCAGTTTCTCATGGAGGCAAAAATATCTGGATGTGCAAAGTGTCTGCAGAAGACTGAGTCATCTTTTCTCTCCTGGGTGTTCTCCAGGCTATTGCTCTGAAAATTGCTTGTAATGAAGACATCTCAGCTGGCATTATACTAGAATCATTGGCACATTTCATCTGAATCACCCAGTCTCGGTTCTTTCCTCTGGCAACAAATAAGACAGTCCCCTAGGTGGATGCTGTACCTTGGTGAGAAGGCTCAGTGCAACAGATGCGTCTTGAGGCAGAAGCCGGATCTGTTATAGCCACTGGTGGGTATAGGAGGTCTAATAAAAAATATCACACACTTACCCAACGAACCTTGTCTGCTTATGTCCTTGCACCAACATGGCTACACCCCTGGTGGAAATAGCGCGCTTGTTCATACACTAGTATCAACCTGCAGTTATGCCGGTGCTGAAGTAGCTAAGATGGCAAGAAGGTGCCTATAGAGGTATACCTACCACAGGGGCAAAGCCTAGATTTCTGCATAGCCTGGTGTAAATGGTGACTTTTCATTTTTTGTGACCATCACAAAATTAAGGGATTTTGATAAAAAGTGCAATTTGCAGTGAAATGCCATGATATGGCCACTTGCTGGGGAGTTTCCTTGCAAGCGGCCATGTCCATGGCATTTCGTTGCAACGGTGGCAGCAGCGGTGGCGCATCGCTGGGCAGGGCCAGGTGGGCGGTGGGAGGGAAGTGCTT
>JAGPOW010000797.1:7419371-7441096 GCA_030014935.1 Caiman crocodilus | reverse complement strand
CCCGGGCGCCACCCGCCCAGCGCGCCCCCGCCCGCCCCCCCCCCCCCCCGCCCGGGCCCCGCCGCGCGGCGCGCGGCCGCCCCCGGCGGCGCGCGGGGCGGCGGGGGCGGGGCGGGGGAGAAGTCGCGCTTACATCTTGTGAACGTCTTTTCCTCATTTTGTGAATGGAAGATTTTTTTTGTTTGCTTGTTTTCCGTGTCTGGAAGCTCCCCTGCTTCCTCCTTTGGCGTTACTTTCTTGCTCCTTTCCACTGCTTTTTCTCTTAGAAGAGAGAGAAGAAAAAACCCACTTCCTTTCAAAATAGTAGCTAAGTGAAAAGTTTTATGAACCATTTACAGAAGTTTAGGGCTGGAAGGGACCTCATATATCGGACAATACTGGATTTTTTAAAATACTTTAAAATCACTTATCTGGGGAGAAAAAAGCTAGTTTCAACCAACTCTAATATATAGTGACTAATTTAAAAATTAAAAATAAAAAAGTAAGTACTCCCTGCTGGAAAGAGCTTCTCTATGTAAAATGACAACAATTTGGTGACCTTTGAATAAGGGCTCTTTGGATGTTGCACTGACAGTAATAACTAACTGTGATCTTTTCCAATTATATACATCTCAAAGAACCAGTCCGTCCTCTAGGTCAAAATTTAGCAAGTTTTTAGAAAGGAAAAAGAAATAGTATAATAAGCAAGAGGCTTCCTGTTGGCTCCAGTTTTGTTTCTTGCTTAAAAGTTGCTCGGCTCTGGCATTGGTTTCGTACATCAGCTGTTGTACCACAGCACAACGTGCTACTGTTGGGCATTCCTCCGCAGGTATGAACTTGGATAATTTTTGGCTGGTGGTTTCAAAATGTCTCTAAGAGCACTGGGTGAAAAGGAATGTCACTTTTGGTGCCCTGAAAGCTTTTACAGTTTGGCAGTGGAACAATAGGGCTTTATTTTTTTTTCCCCCTTCAATTCTCTTTGAAATAGGAGAATTTGAGTTTATAACAAAGTTGAAAAGAAGACTGGAAATTCGACAACATCTGCAATGCAGATGGATGGTGATTGAGAATGTGCTGGGACAGCAGATCCTCCAGGCTCTGCTGTTGCAGTGACAGGTGCTACCCAGAACAGGTTTTTTTTGAGGAAATGCTTGCACCTGAGTTCTCCGAATCTTGCACATGCCATCCAGTGAAGTTGGCACGCGGGGTATATCTGTGCTGCAGTTACTGCACATGATGTTAATGTACCCAAACTAACTTCCAAATCCCGACCATGGGTGCTCTTAGCAGTGTAGCTCTTAGCCCAAAGCTTGAGCGGGGTTTTGCAGCTCACGCTTAAAAGCAGGTTAGATAATCCACTGGTCCAGCCACAGGCTTGTCTGAAGTTAGTACCCATGTGAGTACCTGTAGTGCCTACTGTGTATTAATCCTCTTGCTTGCGTGAATTGTTTAGACATAATTTTGGACACATTTACTGTGGTGCGTGCTTTTGCATTGCTTTTGCACACCAAGTTGGAACAACTGGGATTGCCAGTATTTGCAGCCAGTTTGCATACATTTTGTTAGGTACATTGCCACATGTCTGCAGTTCTGAACAGCTGCCTCACAACAAAGTGGGGGAGGAAAAGGAACGCTCTTTTAGCAACCTGCAAAATAGACCCTGCCTTTGGTAAAGCCCGGCGTCTTCTCAGCTTTAATTTTGAGGGCGAACAAAGATCCCAGTTCTCAGACTTCAGGGAATCCCAAATCCAGTTCTGTCCTGTCTCTTCTTCATTCGACACATTTCTCCTATGCCTACTGCAGGGTGCACATGTTGTTCTGCATCTGCTTTTGGATGTTTGTGTGCGATAGAGATAAGATAGCTATATCGTGCCTTTAGGTACTTTATGACATCTGCACGGTAGTGACAGCTGTGAGTGGAAAGAATGACTCTGCGTGTGTGTGTGCACGCACATCAAAGTGCAGAAGGCAATGCTCGCAGTGTGTTCTTGTGAATACATGAAGCTGACTATGGGAGGGAGAAATTACAAATCTGAGCTGTAAATGATTTCAGTATATTTTTGGATCACTGCTGAAGATGGTGCCCCTGTGTAGGTTTTGAAATCCATTTATATCCTGCCAACCCTCTTAAAAACTTCAGTGCACACAAAACCTACTCTGTGTAAGGTTACAACTGGAAAGGAAGTTATAGACATGACTATAACTAATACATGTCTATAACTAAGACATGCACTTACCTCAACTGGTACCATTAAAACTTGACTAACCTTCGTTCTCGCACCTGCAGTTCTTAACACAACTATTCATGTTGTCGTGGTAGCAGAATATGCAAACAAGGTTACACATTTCTGAGTGTGCGCACAGGCACATCATGTCTTTGCGTTATACCACAGTGTGCAAGGCAGAGAGCAAGTGAAAGGAGAATGCTTTTTGTGAGAGAGTGAAAGCTCACAATTATCATCAGGCTTCATTTGGATTCTTGTAATAAAAGAGCACCCAGTTAGTGCTCACCACCACTGACAATTAATTTAAAAAAATAAGCTAATGAGGAAGTGGATCTACCAAGTATTTTAGATCAAGTAAAACTCAGTGAGATGTTGAGAGCTACCAGTTCCCTTTCCTTAAGTATTTATGCAGAGATACAATCTCCTCTAACAAGAATAGACTCCTACACCACTGTACCGTTTGTTCCAGGAGTCAACTGAGCATGGGCAAGGCTGAAAAAGGGTAGGGCTTGCTTGCAGTGTGCCCCAAAGGCTAAGAAACCTGGGTTGTTCTGGACCTGGATTGAAAGCGTGGTCCAAAGGCGAAGGGCCCTGCCTGAGCTGTTGGTATCAAATTAGGTTAGGAGAGTGAGCGCACTGAGTGGTGTGCTGGAGGCTGCATGTCTTTGCCACGTGCTGTCTGCATTAAACCTCTGAAGCCAACAAATTGTTTTTTGTGTAAGGAGCAACAGAGTAAGAAGAGACAAGGAGGTGGAGAGTGCAACTTTTGGTCTTCTAAAAGTGGTGAAGGAAACCAAGTGGGCTTGAGAAATGGCACCTCCTCTGGCTGTTTACACTGATCACCCCACACCACGGGCAAACCCAGTTTGCAGGGAGCACTTGCGAATGCTGCTTCTTCCTTTCTTAGCCGACCGTTGCGCCGTTCTTCAGGTACGCATCTTCCGTCCAGTAATGTCATAAGCAAACCTTGGAAGTTCTTTTTCCAGACATCGGAGAAGCCGGTGCTTAAGTTCAATACACATCGCTCCCCCACGTCTGCAGAACCTTAAGTCCCTTTTAGCCTTATTTTTCTGTGGACATCCAACGGGTTCCCAACCTTTGAGACTCCAGGCACCCCTCAGAAAATGTCAGCTCTTAGCTTTCACTTGATTTCTGGTGACAGAAAAATAACAGATCAGTTCGTCTGTTGAAAAGACCGCAACAGGTCAGAATGTGTGTAACACTATTGGTTCCTATTTAAAATCCCTGGATTTATCTTGTGAATCGTGTCTGTCCACCTAACAGTGTTAACATTGTGTGGCACCCCGCAGCACCCCTGAAACATACTCAAGGCACCCCAGGATCCCATTGCACTCTGGCTGAGAATCAGAGATCTAGTCTGAACCTCTGCTCAAGGCAGGATCCTCCCTGTCTAAGCCATTCGGGAAAGTATTGCTGAACCTGTGTGTCAACTTCCCTGGATGGAGAGTCCATAATTCTTGTTTCTAGTTGGTGTTTTACACATACTAGATGTCTGCTTTGCACATTTCTAATACTTTTTTAAGGAAGATTCAAGATTTTAAGATGCATACGTTAAAGCTAGAACCAGCCGTTGGTGCCACGGTATGCTAAACCTGATGAATGTGGTAAGGAAGACTTGGCTTTTGACTGGCTGCTGTCCGCGGGGATAGAAGCACGTGATCGTGACCCATCTTAAAGCAACATGTAATTGAGGCAAACAATATCAGGAAAGGGTGTAACTAAGCAGTTCAGTGGTCACGAATGCTTGTGGAGCTAATTTGGGAGTTGCGGAGGAGAAGGCGAATATCTTCGTGGAGAAGGTGAGATGTATAGAGAGGGCAGTGGGGAAGGTATCATGGAAGTAGTTATAGGAGCAGCAAACAAATCGGTGACGCACTTGCAGAGAGTAACAATATAGAGCAGCTTCTGCTTGCCGTCATGCTGCAAGACTGCAATTGTTCAATAGCCATTTTTTTCCTGTTCTCTCTTCCCCCCTCTCCTCCCAGTAGCACCCATGGCAGCTGCCCCACTTGGCTAGCCCTAGTTGCACCACTGCCCAGCTGAGATTAGTGGCGCAACAGCAAGAACAGGAGTGATGTGCTCAAACCTGGGAACAAATAGGGAGGGGAAGAACCAGGAAGGCTATGGATGAGAAGCAGCGCCTTGAACCTGATGTACTGGCAAATGCAGAACCACTGGAGAGAGTCAACAAGTATGGGAAAGTGGCAAGAATAGTAGCTAGAGGTCTCAACAGCTGGTATTATGTGGATGGGGCAAATGCAAGCATCCAAGTGTTTGGGCTGTTTCAGTATAGGAGCAACCTAAAGGCTGTAGTTAATTTTAGGAAACCAGTTAAACATGAAAGTCCTCAGGCACCAATGGCGGGAAGTAGAGAAAGTGATCTGTCCACATCAGAAACAGGAAGCCGCTCATAGCCACATTGGGCCAGGAACGGCTTAGCCTGCCCCAGGGCCTAAGGGTTTTAATAGCTGCTGATTTTTTTTTTTTTTTTTAAGCCTGTTTGCAAAATGTAGAAAAATGCAGCAGGTCCAGAAAAACTGGAATCGTTCAGAGCGGCTCTGAGCACAAACAAACCGACCATATGAGACTACTGCCTGGAAAACGCGGTGAGTGCTATTGTGGTTCATTGTGCAAAATCAAGCACTGGTATAATAATCAGCTTTGTTCAAGAGATATCATGGCTCGGAAGGGAGCCTGTTTCCTCATTTAAAGCTAACCTGCCACGCTTTTTGTTTGTAAATGCGGTGGTGACCCGTGTAGAAGGCGACCCATGGAGGAAGAAGAGAAGAAGAGTTATGTAAGATGTTCCTTCTGGATGGCATGTGTTGTCTAGTTTCCTTTGGAAAAGTGAAAAAAGAAGTTATTTGGAGTCGGATCTAATTGCCCAACTGTACACGTGCAACTGGAAAAGAGTGTCTCGTTTGTGCGCGTGATTCGTGAGCCTGCATGTGCAGAGTGTCAGTCATACACAGAATGATTAATTTGCATATGGGACTACCTAATTTATGCAGGCGAATATAGTCACATTTATGAGCAAGCACTTGACTCTGAAAACAAGGTCCCTACTCTGCTCTTCAATAAACTGGAGACTGCATTTCCTTGTGCAGGTGTTGAGCAAATTGCTACGGCTCCTTTTTAATATCAGTGTCCTTGCAAAATAATCTTACAAGTTTATTACTATGGAAAACTGTGTGTGTGGTTATACATTTTACCTGTTCACAACCACGGCACCTTCACTGAAGGCTCTTCTCAGCATGGTCAGCTGGCTCTGGCTTCTTGGTTTTCATTCAAACCAGTCTTGCTAGTAAGAACAATGGTATATAACTGGAAGACTGAAATCTGTCGCCTCAGGGATACCGGGTCTGGTTTCACTGTAACAGTAAGCTAGAATCTGGTGCCTACCAAGCAAAATTATTATCACCTAGATGATGGAAGCGTCGTGAATGATAAATCACACCTGTATGGAGATGAGACCTGATTCGATGTACGTCCTGGATCTCTATCTTGCTATATCTTCTGCTTCTTGCCATATGCAGCAAAAAGCTAAAATGGAGAGAAAAAATGCTGATCTTTTCCCTTCCCCCTTGTTGGTTATAAGTAATTTTACCAGGCCTGGACTGCTGCTGATCTGCAAGTAGCTAGAGACACCAGGAGCCTGGTGCCTTCCTCAGTTTGGTGTGTGGTTCACATTTAAGGTACAGAAGCTATTTTTCATAAAGTGTGTTTGTGATTTTCTTTCTAGACAGTTTTCTTTCTTTCTAAAGACTAGACAACTTGAGGAATATATGACTTTCAAGGATATTACTGTCAAAGAAATTCTCTAACTCCTGTGCATAGCATATTCCTGATGTATTTTGGCCTCAGTCAAGATCTGTTGGTTGTGTGTCTTTTGGCGAGGGTGGTTGTTTTTAGTAATTGTACTTTTCACTTCCCATCTACTGAGGTCAGGAGCTTGGGGAACACACTCAATTTAGTGTATGAGTGCAGTTTTGCACTACGTCTTGTGCATGGATGGCCAAGGAAAAAACGCTAGCTATGCCAACTTTGTCTTGGCCTGTGAGTGAGCCAACAACTCCTTAATGTCCAACACAATGTAGCAGCTATGGCTCTGATAGCTATCAGAGTTTTATCTAAGTAATTCCATAATGCTAGCATCATCCTAGGCAAATATTTGCAAATTACTGTGGTGGAACAATAAAATGAAGATGTTATCTGAACCCTTTAGGAGATCCAAAGCAATTTCTTGTTAAGTATGCTATCATTTTTGCTTGCTCTAGCTTGTCTTTTGTAATTGTGAAAACAAATCTAGCCGGTGTAGTTTTTTGAACGTTGTTGTAGTTTGACATTCTGGAAAAAAAAACTCCCAGTGGCTTGTTAATTGCAATATGGGACACATGTTTCAGCGCCACAGCAGGATGGAGGGTTGTCAATGGTACTGGAGCAGCTGTTGACTATGGTTTTAATTGCTGGCCTACACTCTTGATTAGAGTGGGAAAAGATCCCTGCTGGGTTGAAGCTTAACAGCTCCCCACATGAATAATCATTCTCTAGGTGCCCCTCATTCTTCTGATTGAGAGAGTTATAGCGCTCCTCATTATCAACCCAGCTCCACGAGCATAAGGCACATGTGGCGTATTGTTGCTATTGAGGCTGCTGTTCTTCCTCTGAACACCACTAATCCGGCTATAGCAGCCCACAAGAACAAACCGCTAGACCTGCTGCACGCTGAACTAGAAACCTCCTAAGGTTACTGCCCATATCCAGAATCCAGCTCCATCAGGCAACTGCACTGCTGCCTTCTGCACCTACAGAGAAGAGGAGAAATTTCTAGGCATAGTGTTTCAAACAAGAGGAATGCAATAAAATGTGCATTGTGTGCTTAATTGATGTAATTATGCATCTGCAACTACGTATCTAATTCCTTGGAGAGCCTAGGTCTCGATTTAACAGATTCCTTAAGGCAAGAAGTCATGTTACTATAACAGCAGTGTTTTCATTTTGCTCTCTTCTGTGTACGAGAGGAGAAAATATTAGTGGTAGTTTTTCTGCCTGTTATCGGTATTTATTCATTACATAAAGGACAGAAGGTCTGTTCCATGAAGGTTTTAGAGATTTCTAAAATTATAGCTCTTTGGTTTTTGGAACAAAAATGGATAACTTCAAGATTGTCAAACCATATATATAAGATTCTCAAACCAACATTATATGCAAAGTTTTAAAGGCTTCATTTGGAATATATGTATATGTATAATTTTCCAAATGAAGCCTTTAAAATTTTGCATATAATATAAAATAAAAAATTTGAAACGTGTCATTTCACGCTTCCATATTGTCAGCATATTTTTGTTTTCCTTTCAAAATCAATCCAACTGCACGTGTTTTGATGGCATGTGATTCCCAGGGAAGTTTCAATAATTTCTACTTTGCCCCCCATATTCATGGGGGGAGGGGGAGGCGACCTTCCCTGACAAGTCTGCCTTATCTTTTTGCTTGTGCCTTTGTATTGGGAAAACGTGAATCTTTGCTTCATCCCTTTTGATCTGATGTCCATGTGTCCTAGTCTTAGAAAATGTTGCTTGACAGGATTGCAACTCCTTTGACCTCCTGCTCGGGATGCGTGGTTCCCCTGTGCTGTACTGTCACATCTACCCTGGGGTCAGGATTTAATCTTGCAGATTGAGCAGGATGGGATCCAGCTAGGACACTTTATTGCTTTCATCTTCGTACCGTAGTCTGGAGGTCTCTTTGTTGCAAGGTTACACAACTGTGCTCTGTGGGCAGCAGGTCTATTCTTGGGCTGGTCAAAATGTACGATTTTCTGTGGAAAATCTTCAAAAGGAGGAAAAAAATCGGGGCTCTGGGTTTGGTTTGGTTCTATCTTTTTTTTAAACCCCAGCTTTTACATTCATTTCACTGACATGGAGAACTTTGCATGGATCTAAATAGAAAATGAAACAAGCAAATGAAAAATCCACTTGTCCTCTTCTGTGCTCCTCCACCTCTTCCCCCCCACCCAGCTAAAGTGGATGAGAGAGAGAAAGGAAGAGTTGTGTTTCTCTTTCAACTGGCCAATTTAAAAAATAAATAAATCCTAGGCTGTTGTATCTCTGGAAAAGACTTTTTCCCATTCAGCTTCTTGGTTGTGACCAGCATTTCTTCCACTGCTGTTCCTCCTGCTTATGGACCCTGCTGTGCTTGGTGCAATCAAGCAGCCGAGCTCCCGTTTTACAACCACTTGGAAGCTTTTTCAAAAGGCGCGGCAAGCAGAGGAAATGTCCAGTTGCTAGAGGTTTTGCTAAATGGAATCGAAAACATTTCTATCTTTCTGTTCTGTGTCAGACCCAAAGAACAGGACAGGGGTCAGGCACCAGCAGGAGACACACCTGTGCCAGTTTTCCCCAATCTGATTTGAAATTCCTACCACCACCGACCCCATAGCGTGCCTGAAGAAGGGCACCCGTGCCCGAAAGCTTACAAAGACGAGTTTTCCCAACTATCCCGTTGGTCTAATAAAGGATCTCACATTTTACCCAAATAACCTTGTCTGTCAGTAGCCACCACATTGCCAAACACGCTTTCCCCGCTTTCCGTTTGGAACTGCTTTTGTTACGAGTCAAGTTCAATTCCTTTGACCACCAAAATTATGAACAGTTTGCCCACTGCGGCCTGATCCAAGTTTATTGGAGTCAAAGGGCTTTGGGAAGGACTTAAACCTGTCCCTTCCCAGGGGAGTTTTGCCAGGCCATGGGGCTTGATATAATGTGGGATGGGTATAAATATGCTGCTCTTAACCGGAAGATGCAAGTCAATATGCCATGCAGGATTTCATTCACTCATTTATCAACTTACAGCTAAAGCAAATAGGGATGCAGCCTGAAAAGTTGCTAAATATTTTTGGAGAGTCTAACCACATGTTTCGCCTGAGGAAGAAAGAGTAGTTGATTATTATTTTTTTTTTTTCCCTCATCCAAGTCAACAGGAGCCTCCTTTTTTCCTGAAGGCAATTTCAAGCTCTTATCCAAGAATGAAAATTGATATTAGTTATAGCTGTACTCAGTTGATCTTAATTTTAGTGAAGCTCCAGGCTAACAAATATGAAAATATCAGTTTCCTGGCTGATAAACTGGTTAAATGCAGTAGTTCAGGATTCTGATGAAGTAGCAATCATGTGGTATTTGTTGTTACTTAGCAAAGCGCAATTATAATGGCAGTGTGTTAAAAATCTGGCTTTGCACCAAATTGTGTGGGAAAACAAGTCATGCAACAGACTGTCTATATATGCCGTATATTTATACATGACTATTGCTGTGCAATACGTTAGGTTCTCGCAAACTAGTCTGTTGGCTAATGACAGAAATGTGGAACAGATCCATCGCCCGTTCACTTGGTTGCATTATCTCCTCCCTGCCCCTCTCTCTTCATGCCTCTCCCCCCAATTAAAAGTTGTGTATTAGATTATTGAGTGCACGGATGTTTTTCAAACGGTGCTCTTTCAATATATTACCTAGACTTGGAGCGTTCTGTATACTCAAGTGGTATATAAAGGTATATAACTCTTTCGTGTACAAGCAAGAAGGCTGTCCTATTGAGCAAGGCTAAGGGTAGGAAAGTTGAGAAAAGGCCTTGTAGGACAGGATGGGTAGCTTTGTACTTATGACTTGGAGGGGGAGACAGGAGATTTGGGATCTATTTGTAGGTCTGGAAGTCATGTGCAAAATTTGGTTTGCTAATCCTTGGTTTGCTTGTGGCTCCAATCCATCTCTTTATGCCATGCAGAGCTGATTTCACTGAGTGAGATTAATTCCACCCATGTAAGGCCAGAGTGATTTAAACTTGCACTCGGGGTGTAAGGCCAGTAGTGTAACCTCTTACCTGGAATAGTGGCAAGTGTCTTCTGTACCAGGTGCAAAGGTATAAATAGCTGGCTCTCAGTGAAGCAATCTCTTTGATGAAGGCACTTCACTGGGATGTCTCTTCCTTAGCCATTCTGGCTCTTCAGTGACAAAACTTACATTTACTGAAATCAGCAGGTCTGATCCCAAATATATCCTGGGAGCAGCTCCTCAGCAAGAGGGGAACAAGCACCAATGGGAAAAGCACTTTATTACAAGAAGCACCTGTTTATTTAAGGAGGATTGTACTAGCACAGAGAGTGGTAACACTGATTACTCGCTGAAATTATCAGCACCGGTCATAGAAACGCTGAGAGGGAGAGTGCAACCATGTCCAGTTGTCATGCATAGTACTGGTTCCTTATACCCTGAGAGCTAATTCCTTTGAAAACTCTGTTCAGGAGCCATCACAGCTTTCTACCCATAGAGACTCATTCATACAATATTCATTACAATGGAAATCCAGTTGTTTCTGGCTTCAAGATCTTGGATTATCCAGTGGTCTTGAAGCAGAGAGCACAGCTGATGTGCAGACCCTTCTCCATCCCGTAGACTGGTATTTGTCACTGCACCCAGCATTTCTATATTTTTATGATCGGAGGATGAAAATTAAGTGACCTTTATAGCAACTTCAGAGTTTGCTGTGGTTCTGCAGCCCAGATTTTAGGGATTTTTCTTTTCTGGGGAGCAACAGCATTTGTAAAGTAAATTTTCTTTAAAGAACTATAGTGAAGTCATTAAGTATTTACTCTTCGTGACATTTACAAGGCCAAATATTCAATTTGCCTATATGTAAACACAGTTGTTGACCACAGGTTGCAATCTAACCACGAAAGCAACACATAAAAGAGGATATTGTTTAGAGATTAGATAAATATTGAGATAACAAGAGAAAACACTTGACTATAAAGCCCTGACTGACTAAGGGAAAGCAGAGAGGAAAGTAAAAGATCCAGTTAGAAACAGGGGCTCCAGTCTGGCAGAGACCCTTGCACTTCAGTCATGATCAGAGATGTAAGTAGGGCTCCTGATGCCTGCGGGGAGTAAGGGGGGACAAGTATGTAGCTCCTGGTACAGGGTCTCCTAAACAGGGCCCATTGCTATGGTAGCCTGGGCTCTTCAAGAGCTCTCATTCTGGCTCTTTGAAATGCATGTCTGATGCTGGTGCCCTGATTGCCCACCCCTAGCTTCACCACTGCTACCCTAGGCTGGATCAGGGTCACAGGGGAAGCTCAGGCCAAAAGAAGCTCCCTAAATGTCAAAGACTACAAGTCACTTTTGTCAGAAAGGCATGTGGTATGGAAGCAAAGTTGGATATTGAAAAGTTGAATCAAGATTTATGTTGATTGCCACCCGTTTCCCTGGACGTCAACCTCCCCTGTATCTAAATTCTGTCCAAAAAATGCATTTTCCTGTGCCCAAGTGTTGCCCCCGTCTGTGTTTATTGTGGAGCTCCTCACCGGAGGATCTCTGTACCCAATGAACACTAATCGGAGCCTCTTCCCCCTGCCCCGTCCCCTTCTCGAGTCACAAAATGGGTAAGGGACTGGCCAAATATTGTATAGAAAATCTTTGGTGGAAGGTCTTGGGTCTTCTGGCTCCCAGTCCTGGGCATTAACCACTTGACAGATCTTTCAGTCTTCTCCCTATCTTCTTTTCTTCTCCCACGTCAATCCCTCTTCTGTTCGTGTTTGAGATATTGAGCGTGGCTTAATTATATTGCATTTCTAGCGACATTTACAACTTGGGGATCCTCTATTCAAAAACGCTTGGTTCAGAGTTGGGGATGTTTGCTTTAAAACACATGAAAGGAGAATGTTTTATAACAAAAATTCCCTGTTTTTCAGTCACAAGGAGCATATGCAAATGGTGTAAAATACACAGCTGAAGCCAGACTCTGTGTCTCTAAGCATACAATAGATATCCTATTTTAAAAGCCTAAAATGGGGACTTTCTGTGTTTCACTAGTGCTTATCTAGACAAGGGGAGCCTCCTTTTAGGTATTATCTGCTATACAAATATTGGCCTACTCCTTAAAGCTAGTTTCATAGAAAGTTTAGTGTAGTCTGTGCAAGAGAATATGTTCTTTTATATATGTTGGATAAGGTAAAGGGTATCAAATAAAATGCAGGATTAAGACATGCTTGAGCTTGAAGCTGTGTGTATATATAGATGTGTGTATATATCTATATATGTGTATATAAAAAGGACAGGATTTATTGTTGCCTTGCATTTTTCAATTGGGTGTGTGCAATCAGTTTGCTGAGGATTTATGTTTAACATCACTTGTTTGGCATCCTGTGCTAAGTCCCATAGCATGACTACATACCAGAGCCCTCCATCCTGAACTAGTCACCAAATCAGCATCTCGTGTGCATGAAGGCAGGAGGTGGGGGTGAAAATTAGTCTGTGTCTTTACTTCATTGTTAGCCTTAAAGAAAATTGCTCTTAATAGGATCATAAAATAATAGACAATAAAGGTTAGAAAGGGTCTCTAGTCCAACCTCCTGCTCAAAGCATGACCAGCTCCAACTAGATCATCCCAGCCAAGGCTCTGTCTAGTTGGGCCTTAAAAACCTCCAAGGATGGAGATTGCACCACCGCTCTGGATTACCTGTTCCAGTGTTTTACTACTCTCCTTATGAGAGAGTTTTTCCTAATTTCTAACTTAAACTTCCCTGGCTGCAACTTGAGCCCATCGCTCCTTGTTCTGTCACCTACCACCACTGAGAACAGTCCAGCTCCATTGTCTTTGGACCTACCCTTCAGGTAGTCGAAGGCTGCTATTAAATCCCCACCTCAGTCTTCTTGTTTTCCAGGCTATATAAGCCCAGTTCCCTCAGCCTGTCCTCATTAGTCGTGTGCTCCAGCCCTCTAGCCAGTTTTGTTGCTCTCTGCTGGACTCTCTCCAATTTGTCCACATCCTTTCTGTAGTGGGGGCCCCAAAACCAGACACACTACTCCAGATGTGGCCTCACCATTGCTGAATAGAGGGGAATAATCACTTCCCTTGACCTGCTGGCAGCACTCCCACCAGTGCAGCCTATTATGCCATTAACCTAGTTCACAACAAGGGCACGCTGTTGGCTCATCTTCAGCTTCCTGTCCACTGTAACCCCCAGATCTTTTCCTATAGAGCTGCTGCCCAGCCAGTCGGTCCCCAGCCTGTACCGGTGCATGGGATTGTTTCATCCTAAATGCAGGACTTTGCACTTGTCCTTGTTGAACCTCAAATTTTATTTTGACCCAATCCTCCAATTTGTTGAGGTCTCTCTGAATCCTAGCCCTACCCTCCAGCATATCTACTACTCCCCACAGCATGGTGTCGTCTGCAAACTTGCTGAGGAAACTTGCCCATCCCTTCTTCTAGGTCATTGATGAAAATATTTAAAGTTGGCCGCAGGACTGACCCCTAGGGCACTCCAGTTGATCCCGGCTGCCAACTAGACATTGAGGCATTGACTACTACCCTCCAAGGCCAATGACCCAACCTGTTTTCTTTCCACTTAACAGTCCATTCATCCAGCCCATACTTCCTTAGCCTGCTTGTGAGAAGGTTGTGGGAAGCCGTATCAAAGCCTTGCTAAAGTCAAGGTATATCGCACCCATTGGTCCTCCCACATTTATAGAGCAGTCACCTCATCATAGAAGGCAGTCATGTTGGTCAGGCATGACTTGCCCTTGGTGAATCCATGCTGACCGATCGTAATCAACTTCTCCTCCTCCTCCACATGCTTAGAAATGCATTCCTTGAGGATCTGCTCCATGATTTTTCTAGGGATTGAGGTGAAGCTGACAGGTCTGTAGTTCCCCAGATCCTTCTTCTTCCCTTTCTAAGGGATGGATACTATATTTGCTCTTTTCCAGTCATTCAGGACCTTTCCTGATCACCATGAATTTTTAAAGACGATAGCCAGTGGCTCTGCAATCTCATCAGCCAACTCCCTCAGCACCCTTAGGTGCATCCCGTGTAGCCCCATGGATTTGTATACGCCCGGCTTTTCTAAATAGTCCCTAACCTCACCTCTTCCCCCAACTGTGCTGCTAGATGCAGTAATTTGGGAGCTGACCTTGCCTGTGAAGACTGAGGTGAAAAGGCATTAAGCACTTCAGCCTTTTCTGCATCCTTTGTCAGTAAGTTGCCTCCCCGATTTTAGTAAAGGACACACACTTTCCCTGATCCTCTTGTCGTTGTTGACGTACTTGTACAAAACCTTCTCGTCACCCTTCATGTCCTTTGCTGGATGCAACTCCAGTTGTGCTTTGGCCTTCTCGATTTCATCCCTGCATGCCTGAACAGTGCTCTTATACTCCTCCCTAGTTGTTTATCCAAGTTTCCACTTCTAAGTTTTTTCTTTTTGTGATTTAGTTCGCTAAAGAGTTCCCTGCTAGGCCAAGCTGGTCTTCTGCCATGCTTGCTAGTCTTCCTGCACACCGGGATGGGTTTGTTCCTGTGCCCTTAGTAAGGTTTCTTTAAAGGACAACCAAGTTTCTCCTTCTCAGACTGGCTTCCCAGGGGATCCCATCACTGAGTTTCCCTGAGTGATATGAAGTCTGCTTTTCTGTAGTGCAGGGTCCATACTCTGCTGCTCTCCACCCTTCCTTTCGTCCAGATCCTGAACTCAGTCATCTCATGGTCAACCCAGGTTGACATTCACTACTACATTCCCCCCCAATTCTTCCCTGTTTGTGAGCAGCAGGTCAAGAAGAGCATGGTCCTTATTTGGCTGCTCCAGCACTTGCACCAGTAAGTTGTCCCCAGTACTCCAAAAGCTTCCTGCATTGCCTGCACACTGCTGTATTGCCCTCCCAGCAGCTGTCAGGGTGATTTTTTGAAGTCCCCCATGAGAACCAGGACTTGGAATGAGGAAACTTCTGCTATCTGTTTGAAGAAAGCCTCATATACCACATCCTCCCAGTTTGGTGGTTTATAGCAGACCCCCACTATGACATCCCCCTTGTTGCTCTCTCTGACCCTAACCCAGAGACTCTACAGACTTATCTCCAGTTTCATGTGGCTCTTTTCCATAAAGAGAAACTCCTCCTCCTCTTTTTCCCTGCCTGTCCTTCCTGAACAGTTTATACTCATCCATGACAGTGCTCCAGTCATGGGAGCTCCCACCAAGTCTCTGTTATTCCAGTCCCGTCATAGTGCCATGACTGTGCAAGGACTTCCCCTTCTTCCTGCCTGTTTCCCAGGTTCCATGCATTCATGTACAGACAAGAGTTATACATGAATACTCCCCTTCCATCTACATACCAATCTCTCTGACCCAAGCTTAAATCACTTTCAACCCTGGGAACAATCAGTGAGAAATAATCTGTGTGGTTCTGCTGGGACAGCTCAGCGAACTACAGGATGTTTCCCCAGAAGTCTATAATGATGAGCGCAGCAGTAATGAGGATGCATTGCCTTAGTTACAGTTTTGCATTGCCCAGTCTACACAACCCTAGGTGCTTAAATCCAGGTGTGCAGATCCCTTGGCAGTGAGAACGTCCTATGCAGGATTTTCTTTACCATTTTTACAGAGGAGTCTAAAGGTGGTTCATTGAATAGGCGTGGTGAGAGGACCCTTGTGTGATGTGCACTCCCACACAACTTACCTAAACCACCGGTCTTCAAGAAAGTACAGATCTTAATTTTCTCATTTTAAAATGCATGTAAAAGCTCAATGAATTGGAGTGCCCTTGCTGTCAAGCCTGCTACAAGAAAAACAAGGTGGAAGTCGTTTCAGGTACTATAGCGGTCTCTGGGTCCACATGTAAAGTTCTCTTGTCTTTTCATGTTGCTATGGGAGATGGTTTTCTCTGGACTTGAGAACATCTAAAAAGCACAAAGGAAACAAATAGGGAAAAATAGAGACTCCCCCTCCACCCTGGCCCCACACCTTTCTGTTGTTAGTGCTGTTGGTTTGGAAATATGGCTTAAAAGGAATGGCTTTCTAACACTTTTTCATAAGCTTGTTAAACCAAGTTTGAAATGATGATTATCACATTAAAATGGGAACCCAGGTAAAATGAACAGTCATGCATGGCTACAAACAGTTGTTACATTTGTCCTGGGAGAAACCATGTCCATCCCAGGACAAAGTGCTGGATATTCAGATATCCATGTTTGTTGCCCCGGGACAAACCCTAAAAAGGTTTATGGGATAAGAAGGACTAACAGTTTGTCCGGGGACGTTACGAAGTACATCTGAAGGCTTGCCCTGGGGTTGTGTCATTGGATCAATGGCAAAACAGCAGCATGCATTCAACTGCTGACTAAATCCTGACTGGAGGGATGCACTGCTGGCATTTTCTCCTCCCAGTAAACTAAGAATGTACTGCAATGCTTTATGGGATGCACTGTGTATATAAACCCCAGATTGCCTCTCGTAGCACCTATGCACAACATTAAACAAAACGGCAAAAAATTGGGCTTTACCAGAAAGTTTATGACGTTCTGCGTACAGTGAAGAATGTGTGAAGTGTGGTCTAAAGACATCTGAAACGCAGTGGAAGCAAAATAGGCAGGAACTTTTCTGGAAGTACATTTATTTGCAAATGCACAGCCACACGTATTTGAAACTCTGTAAGGATCTTCTGTAAAAAGAGTTAAAATAATATAAGCAAAGATGTCAGTAAATATGCTGTGCTAGGACTTAAGGCAGCCCAAGTAGGGAGCTCTTAACTTGAACAAATTCTTACAAAATAATTAATGTAATTGGGCCCATTTTAAATGGACAGGAAGTAGAAATACAAATGTCTTGGGTCTTGCTCGCATTGGTGCAACACACAGCTGAATATGGCTCCTTTCTAAATCTTTTCAGTGGGTGCATGGAAATGTTTTGTGTCATTAACTGATTTGTATCGGGAATTGTGCTTATGTTTTCATAGCACAAAACCCTCTTGTTTTCTTCATTCTAGACCTAGTTTTAGGTCCTGATTCTCAGTTCAAGCAAAGGCTCTGTCAGTGCAAGTAGCTCACTTTCCTAGTCTAGATAATAACTGTGTTGCTACTGGATAATCACCGTGGGTCACTGTTCTTTGATGCACCCTGTAATACACTGCCAAAGGTCTTAGTCATTTAATTACCACCCACTTGAGAGTGGATTTTAGATTGCTTAAATTTCTGAAGATCCTGATTGGCTGGTAAGATGGACATCCTAGGAAAAAAGGTGGGTGGCAGGTTAATCTGCCTGTGCTGAGAACCATGAGGATTGTTTCTAGCCTTGCAACTGAGCCCTGAGCTTGGCAAGCAGCATAATACTATGTTACAAAAGGTGTCTGGGGTTTCCATTAAAGGCCAGAAATAACATGGATGGGGGTAAGGCCCAGAAGACCGATTCTTTCACTTCAGTCTGGTTTTATACTATTGTAATGTAGTTAACCACGTTAGACTGAATTCAAGTTGAAAGCAGGGTGGATGTGCACCTTATGGACTAACCAAAGTAGGTAGGTTGAGCAATCAATTGATAGATGAAGCTTGCTTCATCAAATGCTGTGTAAGAAGAAAGCATAGTATAAGGAGAGAGAAATTGGACTACACAAGGCAAGGGAAGGGGAGAGGATTAGGTTGGGGGGAAGGAGGGACAGTGCTAGGAAAGGCAAACAAGCAAGCACTATTCCATGATGGGGTTGACTGGGCCCTTTAACTGGTTGGCAGTCAGGCTAGGAGTGAAGCCTCCATAGATGGACAGATAGATGATCTCCTTTGCTCTACCAGCTCCCGCAGCCAGGCTAGTTCCAATCGTAGTGGCGCCTGCCTTTCCTTTGGAGCACAGCTGAGAGGGGGACGCTGGTGTGTGGGCAACTCAGTGTCTCCATATACACTGCCCAGGCTCTTGCGCCCTGGAGAGGTCGCTCCAGCTTTACTTTATTTTCAAGCATGGATCACATTCAGTGAGCTGGTGTCTCACCTGGAGTAATTCTATGGTCTTGCAAGTCAGACAGATGCCTACTGCATAAAATCATAGAAAATTAGGGTTGGAAGGGACCTCAGGAGGGCGTCTAGTCTAACCCCCTGCTCAAAGCAGGACCAGCCCCAACTAGATCATCCCAACCAAGGCTTTGTTTAGCCAGGTCTTAAAAACCTCTAAGGATGGAGACTCCACCAGTTCTCTGGGTCACCTGTTCCTGCGTTTTACTACCCTTCTAGTAAGAGTTTTCTTAATATCTAATCTAAACTTCCCTTGCTGCAACTTGAGACCATTGCTCCTTGTTCTGTCATCTGCCACCGCTGAGAACAGTCCAGCTCCATCCTCTTTGTAACCACTCTTCAGATAGTTGAAGGCTGCTATTGAATTCCTCCTCGGTCTTCTTCTAACTAGAGAACAAAAGAGTCACAAAAGCTAATCCAGGTAATGGGATAAGAATTCATAGTCCCTCTTGAAGCCATGCTCTATGTAATCCAGTCTATGGATGGTTTCTTGTTCTGCAATTTTCCATTCCAATTGGTTTCTGAAAGTTTGCTACCTGAGATCAGCCACCCCCAGGTCAGTGACAGAGTATCTGGCAAGGTTAAAGAGAGCATGTCTACATGTACATTAATGTACTTTTGCTAATGCACGTTATATTTAGTACTTTCATTGTATGGCACTACAAAAAGGCACGTTAGCCTATTTTAATGTACATTAGTGAAAAGTGCACTTTTTTGTGATGCTTTAAAATAAGCTAATCTGCATTGAAGCACATGTGTAGACACACTGCATATTCTGCTACGTGCTTGTGTATTTACTGCGGCTGATTTTGGAGCCGTGTTCATTCGTACTGTCGTGTAGGGATCCAAGGCAGGCAGCAGAGGGGCACTGCAGGTGATGATGAATATGACATAGGTGCACTCACTTGAAACTCCACCAGTGTGGGACTTTGTCCACACACAGAGACCCACCTAAACCAGTCTCTTGTTTTCCATGCCTGGAGATGGCTCCCACTGACGTTCCTGCCCTAGGATAACTTTGCAGCAGGTAGTTCTGAAAGACAGCAATTTTCCAGGTGGTCTTGACAGCTGGACTAGAGCTCCTTTAGGGAAACCATTAAAAAAGGGGGAGAAAAAGTAGCCTACCTTGAATATTTCTTTGCTGCTGCTTGTACCTACCCCTCCTCTTCCTAATCAGGTCAGACTTCTGTCAAATGGTTCAATACAGCACAGTTCATTCAGAATAATAAGTAGATTTGCTGGCTGAAAAAAGTGGCAACTTAGCGATTCTGTTGTACTTTGGAAAAAACATTTAAAATGGTCTTTTTGCATTTCTCCCAGTGATTCAGGCTGTCTGGGTGTGGCAGCGGATGAAACTTGATCCACTGACTATTCACATGCATTGAAAAGTGTTTGCCTAAGCACCATGAGGCAAGGACAGAGGCGGATAAAGTGCTGTAAAGAATTCTCTAACCGAACGATCCCCTTGTATGAAAAGAAGCAGACAAGCTTGTACAACAGACTTTTTTTTAAGGCTGGTTTTAAATCCTGTCCCTAGCTCCCTCCTCAATCTCTCTGTCCTCACTTACTTTGAGGGCCAGTGGGGCAGTTCAAGGTAAGTGTCTTTTACCCACCATTAACAGATAACACCTTGCTTTATAATGCCCTAAGATATTATTCTTCATGTCCAAATTCCAAAATTGGCTGTCCCTGGCACTGAAAACTATAAATCTGCCTACGCGGTTGTCTGCCTGCGTATTGTTTATCAGGCCCACGTTTCTGTTTTTCCAGTTCTGCTGCCGTTAAAGCCAATGCTGGGACTCTCAATGGATTTAATACAAAAGGGCTTTGGGACATGGGAAATTTACTCTTAAAGGTCACATTTTAGTTAGCTGTCTAACTCCTTGTACACAGAGTGCAAAGCCCTGAGTTTTTGCATGGATAACAATGTCATTATGAAAGCAGCTTTCATCTTGTGCATGTGAAGTTTACAGAAGCACAAGCTGAAAGTTCAGGAGGGGGCGTTTATAACTCGACTATAAAAAGGTTAACGGCGGGATTTGCAACTTGGGCTCATTTCAGCTAAACATTAGCCAAATACACCTCAGATAGTTCAGTCACAATAGTGGAAGTGAGTTCAAAATCAGGCACTAAGTGCTGGTTGTGCTTTTGCTACTGATAATTTGCTTTGATCCATTGATTCACATTAATTACAAAAACAACAATGCATCGAAAGCGACTTTCAGTCAGATCTGTCTATTGTATATCTATTTTTCCAAAATTATAGGGCCCTGTGCCTCAGCTCTTCATAATCTTTAATCTTTATTTATCCTCCCAGGACCTCTAGGAGTAGTGAAGTGCTATTATCCCCATTTAGCGATGGAGAACTGAATCACAGAAAGACTAAGTCCTAGATCCTCAAAGGCATTTAAGCACCTAATTCCCACTACAATCGTTAGGAAGGAAATGCCTAAATAGAACTTAGCTGCCTAAATACCTTCTGAGGATTTGAGCCTAGGCAAGGTACCTAAGGTCACCTAGAGAGCCTAGCAAAGCAGGGAACTGAGCTTACAGTTACAGGCAAGTGCCCAGGGAGGGACTTTTGACTAGATTTCAGATATTGAGATATCATAGAAAAGTAGGGCGGGAAGGGCTTGCACAAGCTCATCTAGTCCAACTCCCTGCTCAAATAGATATCATCATATCTAAACCATCCTAGACAAGGGCTTGCCTAACCTATAAGGCTGCACAAATTACTTTAGAAGGTTGCCATAAAGAAAGAGGGAGGACAGTGGAGCAAGCTGCTTAGGGAAATGGTAGCCATTGGAGGCTGGCTATACTTCCCTAGGATAGTTTAGTGATAATGCATCCTGCAAGGGATTGGACTAGATGATCCCTGAAGTCCCTTCCAACCCTATGGTACCTAAATGTTGACACTTCTTCAGAAATTCATGTTGAGAGCCATGTGTTATATGACCTGATGCTTTCCTCCACAGAGAAGGCAGATTTGTAAATATAACTTATTTTATGCTTCAATTGGCCCATTCAGAATTTCAGAAATACTGGTTTAAGTGGAGTGATGCAAAACTCACTAGTCCCACATTGCACAAAAATCAGTTGTCTGCTATCTTTCTGCTCTAGCTGCTGTCCTTTGACTTGAGTATGAAGTAAAAGGGTAATAACATGAGCTAAGTACAGACGGTCAAAAGGCCGAAGGCTGAATCAATTATAAATCACTGCGAGTTGGTCCAAGCTGCATAGATTTAACTAATAAGCAAGTGAACAGACATTCACTTTTGATTCCAGAAATGCAGTCATGTGCCTGCAATGGCCCAGGCCAGAAGCCAGGGAGTGCTAGAGCACACCTTCATGCTTGGCTGGAACAGACAGCCTGGGTCGAGGCTGCACACCCTGCAAGGTGGGGTTTGAGGACAAGGTGCAAAGCATCCTGGGATGCTGGGGGGCTGAGAATGAATTTGAATCTGGGAATCTTATGTGGGTCATAAGTTCAAGAAACTGATTTAAACTAAATCGGTTCAGTCTGATACTACATCCAGCCCGGCTTAACTTAAATTGGTTTCAACCATTTTGAAAGTGGTGTATGTACACTGAACTTCTGTTGTGTGACAGATTTGAACTGGTTTATTTGTAATTTCTGCCCCTAGCCACAAACTGCACAGGCAGTGCTATTTTTATCAAGGAAAAACA
>JAGPOW010000797.1:7405277-7418974 GCA_030014935.1 Caiman crocodilus | reverse complement strand
ACAACAATGAGATGGGCACGCTGAGATTTCCACTTTGGATGATATGGTGAATCTGCTGCTCATGTAGCAGACCCGAGCCAGGGCACACACAAAAGGTAGCAGCTCATTGCTTTTATCAAAATGCCCTCCAGGATGGAAAAGCGGCAACAGTTAAGTTCATGGAGGAAGGCTTCTGCCAGCACTAATGGCTTATTTATTTTTAAAGCATTTGGCTTTAATAAAGGCATAAGCACAAGACAGAGTAGGGAGAGCCCAACTGTGCACTTGCAGTGAAAGGTCAGTGTCTGAAATACATTCATATGTGGCTTTACATTGGCTAAGTCTGGAAGAGAATAGAGCATATTTTCTCCCCAACAGTCCCAGGTATTTGTACTCCTGAAACAGATCTATTCATTGGATGAGTGCTGTTTAATCAAGCAGCAGGAAAAGGGTGTGTGTCATCTTCAGAAGTACAAAGAAATCTCATTCAAAGATAGTACCATTCTTAAAAGGCTGGTGTTTAAATTAGACCTGCCCAGACAGGTCTAACACGTTTGGTGTGCCCCCCCACCCCGGCACCCCTTTAGTGCAACCTTTCCAGTTATAATTTACTTGCTGCTTCCATTTTTAAATAAATAAAAGCAAAGTTCCTATAGAAAAGGTTGAATCATAAAACAGAAAGAGCCCAAACTAAATTCAGCCACTTCTGAACAGCGTCAGCATACCGTACAGCGTAAAAGTGATTGCCACTGTATTAAAATATATTAGAAAAGTCTCTTGGAAACAAACTTCAAGCAGCAGCATGACCATTACACAGAGGCAGTGACAGAAACCTGATGGACTTTACTCTGAATTACTCTGCCATTTGAACTCTGTTTGTTTTAAAATTTATTCAGAGCCAGATGCTTGAGGCTTTGTGATGAATCCCTTGTGAACATATGATTTATTTTTAATTCAAGGCCCAAGAAAAGGGAGTAGTCGCCTATAGAAGAAACACAGTGTGCAGAGTGCCAGCCACTTGGGTGCGCAGTGACACGATCTGTTCTTTGAGAGGTTTTCTGGATGTTACGAACCTGTACCGATCTGGCTGCTACAGCATCTTTGGTGTAGAGACAGCAATATTTTTGGCACCTCAGATCTTTTTCTCTCCCTCTTTGTAAGCATTTCTTTTATTCTGCTGTCCTGCTCTCTCGATATTGCAGAGGTCACCCAAAATTATAATGAAATCCTATAGCCTACTAGGAAGTGAAGGGAATGGGATGCAGAGCGTTTCAAGCTTGGTCTGAATGCAGGGTGGTGGGTGTTGAAGTTGCTGTGTAATTGCTGTTCCTTCTCTGCTGAAGAAAGTTTTGAAGGGTCGCAGCCTCCCGTCTGCGAGATGTTCATATTGAAAAAGCTATCATAGGTAGTAGGACTGTATGAAGTTTCAGGTGGTGATTCGTTTTGGAGATTTGGCCTGATTTGGTGGCTGAATCTCTGAATCCAAATTGAATCAGGGGACCAATTAAAAAGACCCAAATAGATTCAAAGCTCTCCGGGGCTGCTTTTTTTAAATGCTGGGACCTGGGATGGGCAGGCAGCCTTTGCCGGGCTGGGAGAGAGGTGGGGGATGAGCCTGTCCTGGCTGATTCAGAGATTCGTCAGCAGCTAAATTGTCGAATCAGATCTGGACGAATCGATTTGGGATGGTGATTCAAATCACTGAATTGAATCGCTGTCCCCCAAATCGGCCGAATCTGAATCCAAAGCAAATTCTAGCCGCTTCGCACAGGCCTAACAGGTAGCACCCTTCTTATCCAGGAGTGACCATGTGGTGAATGGTCCACAAAGGGTGAATAAGCCTCTCAAGTACCCAGCCAGGCTTGCTCACATTGGCTTCTTTCTGATCCTGGGTTAACTCTGTTAGCCAAAACAATACTCTTGTCCCCAAATGCCGGGCTTTCGCAAGCTCTCTTTCAAATAACTCTGGACCCCAAATCCGAGGGCTAAGGGGGAAATAAGATGATTCAGGAGAATTCTTGAACTGTTTCAAAATGGGATTGCTGTTAAAGAAAGGATAAGTTAAAGGAGGAACTTGGGCTGTTTTGATGTTCATCTTTGCCTGGAGGATTCAACTGTACTTGGAAAGTGGTGGTGGCAAAACTTTCCAAGTCTTTTCCAAGTGAAAGCAGCTCCATTTGACTTTCCAAGGATGCATCTACATGAGACATTTATTGTGGAGTAGACTAATTACCCCCACACTTAACATTGTGCATCTACACAAGCACCCCTATTAGGCCAGAGTAACTAATTTAACTCCACAGCAGGAGAATAATTGTAGATACAAATCCTGCAGTGGAGTTTTTTACTCTGCAGCAGCACACGGCTGGCTGGGGCACGAGGGTGCTTCAGTGTGGGGACTGCCTAAACAATGTGCCCGGGAGCAATAAACTCCAGAGCAATAAGTCCCGGAGTTTATTGCTTCATGTTACATGTGTAGATGCACCTGATGTTTCCTGCCAATATAATTTCAGGGAGGATTTTAAAAGTATTAAAATACCATTTAAAATGAAACCCTGCTGATAGTACTATATTCACTATAGCAGCACATCCTAGGGACAGGCTTATCCTGGAGGCAGACACCCAGCATGCAGGTGGTAGAGAGCTGCTCCACAGTCACTCCTGCTTCCTCTGAGATTCACCTCTTTAGCTGTGTCCAAATCTGCCCTCACTCATGTTTAAATCAGAAGCAGGTCTACTGAAACCAATGGAGTTGTGGCCAGGTGCTAAGATTGGCCTGGAGAAAGTCCCTCTTCTTGCTGCAGCCTCTCTGCTAATAGTTATCTGTCCTGTTTTACAAGCAGTAGCTGTTCTGCTCGCCACACATGGGGGATGTTTGGCATCTGCAAGTCCTAGATGCCAAATGCTGGAATATTTCTTCATAATGCATTGAGACTCTTCCATGTTCTTCTCATCTGGTATCATACTTCTGTTTTCCTGTGGGATTCCTTGAGATGAGTGGCTGGTAGCGTGGGTAACGGGCTGATTGGAAATCCTTCCCAATGTCACGTGGGGCTGAGGGACTTCATAAACCTAGAAAGAAGTATTTTCAAGTATTTTGAAGTAAAGTGGCCACTTTCATTTTTTGGGAACTACAGAAAACCACGAGGAATGTGCAGACATAGTCATATCTTAGGGAGCAACGGGATAGATACGTTTATAGCCGCAAGTAATAGAAAACAGAAAATCATTGCCGAATGGGGAGAGAGACTGTTTGTATTACCTCATATGAAGCAAGTTCAATTTGTATACATGAGGTTTGATTCAGGGAAATCTGTGTGGCCCAGAAAGCCTGGCCTCTCTTCTTGGCTGTGGTATTAGTATGGGAAACTTTTCTGCTGCAGATCTGTGGGTATCTTCCATAAGCTGCATCCGAGACGGAAAGTGGAGGGTAATACCGGTAGTTCCCACACTTGATTTGTAATGGGCTAAAATATGAACCTATCTGTCCTTGCCATGCTTTAATGATTATCCCTTACCTTTGATCTTGAAAGATCCACAAATCCTTTAGAGATAGAGGGGGGAGATCTCTCTGCTAGCACTGCAATGCTAAATCAGAAAGTAGAGGATAGCAGCATCCACAGATGGGTAGGAATAAAGGCAGTGCAAAAACTCTGGAGGGTGCCCCTACGATGCCCATTATAATATAAAAGTCCAAACTCTCCCTTCTCTGTTGCTGGGTTTGAGACCAGATAGGTCTATCTAGCCTGACTTTTGGCTTGCATAATGCAGGAAAATCCTGTATTCAGGCCAAACAGTTAGTGATTGAATTAGAGCACCTCTCTAGCAAAGCCATCCTGCTGTAATGTAACGGCTCCATGGCTAGTATTTGCTTGTAGAAATAAAAGGGGGAATTTGTCAAGCATCTCCAGAAAATTTACTCTGGATTCTTAACCAATATGTATGTTGTATTTTAACCTAGCTCAGAAACATTTTTCTCCTGTCACTGAATTGGAGTTGCCAGTGAGGGCTGAAACGTCCCTTCAAGCTGGGATCTCAGCTTGCAGCTTCATTTGTTCAAGCAAAAATAAATGTAAAATTTGGATGCATAAATGCCCAGGTAACTTCCAGTCTTTCCATTCTAGAGGAACATGAGGTTAATCTGTGGTGCCCAGACTCCTATATCCTACCGGTTCTAGGATGAATATATCAAGGGTATTAAACCCATACTTGAATTTGGGTGAAAAATCTCATCTGGGTCCCATCACAAGGTCATCATGATCCAAATTTCATGCAGTGAGAATGAAAGGGTTAGTCCCAATAAGGGCTTTTCAGTCAGATTGTCAACAGATACAGGCAGACCCACCAGATCCACAGGCAGCTCCGCAGAGCACTAGCCAGGACTGAAGTCAGAAAAAACACGTGAATGCATGCCAAGCAGGAAGCCAGCCATACACCCAGATGTCACTGCTGGCAAAAATTGTTGATAAAAAGCATCCAGACTTTTGGCACTTAGGTCTTGCATCTGCCAAGCTTTTATCCTGCGAATGACCATGAGTACTGGCTAAAATAATAGAGCGTGTTAAAGGGAAGGGTTAACACCGAAGCGCAGCATGCTCCACTTCACTTGAAAAGGCGAGAATGCATGCATCTTGCCTTCTGACTCTACAATAATATAGGGATGCATCTTTTTTGCTGTCTGTCTGTTTACAAAATATTGCACACAATAACCATTTGAAGGAGTTGAAGTGTTCCTATGGAATTAATATATCTCTTGTAGACTGGTCTCCTATCGCCATGAAATCGGGGCCCTTCCCTGTTTAAACACCATAAAGGTGGCACCCACCCACTGCCATCCCTGTATCAGTATTAACTGATGTGTGTCTGTCCGTCCCTGTAAGGTTCAGATTCCATCATAAACTTTATTTAAATCCATGTACCTTTAATATAGATGAATAGATTCATAGATGTTGGGGTCGGAAGGGACCTCAACAGGTCATCGAGTCCGACCCCCTGGCGAGGCAGGAAAGTGTGCAGGGGTCAGATGACCCCTTCCAGATGCCTATCCAGCGTTCTCTTAAAGACCCCCAAGGTAGGGAAGAGCACCACCTGCCTTGGAAGCCCATTCCAAATTTTGGCCACCCTTACTGTGAAAAAGTTTTTCCTGATGTCTAGTTTAAATCTGCTCTCTGTCAGTTTGCAACCATTGTTCCTTGTTACCCAAGTGGTGAATGGAGCATCTCCGATCCCTTGCTGCACCCCCTAAATGAATTTGTAGGCGGCCACAAGATCACCTCTCTGCCTTCTCTTATGGAGGCTGAAGAGGTCCGGGTCCCCCAGTCTTTCCTCATAGGGCTTGTCCTGTTAGCCCCTAACCATAACAGTGGCTCTCCTCTGAACCCTCTTGAGTCTATCAACATCTTTCTTGAAGTACGGTGCCCAAAACGGGACACGCTGCTCCAGCTGCGGTCTGACCAATGCCGCATAGAGGAGAAGTATCACCTCCTTGGGTCCATTTGTCATGCATCTGCTGATGCAAGCACGGTTAGCTTTGCTGAAGATTTCCTCACACTGGCGACTCACGTTCACCTTGCAGTCCGCTATGACTCTGAGATCCCTTCCCGCTTCTGTGCCACTGAGAGGGTCATTTCCCAGCCAGGTGGTGTGCTGGATATTTTTGTGCCTTAGGTGCAGCACTCGGCACTTGTCCTTGTTGTACTGCATCCTATTGAGTACTGCCCACTTTTCTAACCTGTCTGCAATCGTTCCCTACCCTCTGGAGTGTGCACTTCACCCCACAATTTAGTATTGTCCGCAAACTTGGACAGAGTACACTTCACACCCATATCCATGTCACTGAGGAAGATATTGAAGAGTACAGGTCCAAGGACCAAACCCTGCAGGATCCCACTGCCCACATCCTTCCAGGTTGATACAGACTTGTCTACTATCACTCTCTGGGTGCGACCGCTAAGCCAATTTGCCACCCACCGGAGTGTGTAAACATCTGTCACAGCCTCTTAATTTATTTATGAGACTGGGATGAGATACTGTATTGAAGGTTTTGCTAAAATCCAAGAAAACAACATCCACTTCTACTCCTGCGTCTGAGCATTTTGTGACCCTGTCATAAAACGAACCCAGATTAGTCAGGCATGATCTACCTGCTATGATCCATGCTGGTTTTCCTGCTGCATTGGTTTTCCCGCTGGACTCACACAAAGATGATCCTTCATCATCTTTTCAAAGACTTTTTCCCAAGGATAGAGGTGAGACTGACTGGCCTATAATTACTCAGATCCTCCTTCCTCCCCTTCTTGAACATAGGGACCACATTGGCCCCTTCCCAGTCCTCTGAGACCTGATCCAAGTGCCACGAGTACGAGCACTCAAGCGGCCGTGCCAGTGGTTCTGCTACGACACCGGCCAATTCCTTCAGTCCTCTCCAATGCAGCTCGTCCGGGCCTGCTGACTTGAACACATCCGATCCATCCAAGTGACTCTGCACCAAGTCGGTGTCAATGGTTGGTGGGCTGGTGTCCCTCTGATGCCCATCTAAGAACCCATTCGGAGACTTATCTTGAGCCCTGTTCAGGAACACCGAGGCAAAAAACTCATTGAATAGCTCAGCCTTGTCCCCCCCACTCTGTCACTAATTGCTCCTCCTTGTTCAGTAGAGGTCCAATGCTGCCCTGCGACTTCCTTTTACTCCCTACATACCTAAAAAAAGACATTTGTTGTCTTTAATTTGTGTTGCCAGCCTTAACGCTGTAGTTGCTTTAGCTTCTCTAACTGCTTCCTCGCAAGTGCAGGCCAAGTAGGTATGCTCCTCCTTGGTAGCTTCCCCCTGCTTCCACCCCCTATGTGCTTTCTTTTTTGCCCTTAGGCTCCCCTGGATTTCCCTGTTTAGCCAGGGAAGTTTTTTGGCACCTTTCCCCCTTTTCCTTCATATTGGGATCATCTCCCTCTGTGCCTGAAGGATCGCTTCTTTTAGAAACAACCACCCTTCCTGGACTCCCATCTTACCAATACTCCTGTCCTACAGTGCATCGTTGACTAGGCTCTTGAGCACACTGAAGTTAGCCTTCCTGAAGTCAAGCACTTCTTCCTTCCTAGTTATCTTACCCAGCCCACACTGTATGATGAATTCGATTGATTGGTGGTCACTGGCCCCAAGTGACCACAAATCTGCAGCTCCCCTACCATGTCCTCTCCCATAGCCAACACCAAGTCCAGTAAGCCATTCCCCCTAGTGGGACCATATACCTCCTGCGTTAGGTTCTTAACCTGTGTGCAGGACCTTCACCTGTGTGAATGGTTGGATTTGACTGCTCCTCTCAGCAGATGTCAGGGTAGTTTCGGTCCCCCGTGTATGCCGGATTATTCCAAACTCTCCTGAACTATTCAGGGAAGGGACTGTAGTAGGCAAGGGGCATTGCGTGAGGTCCTGGTTCTAGGTGAAGACACTGCAGTGTACCTGTTAAACTTAACTTTTCTTTCAAATGCTTGACTTACTTTTAGTTGTCGCTGAAGTTTATTGCTAGCTTGTGGTGATACAGAGCGGTTGTCTGTCTTTTGGTTTACCGAAATGTTTGCTATTGGTCTGGATGTAGGGTCACCATATTTATTTTTAAGAAAATCTAGGACACTGCCCCCCACCTCCCGGGAGGCAGAAGCAGGCAGGAGTGCGGGGTGGAGTCTTCCCGGCACACCATGCTACTCTGCCTCCCTGTTGCACTGCACCCTGCGCCCCTGCAGTTCTGGCTGGGCCCAGCTGATGAAATCTGGGACGGTCCCTGCCAAACTGGGATGGATGGTCACCCTACTGGATGCCACAGCACATACTAATCATAGCAGACTGTCCAAATTTAGCTTCATACATTTACCTAAGAACACACATGCTTTTGCAGACCCATAGAGTAGTCTGCAATGGTGAGTGAAGGAACTACAAAGACCTTGAATTTCAATATAAGCAACCTAAAAAAAACATCCACAACAGGCATATTTTAACTTAGATTTTCTGCATTGGTCCAGCAGATGCAATTGCTGTGCTGGGCTTGTCTGGCTGGACTTGCTGTTTTTAATAATTTTGTATTGTGTATTTTAAACAATGCATGTATGCCTGGGGCACTAGGTCTCAGCATTTCAACAGGAGTCAAAATAAATGTTTAATGTCTTCCTTCATAAGTTAGTGTCTTTAGCGTGCGTACCTCATAGTTCCCCAATCTCTGGCATGCTGCTGTGCCCAGCATTGAAGAGATTTGGTTTGGATCCATTCTGCTTCTTACAAAGAAGTCCTGAAAGGCCTTTAAAGGGTCTTGTTTCCTTCTTGGGTTTTACCTCTAATATCAGAAATACTAAGTCTGCTGTTGCTAGTTATATTGAGAACTAGCTGGAAATCTCTGATGTGGATTGTGAGTTTTCTAGCCATGAGTTGAAGGGCAGGGGTGTTGAAACTTTAACAAAGCATTTCCCCCATTCCCCATTTGTTTAAGGAAGTGTTTTGAATGCATTAGGTATTTAAAAAAAAAAAAAAAAAAGCTAGTGTGTGGGGAGGGTTAACTCCAGACAGTTTAACTAAAAAACACTTCCTCTCTCAACTGGGCAAGGTTTGCCCAATATCTCTGGTATTGTAATCCTACTGCTTTAGTGGTCATACATTCCAGGGAAAGCAAGGTAGAGGAGATCTGAATTTACAACATAAAAAAGCACAAGACAAAACTCCCCAAACTGCTTCCAGAATCACTGCGTGCATCCTGTCCAAGAAGAATTACCTTTATTTTGTTTGTTTTTAGCTTTGCAGGTTACCCTTTATTCCAGTAGTATTTCATAATCTCTGTGAACTCAGTCTTTGCTACTACTGCTTATAGATTGAGAGAGACATCAGGATCTTCAGGTGTCCCTTTACACCCTGGTCCTCAGCCTTTTGGTGTTAAGAAGGCTAGCTAGCCCATGTTAGGCATGTGTCCTCCCTTGCTGATTTGAGGTCCAAATCTGGTCACAGAGTAAAAGTAATTACAGATCACGTCAAATCCAGCGATTTGTTATTTATGTATTTCTTTGTATTGCAATAATTCCTGGGGACTCCTTTCATGGAGCAGAGCTCCATTACGCCAGGCGCTGAATAAACAAAGTATGGTCCCAGTCTCCAGGAGCTGACAGTCTAAGGCCGCTTTTGTGCCTTATTCCACAATGTTATGCCTGCGTGATTTCCCTGCTTATGAGTCACACTGTTTTGTTTTGCCGTTTTTGGGATGAAAGTTACACCTCCTGCTCTTAGTGAAAACACGATCAAATGTCCATACAGCATAACCAAACAACAAAAGAGTACTGTTGACAACTGACAGGTCTGACAAGTGCATTTTCAAACTGGATTCAGCTTTGTCATAGTACATATAAAAGGAGCATTGAAGGTAAAAAAAAAAAAAAAAGCCAAATGCTGTTTCATTAAAAGCTCCAAACATTGTTATCTTTCAAGCAGGGTGATTCAAATGTAGACACATGTTTATTTTGTGTGGGTGCTTAAATATTTAATTCTTCAGCAGAGTTTACACAGAATCTGATTTTGCTAGGAGGGAAGGAATTTGGCTTTTATGATTTAAATAGAAACGGTATGACTCGAAGGCTCTCTGGTCCCTTTGAGCATGCTTCTGTTCTGTCCCTGTGATTTTTCACCACAAATTGGCTTGACTGGTTCAATGATTTTTGTCATTGAGCAGGTCACTAGTGTTCAATCATAATCTGAAGCAGAATACACATTGCAGCCTTTACAGACTTTAGAGGATCATGTTCATACTTTGGAGTTAAAACAACCCCCTCCCCCTAAAAAACCCAGTTAAAATAAGCTGAGATTACAGCATTTGCTTCTATTTTTTATTTCTTTCCCATTGCCATTTTGGAAGCATTTTTAGGGCATGTACAGGTATCTTGCTCTAGTGAGACTTTAAGGACTTGGACACACTTGTTCAGAATCTGTTTTCTGCCATCCGAAGAGCCTGATTTGAGATTTGCAAGAGCAAAGTGTGGCTGCCTTGGCTATGGGACAAACGTGTGTTTGTGTGTATGTGGGGCAGGGAGCATGTACAAATTTGTGTGGTTGTCCATGCCAGATTGAAGAGGAATTATATGGAGCATTACATCTGCTATAACTAAGAGGGAGGGGGAAGAACCGTGGCCAAATATTGAAAACCCATCTTGGCAAGAGCTAGCTGTGGAGCACTGTTCAGAGGGAATCTGTAGATGCCCCATACTTGGGTTGGCCTTGAAGAAAACATCGTGTTTAACAGAGAGAATCCTGTATTGACAAGGAGATGGTTTGATGGTTTGAAGGGGTATCTCCCAATTTTATAATCAGACTAACGAGCATAGGGGATCCAACTAATAAATCCAATTATGACATCAGAGTCCCAGTGTCTAGTATTTGGGTGGATGTAAATTTTAATAGAGAATTTAACAGTAGCAGTCCCTGTCAATATTGGACTTGGGTCATTTAGGACCAAACTTTCAGATGGATCCACCCTTAGCATCTTAAGGCACAGACCCACTTACGTTACAGATCAGCATCGTGTGCCCAGAAAGGACAGATATCCCTTGAGCACACAAATCAAGTAGTGTAAAATGCCTGATGCAGGCACAGTAATGTTTTGCGTTGTAAAATTGTATCTGCAGTGTTAAAAGCCAATTGAAAAAAATTGTGGCCATATTTGTTAAAAATATCCTTGTGTGCCGCACCAATATGTAGATGACTCTAGGCAATGTTTGTACTTAAAACTACATTTAAAATCTGGCTCTGGAGTCCATTCTTCCCTGTGATCTCATGGAATACCGATTTATTTCTTTTGAAGAAAACGCTGTATAGCTCTTCTGTGATGGTCACAGTGACTGAAGAATAAGAGACTCAGTGGTGGCCCTATACAGATTTTGGATGCTTCTGCATCTTTTGCCAGCCTCTGAGGCTAAAAGTCTGCCTGTAGCCCACTACTTCATCTGCTTTCTGACTTGGACACAGAGAAGAGGGTCATGCTTTTAGATTCACAGGTCAGTGCAATCAATGGCAGCAAACTAGAAAATGTATGGGTTAAGTGACAGGAAGGCATCTGATCTCCAGTTCTCCAGTCCAAACCCATATGGGAGGCATCTCTAGGTTCACCCTCATCCGTTATGCTCTCAAGGCCTGATTGGGCAGACTGCCAGGGGATTCGCCTTTATCAGTGGAATCAAAGGTGCTTGGATCCTTGCAAAGGCCAGCCCTTCTGGGAAGCGTTGCCTCCCGGAGATGGGGCTCCAGGGGCAAGGACAGGACCTGCATGGTAATAATGTAACATAATATTTAAATACAAAAACCAGCAGTGGATTCCCTGGCAGGTTTTACACTTCTCTGTGCAGTGCACACAATTCTTAAAATGTCCTCTCCAAAGCGCTGGGTGCATGTGTTTTGACTGTCTATTAAGAACGAGAACAAATCTGCATACATTATATCAGCTTAAAAGAACCTAAAGATTTTCTAGATTCTCATGCTCATGCTCTGCCCACACACGCTCCTCAAACTAGACCACAATGAACACCCACACCCCATGTGAAACTTTTGAAGCAACTTTTCAAACATTCATTAAACCTTACAACACTCCTTTAACCATTCTAGAAATTAGTAGAATGCAGGACAGGGTGATCATTTTTCTGTCAGAGATCCTGGCAATTAAGTTTCTGGAAATGAATATGGAGGTTCTGATTCTTATCTCGCACTGGGATAAACCAAGGGGAGCTTGATCAAACTCAGTTGATATTTATCAATATAAAAATGAGGGCTCAAAGAAAACAAAGCATTATAAAGTTTGCATTGAGAAAATCCTTGTTAAACTGCCTTTTCCAGGAATGCTTATGCCTGCAGTGAGGCTGGGTGTACCTCACATGGTTTGGTGATTCAGATTTGGCTCCCTACCCCAAGAATGCATGAGCACTTCCCATCCAGGAAGAGCACACGCCAACTGCTGAAGCTTCCTTAGCCTGACGAAGGGTTTTTGAACCCGAAAGCTTGCTTAATAACTATTCTCCAACCATTTGGGTTGGTCTAATAAAAGATGGCAAGTGAGATTAAAAACCAAAAAGTCTAAAAAGCAATGCAATAGATGGCCACAGGAATAGAGCCCTGCCATGCCCTTCAACCTTGAAGTGATAACTTCTCACGTAGAAGCAGAAAAAAGCAGATGTGCCGAAGGAGTCAGGAGTGAGTGCTCCACCTCGTCAAACTAGTATTAGAGAATACAATTAACTATTTGCTGTTAGACGATTTTGGATTATTGAATGAGCGTGTTTAGTATTTATAGAAAACAGGGAAGGATGGTTCTCATGGTTATAAAAGTTTACAGTCTGTAGTTCTTTTCTGCAGACTGTGTATTCGCTCCTATTTTAACCAGTAGTTTAAGTGTAACCAACAAGCAGACAGATGACAAGCAGACAGATCAAATGTATTCTCATAAAATACACGGTACTGATGCATTTCATCCTAACTTTTAATTTGGTTGAATTCTAGTTTTTGGTGGGGTTTTTTTTTTATGGAGTCTTAGTTGTGTTTGGACGGGACCTATGGATTGAAATAGTTTGTTCACAGATTTAATAGTGAACTGAGGGAAAGAACTAAATTAGAAAGACTTGTGTTTGACTCATGCAAAACCTGGTCCAAATAGAGGGATTTAGAGTGGAAGGGAAAATAAAGATTTATTGGGGATGAATCTTGCCTCCTGTGTACAAGGAGCTTTAAGAGCGAATTTAACACTGATGAGGTTCCTGGGTGGGCGTTGGGATGTATTATTGTTTGTGTGTTATTTGTCGAGGGTAATTCGGTTCACATGGCAATCCAAACTAGAACGAGCATTCCTTCTTTGATTCATAGTTGGTTAGGTAGAGGTTTTTAATGTGAATTGCTTGCTTACAAACGAGCTGCTTATTTAGCCTCATCTTTCATAGGCTCAAGAAGCACCTTGCACCACACGATTTAGACTTGGGTCCAGTTGTCCAAAATCCCATGGTACTTACTGCTTTAAGTCAGAACACATGCATTTGAATGGATGGCAGTACCTTGCTCAGGCCAGTGCAGGATCCAGATGCTGAATTCATTGTTTAGGGCGAGTGGGGACTCCAAAGAGAAGTTTCAAGCACAAAATTAAATGATTTTTTCCCCCTAATGAATCAGAAATTCACTTGAAAATCAAATGCGATTGGGACCACAACTATTTTCCAATTTGGGTCAAAAAAGGGCAAAATCTTTAATGTTATGTTTTGACATTTTTAAACAAAATATTCTGTTTAGGAAGTTTTTTCTTTTAAACAAAGCATTCTGACTTTTTTTTTGTTTCAAAATAGTGTCCTTTTGTTTTTGAAAATTTGACTTGAATTTAAAAGAAGTAAGGCTTGAGCAAAAGGGTTAAGTTGCCTGAAAGTGGAAGATTAGTCAAACAACCTGATTCAAGTGGACCCCAAATCCATTTGTTTTTCATTTTGCACCATAAAATACCCCACACAAAACAAAACCTTTTTTTTCCTTTTGAGCTGACACGTACCATATTTTTTTCATTTTTCAATGCAACTAAGGACCCCCAAACCCTATTAGTTGCCCAACTGTAGCCAGGAGATGGATTGCAATGTTTGTTGATACAGCAGTAGTTTTTCATCTGCCGTAGAACCGTGGTCCAAAATATTTGAAAGTTAAAGGAAGCGGTCTAAAATGATCCTGTTGGTTATTG
>JAGPOW010000797.1:7327471-7404842 GCA_030014935.1 Caiman crocodilus | reverse complement strand
TTGCTTAATAACTATTCTCCAACCATTTGGGTTGGTCTAATAAAAGATATCAAATTTACCCAAGGAACTTTGACAAACTAAAGTAGCACTGTTTCAACTTTCTCTATGTGTTTGTTCTTGCTGTGTTAAAACTAGTTTGCAGGTGGTGACAAGGAAGTCATTTTCTGAGAAAGCAAAAGATGCTGAAGGGAAAGATATTTTTCCCCCCACTCAGGTGAGGTGTCCAGTGTCACAGGACATCCTGTAAGGCAAGCAAACCTACAGGTTTTTCTTCTAAATATTAGATGACACATGCTCATGCTGTTCTCCACTTGCATAACATATGCACATGTGGTTGATGGGTATTGATTGCTGTGATGTTTCTTCTGTGCTCTAATTTAGGGGACTAAACGCCTGTCACAGGTACAAGCGCCCCAGAGATCGAGAGGTAGACAAAGGGTTTCCTAATTTCCATTTTAAATGGCATAATTATCTTTTAACGCATCCACTAGTAAAAATCCTTTGCTTCTCTCTGTGCTGCTTTGATCAACCTTCACTTCATTTCCAAAGTGTTTAGTTATAACAAAACTGTGTCTAAAGGTGACATTTTATGCAACCCAACCTCTGAGTGCTCAGTTAATGAATAATATTCTGTGAAACGGTGAACAGGAAGATTGGCTCGCATATTAAAAAAGGAATAGACAGGAATAGTGACGTCTTTAGCAATTCTGTGCATACAATTGTATTGTTTTTGTAGGTGCAAATCAGGCAGACACATACCCACCGTTTAGCTCTAGCACTTCTGAAAGTGTGCTCCCACCTGCGATATAAAGGTGACTGACGATCCTCTTGTAACAAAAAATGGGAAAACAAGCATTGAATGAAACATCTCAAATACCTAAATTCAATTAGGCTCATGTGTTATAATCTGTTAGAGGGGGCCTGACATGCAGGCCCCTCATGATATTGAATCTTTTTTTTCAATCCTGGATAAAAGACCTGAATATAAACACTCATGATTAGGAGCATTAATTAAATAAAGCCTGTCTCGGTATAATGAGATTTGCTTTGAAAGTCTCACCAACGTTTTCCAAAAGAAAACAGAATACTTTGTATCACGTGAAAAAATGTTTCTTTTCCTCTCCCAGATTAGACATAGAAAGAGACAGCTTTCCAATTCAAGAGGTGAGCCACAGTCCAGACAGTTTCTTCCAAGTAGTGTAAATGTTCAGATGCCGAAATGCGTCTCTAGCTGTACGTTTATGAGAGTATCTATCTACACCCTCTTGCCCCCTCACTTCTCAGGACCGTTTACAATTGGTACCATGGCAGGTGTCCAAAACACCTTCTCTTCTCTTGGCCTAATAGTCCCAATAGATGCTGAGGACCTTTGGTTTCTAATGGTTTCAAATGAAGTTGTGGGTGCTCATTATTTCTCAGGATTACACCCTTTCTTCTTCATGGTTTAAAAACTACAAAGTCACCCCGGACTGCAGGAATGCCATCAATATGTGGGGATTATGCACGTTTGATTTAGGCTGTGTTGTTTATCTTCTAAACACCATTAACCACAAATTAGCTGGCTCTTCTGTAGCCATAAATTAATAGATTCCATTAGCGAATAGTCAATTAAAGGATGATTATTTTTTCTATCTCATGTTTTTAGCTATTTGTGTTATATGGTTTTCTTTTGTCCATAAGGCTGTGCAGAATGACAAGCAACACGAGCTGAACAACTGATAGTTGATCAAGCCATGGACTACATCAGAAAAGCATAAATCCTCTGAAAAGTGTTTTATATATTAACAAACATTATATACTATATATCCTTATCCCCTTTGACCTGTCATCTGCCTTAAAAAGTCAACTGTGCACGTCTTGAAATCTTATCTTCCTTGGCTTCTGTGACTGTCTTGTTTTCTTGCCTCACTGGTCATTCCTCCAGCATGTCCTTCTGTAGTCCTGCCTAGCTTTCTACAGGAAACCTACAGGGCTTGGTCCTTCATCTTCCTTCTTTCCTCTGCTGTGCCTTTAGGCATTTCACTGGTAAATGTGCATTCAACTACCTCTGCGCTGAAGACTCACAGAATTACCTCTCTGCACTGGACCCTGTTGTCTTCTCTTCAACCTAAACTCCCAGCTTGTTTTGACCTCTTCTCATGACTAGCCACCATCTCCAGCTTGACGCAGCTGAAACAGAGCTCTCCTAGACTTCCCACCTACCTCCTTGATTAATCATTTGTGGACATCACCACCCTGCTGTCATGCAACCTCTTCTGCCTGACCCCTCTGTTGGTCTTCACATTCATACACTGTCTAAACCCTGCAAGTCCTCTCTGCTAATGTGTCTGGCATGGGTTTCTTACCAGTCCACACGCTAAACTCTCATCTAGTCTCTCGTCATCTCATGTAGACCCATTGCTACATCCTTTACTCTGGCCTTGACAGATGTGATCTTACCCCGTTTATATCCATCCAGGCTGCTGCTGCTACAGGATTCATTTGCCTAACTCATCACTTTAGTCGCATTTACCCATTTCTGAATCTTTCTACTGGATTCCCCTTCTCTAGTGCATCAAACATAAGCTGCTTGTTTCTACTTCCAAAGCCCTTTGCAGCCTACTGCCACCCTATCCATCATCAGTATCAACTGATATTTTTTCTTGTCTTAAGCTTACCCAAGAAGCCGTTTGGGGCAAGGACCATCTTTTTTTTGTTTGTTCTGTGTTTATGCAGTGTCTTCTGAAACTGGTCCTGACTCCACGACTAGTACTTTTATTTACATACATAGGACTAGATCTTTCTGATTTATACAGAGTGAGAATCTGGCATCCATAAATAGCTAGAGAATCATATCAGCATAAAACTAGCGTGGGCACAGAGGACATCGCAAGCTTATACAGTCCTGCGGTCATAATAAAGAAGCAAGCTATTAACCGATGAAAAAAGAGCCATGCAAGTGATAATCACATGTTTATTTCTTCTTTCCAGTGATGAGCAATACAACAAGTTTCACAATGGAAGAATATCCAGTAGATGGATATTTATTGATTCGGATACATTTAGTTCTGGGCATTCAGATGCATTTAGTTCTGTGTTTCCATTTCAGCCATGCCAGGTATGGCTAACGCTGCACAGTTCGTATTCGGGTATGGGGGGGCCATGTCCTAAGGGTTGTCACCAGGACTGGTAGCTGTACAGGGCCTAAGGAGGTGGAGTTCCCTTCTAGGCTTCCAAGCCTCACTGCCTGGTACAAACCATTTCAAAACGAAGAATATAAATGAGTGCGTGTAAAACACAGCATTGCTGAGATAACTAGTCCTGTGAAGTATCTGCATTTATCAGCTCCGACAAAGAAGCAGTATTTCCAGACTCCTTGAATACACACTCCTATTCTTGGTCACAATGGCACAGATTAGAAAGGAGGGCTAAATTGACTGCTTGGTGACAGTTTTTAAATGAAATGATCCATAAATACAAACTGTAACTAAACTTTGAAGGAAATTGGATCTCTAGACGTTGGTGGAATGATTAGGAACACTGTGGGGAGTGCATGCATAAAGCTTCTTTTAATGCTCTGCTCTTCAAGCATTTAATAGCTTGACAGCAACGTTTTAATAACAGCCGACTAGGCCCAGTTTTGGCATGCAGTGCACACGGAAACAGTTTCTGGAATCCATCCATGCAACAGTAAATTCCATTTCTGCGGGCAAAAGCTCATGTGGAGAGAGTTGTGAGATGCAATACTTTGAATTCAGGATCCTTTTCAAAAGGTGAATGCTTAGTTATCGAGCATCTGTAACATTTACTTACCTGTCCACAGCGGATACCAACGCAGCAAATGTGTCTTATGTCTTTTGGCTCCTGACTTTGTTTGAATTCTTCCACCCTAAAACCTGAAGTGCCCCAAAGTGTAAATTATGCTATTTAGGGGGTTGTTCGGGGCGAGGCAGGGAGCACTCAGCTCTGATGAGTTGGGTCATTGGCTGTCAGCATGTTTCTTTCTTGACTGAATTTCGATCGACGGCTGTGTTGATTAGGCAGCTTGGTCTACTTCCATTGAGATGCAGTCTTACTTGGGCAGTACAGCTCCTCCAAGACACTAGGATGCTGGAAGTCTACACCCTTATTTACCTCCTGGTAGCTAACTGGTGTGCCTGGATCCTTAGAGGCAAGAGATTGGAGCCTTTTGGACACTTGTGTTGCCCTTGTCCTCCTTAGCCTTGACTTTTTCAGTGACGACTCGGTTTAAAGGGACTCCACAGTTCTGATTCCCTACTTGTATATAGTCCTTTACACCTGTGAAAACTGAGTGTAAAAAAGGTGTTCTATGCCTGAGCAAAGCCGACGTAGAATAAATACTACCAAATCAGCACATTAACCTCATGAGATTCGAGGCAGGAGGGAACCGGGGCCTTTTACATTCTTAAATTGAAAAATGTCTTTATTACGGTAAAAAATGTGGCCCGGTGTACAGTAGGATTGTAACCCAGCATTGTAGGTGCCTGAGGGCAAACCCTCTTCCCTGGCTGGCTACATTATTTCGCCATTCATGTTGATGACGTCTTTCTTTGCATTTCCCTTTTCAGGGGACATGGCTCGTATCTTATGGCTTATTTTCTTCTTTGTTTTATTTTCAATTCTTTCCTACTAGAATGTTTTAAAAAAAGGAAAAAAAAAATGGTTTTGATCTTAATTCTCATGAACTCAATCTGGGCCAAATCTGACCTTTGTCACGTCAATAAAAAATGGTATGCCACACGACATGAGTAAAAACACGAAACCAAAGCAACCCCCAGACGCCTGCCCCGAGTTGGGAGTTGCGTGTGCTTGGCACTCCTTGCCCTTGCATTATCAGGTGTTCAAAATATTAAGTCCGAAGAAATAGTCTGATTCTTTACATCAAAATATGTAATCGCTGATGTGGTATCATACGTGACATACAGTATTATATCTTCCAAGCACTAAACACCTTACCTCAACCACTGGATTTGTACCAAATGCAGGAATCAACAGGGACTACTGTCCGGATTGTGTGAGCAAAATACAGAGCCATGATGACTGGGAAAAACCTGCACTCATGCCCATATGGGATGTACATTTGGGGCTGGACAATGGCATTTATTCAGCAGTTGTTTTAGAATATCAGTCCTTAACCTGAACTCATCTTCATAGGTAGAAATGCCAAAGATATGCTTACTAAAAATGATTGTTTTGGGTTCAGTCTATGCAATTGCAGTAATTCTGTGCTCTTTTTGGTTTTGTTTGATACAAATTTTCTGTTCTGTTCCCTCCTTTATGCCCTTCCGGAGCTTTGGTTGTATATCATCTGTTTCCCAGAGCTGTTTTGGCGTGGAGAGCAAGCGAGCAGCTGCTAGTGGTTGTACTGCACCCTAGCCAGCCAGGAGGGGCTGCCAGGTCGAATCTCCCCGGGACTCTGCATGGCATTTCCTCAACAAGTGCAGTCACCAGGTTAAACATTTTTTAATTAGAAATTTGTGGAAAAACTAGGAGAAAACAGCTTAGCTTTTTACGTGACCCCATGTTGCCTCTAAGAATAAAATGGCTCAAAGTTTTACAGAAACGGTTGATTTTTAGAAGTGCTGGAATTGGCAGACAATAGAATTATGAACTGGGATCCTTTAATTTGGAGCGCTGATCCTTCCGTTTGTACGTCAAAATGTGTAATTCAAGTGCGAGCCGCTCTCATGTTTTCATATTCTTTTCAAGTCTTCAGTCTGCATACAGTTAAGCATATGCTTAAAATTAAATGCAAATCAAACTGTTGAAGTCAAGTCTCTTTCAACGTCTGCACATCGAAATAAAATCCAGGGAAAAATGTTTGAGCAGGAGTGGCTTTCTTGTGCTTTCCTACTTCTGGTCAAACTGGAAATACTAAAAGTAAGGATTCCCCCCTCCCTCTCCCTCCTGGTAAATGGAAGGCATACGGCGAAGAAACAGGAAATCGAGCCATTTGCAAGTCCAGTTTGTTTCAGCTGCAGATGGGTTTTGGGTGATGGTTTGATCCAGATTATCATTTTGTTGAGGAACTGATGTGCATATTCCTAGTCTGGATATCTTCTGGAACACAGATAACAGGTGTACGAGACTCCCATGTATTCAATGCACTGAATCGCTGCGGGATTGACCTTTTGGTCCTCTCATAGAAAATTTGCAGGACCAAATATTCACTTTGCAAAAGGCAATAGTTGACAAGACAACCCCAAATGGTGAACAACACCCGCAAGGCACCAAACAAGCAGCTGAGCACTTCTAGGGACATCAAGACAATTGCACCTACTCTTACCGGTGTTGAATACAGCCCTGGCCTTTCAGGGAATGTCTTCTTTGTCAGATAAGCTATCGAGTTAAATGTTTCATCAGGCTTTGAGAACTGCATAAGGATTAATTTACAGCCAAATTTCCAAAAATGAAAATGAGTGCTAATAATCTTTATTTGATTTAACTGGGCTAGGGACATTCAGGTTAATATAAGCAAACTTTGGTATGTAATTCTTAAAATGATGGCTACATTTTCCAAATATTTCTGCATACGTATCTATCCATCTGAGATTATCTTGGTGCATCTGAGCCCAGAATACTCCAGTGAAGGCTGCAGTAGATTAGATAGGTTAGAAACATGAGGTAGGTTAGGTTAGAAGGGCTGCAATAAATGGGTCATTCATTCTAGGTATCTTGGTTGCTGCTTCGGAGGCAGAAAAATGTGGAAAGGTCAGGTATTTTTTTTTAAAGCAAATATCTTTCACTTCTGCTAAAAGTAGTACAAACCACACATTGCAATGTAATGATGTTTACTACAAAAAATCAGGACTAAAATAAACAGACATGAGCTGAATAAAACTGATCATTCAGCAGCTCCTATATGAACCATATACTTTAATCCTTGTTACTAGCAAATCTTCTTTGAGTTCTGTGGCATTTTATTTGTTTTACTTTCCTAAAAAATGCACATGATGGAAAGAGGTATGTTGATGATAATGCATCATGAATAGCATGAAGGCATTCTCCGAACAGCGTATCGTATCATCCATCATTAAGGGGGTTTTTTTCTCCCCCATTTTGCTAATGGCAGCGAATCAAATATTTAAATGCGATTGTTAGACCTCCATGCAGCTATAAAGGATATATTTGGCAGGAAAGAAACAGATTGTGTTGATATAAAATTAGGTTATAAAGTGGGTTTTAAACTGGTGAATTGGTAATGGACCTAGAGCCGATTGAACTCACAAAATTAACATGTGAATTTGTACTTAAAATGCTCGCTAATTGGCACCTCTTGGGATACGTTTTGAACTCGCACAACGCGATTTTTTCTTTTTACTGAAAACAGTCAGTTTGGGCTGACAGCACCTGGGTCAGAGTGAACGAGAGATGATGATGTATTTGGCAGCTTTTCTACTTGAGCACTGACAAGTCTTGTTCTCTAAAGAAAAAAATCAAAACATATCAATCCACATGCTCACTGTACTGAGGAACTTCGTTGTCATATCTTTCAAATTGTTTTAATGTTTCAGCGCTGCAGAAGTGAATGCATAACAGAAGGAGACAACTATATGCAGTTTCACTTTGTTGAAAACAACTACATAAGGGAAGCAGAACATAGCTAGCAGAGTCCTGATAAGGTCATGTCAAACAAATTAATGGAAGACTGAAAAGAACAGCTTAAAAAATCATTCTTTTAAGATGATCGTCCTGCTGGATGGAAAACTAGTTCAGCCAGCCAATCCAGTCCTCCTCTCAACTTGCTGCCTTTTATGTCCCCAGGATTTCTAGGCTGTCGAGATCTTCCTACTTGATTTACTAATCTTTTTCTAGGGTGTTTGTGTGTGCGCGCAGTGTGCGCACGCTGACCCTCTCTGCCTACCTCCTTAGAGCTGTGCCCGCCAACTGATCCAACAAGCCACCTCTTGCCCCCTTTTCCAGATGGGAAGGAGACAAGATAAGAAACATGTCACGTCAATTTAAAGTTGCTTTTGGATGTAAAATGCTTGGGTCAGGAAAGCGAGCTCCCCGAACGTACAATTACAGCGGTGCTGCGTGGGCTTTGGAAGCTAGAGATCTGCTGCTTTGTTGGCTGAATTCGCAGAGACACTGAGCTCTCTCGGGCTGATGCTGCTTTGTGTCGCCATGCTGTACCAATATGTAGGTTTATTGCGTCGCTGCAGCCTACCGCCCCGACACACTTACAGTAAACCCTTTGTCGGGGAGTTAACCCTTGCATTCCTGGCACTGCATAAGGGCGAAGGGCAGGGCATCTCTCTACACCTTGTGGGAGAAGGGGGTGCGTTCGTGGAAGCAGTGGGAGAAAGCCCACAGGTTCTCCTTGCTCTTTTGTACGAGGGAGACCTTCAATAGCTCTTTTGCTTTTGATCCTCGAAGAGCTGCACATCTGCAGCCACAGCTGCAACACTGCCAGCTTTATGTCTATGAAGATCTCCTGAGGAAGAAGACGACTGTATTGTTCTGTTAGAACTAGTCACTCTTTCCTCCATGTTTTTTTTTCAAAACTTTCAAACCCTAGTGTGAAAAAGGCGCATATTTAAGCATGTATGCAGGTAGAATATAGGATGGGTAAGTTCTATCCTACCTGCTACTGATTTGAATACAAATGACCAAATGTATTGCTTGCCTGGGGCTTCCATTCACTGCAATGGGCTCTCTCAAGGGAGTGTTGACTGAATAAGGTGGGGTGCGGAGGCTTGGCCCACGCAGAGATGCAAGTCATATCTCGCACTCCGGCATAGTCTATCATTGGCTCCATCTACAGCAGGGGTAGCCAACCTGCAGCTCTGAAGCCACGTGTGGCTCTTCAGAGGTCGATATGCATCTCCTTGAATCTGCGCACAAGCAAACTGACCTGCTTCCAAATGGAGATGCGTATTAACTTCTGAAGAGCCACGTGTGGCTCTGGAGCCGCAGGTTGGCCACCCCGATCTAGTCTTGGGTTAGCTCAGATGCTGTTGCTTTGGGGTACACGTTGTACTGACATTCACTTTCCATAACGCACCCCTCCTCTATCTTCTCGATTTGCTGTTTATATAGAGACATGCACTTTGACGTAGGGCCGAAGGTGGATTCATTGAGCAGTCGCCCTCAGTCAAAAAGCCCGCTGCGTACAGCTCCACCAACTGACCAAGACAACGCAATGAAGTCTTGCTCAAGGTTTGGTCCACCCTCTCCTCCCATCCTAATGCTACCATAGTATCTGAGGGCTGCTATACACGTGCAGGGAGTCTGCTCTGACACGCTGTAATTACACCACGTCGGAGAGGACTTAATTAATTGAGTCTGCTGGAAAGTGGTAATTGCTGCACTCCAGCAGACTGCAGCATTGCATGTATCAGTGTCCCTGTGCTGAAAAATGGTGGCAGGGCACTTCGACTAGAGCTTTTGTGAGCTCCAGTTCAGAGTGCCCCACTGGCATTTTTCAGTGCGGGGACGCTGATACATGTGACGCGCCGGGTGCTTTTAATTAGCGCAGCTCCAAAAGTAAAGCATGCCCCCCCTTCCCCCCCCAGCCTCCTGGAACATATTTAAAAACACCCTGAGTGCCATGTGATTTGTGTATGCAATGCTGAAACTAAAAAACTTTGGACATTGGTAGTGAAAGTAGTTTCTGAGGAAACTGAGTAATTATTCTGTCTGAACTGCCAGACAGAGCCCTATTCAGCATAGACTCTCAGTAATCTGGCTCTTTCCTGATCTCTTCCAGGACTTGGTAATAGTTGTTTTCAAGAGGAGCAAATATAATACGGTAATTTGTAAAAGTTTCCTTCCTTGCTTTCATGAACAAACTGGATATCTGCTAACATTGTTTGTAAGAGGCTGGGATTTATTTTTACTTAAAATGCTAATAAAAGCCGTATAGATAACTATGCATGTTTTTTTTCCTACCTTTTGTTCTTGGACATAAGGAATAGACTGGGTGGGCAGTGGTATGATAGATGCTCCTGTGTTTTGCTATAATGCAGATGACTTGTACTTTAGAGAGGAAAATTATTATTCTGGCTCCCTGTACTGGCATCCCATGAAGCTTATTATGAAAATAATATTCTTCGTTATGGCAAGATGTGAAATAGGAAAAAGTGATGTGCACTTTGATACAACTCGCCTGACGTATTGCTATAAGCACAGAGCACAAAAATTCTTCCAATTTTGAATACAAAGGGAGGTGGGTGAAAACCTGAAGACAGATGGTTTTACGCTCTCTTCTGGGAAGACGTCCCATCTTGGATGAGATAATATTTGTTATCTCGAGACCTTTGTGTCTGCCTTGTTCTGGTGCATTGTGTAAGGACTACGTGGAAGTTGTGTGAATAATTTGTTACGAATCAAACGTTTCATTATCTAGATGACTCTTTTTCATAGGTTCTTGTTAAATATAGCTTTGTTTGCTTTTCTGTAACCTGTTGCTTAGCTCTACTGTAAAGAATGTCCCGAGGCATTGTGTTCTCAACCTTTTGTAAGTGGAATCTACTTTAATTATTCACCTTAGAGCATAGAAGATGTTACAATTACAGCCTTTTCTTTGTGTTTAGTAATCCAGTGTCTCCTCAACTGTTATGCTAACTGTTTGAGAAATAAAATGACTGGGTACAGAGCAGTGGGTATAAAGCAGGTTATGTTATTCATTTTGAATACATGCCACCACATTGCTAAGGTGGGAAGCAACTATTAAACTTGGCTGGTAACTGTGACCTGCAACTCTGAAGAGATGGAATATAAATGTGCCAGTAGGGGAAAGGTCCTCGGCCGCCGGCACTTTGAACATTGGATCACCCCACATTGAAATGCAACTTCTTAATGACTTCTGTAAGCTTTTGGTGAGGCCCTTGGTACCTGTTTCTTCTCCAAAAGTTTGCAGTCTTGGCCTCCAGCAAGGTGCATGAACAATACCACCTCTGATGAAGTGAACTTGAGTTCATGAAAACTTGTGCTCTACATGTACCTTATTTAGTTAGTCTATAAAGTACATATCTGCCCTGCCTTCTTCATGAACACTGCTGCCACTTACAGCAGATAGGTACAAATAGCGGTGCTGTCCCAATGACCTTTCATTTTTGCATCCTGGGGCCTTTGCTGTGTGGTTTCGAGTGCCCGCTGCTCTCATTCTCAATAGAGGATGAGGATGCGAGTGCCTTCTTATAGGATCAGGTCCTATAACTGGCAATGAATACTTCCAGTGTATTTGCCATGCTGGGGTGTAGGTGGCCAGGCCTGGGAGTCACCCCAGGGCCAAGAGAAGCAGCCAAGGTCTAAGGGAAGTGTGAACAAAGGGAAAGCCAGGAGATCCATCTGGAGAACCAAGACAGAGATCCAGAGGGTGAAGTAAGGAGGCCGGTTGGGTCCAGAAAACCAGAATTGGGCCAGATATCCAAAGGGTCACGGCAGACTTGGGGTCTGTGGGCAAGCTGGGTCAGATACCTGGAGAATCTGTTAGGAAGCTAGTAGCAGCACCAGCCAAGGGTCCAGCAGCCTAGGTACCCTTGCTGCCTGCACCCTTCCTCCTCTGGGTCAGGGGTGAGGGGCCAGACCCAAGTGAAGGGGTCTGACCGCCTGTGTCTGCTGAGGAGGTGGCAGACTGGGATGGGCAGCTGGGGCCAGGCATGCTAGGGCCCCCTGTTTGAGGCCGCAGCCTGACAGTATTTAGCGAGGGAGCTACTCCACAGTATTTCTTTTCTTAGCGTGAGCCATTACAGCGCTCGCGGCTCTACAGCAGGGATGACAGCACCGTATAAAATTGTATGTGGCTGCATGAGCAGCCGTGGTCAATGAAATGAGCATCTTGCACCAAAATGCTGCCTGTTTCTGCAGGTCTGTTGGATGTTGGCTGGGTTTTTTTATTGTCTGAGTACATGAAAACAAAGGTGGGTGCTTCTGTGCAAGATAAATCAGGCTGATAAGGAATATAGGCAATTTAACTTAGAGACTCTGTGTAAGTGTGCAGCTTTAAAGAGACCTTTACAGGTGCTCTTGTCAATCAGTGCTACTGGAAATGCACTCATTTCTAGCTAAACATGGTGCCTGACACGGCAGAAAATGAGTGTTCAGCCCCCCGTTGGATTGGGCCCTAATACAGCAGGGCTAGCCTGCGTTGAAATCACTGTCTGTGCTCATTACATCACGGCATGCTTTTGAATCTCAAGGTTGTTTTTTGTGGTTAGTATAAAGGTCATGTTAGGATTAAAAACAATGAGCAGCTCACAGCATGTGTAGTGACCCCTTAAGAGAAATGTTAGTGCACTTCGCTGTAAAATATAAATGTTGTAAGCATAATGCTCTGTCCAAGAAGTGGAATTTTCTAATTATGTAGCTATTTTGGGAAGGAATGTGGCTTGCTATAAGCACGCCAGGTGTGCAGTTGTGATGGGAGTTTGAAACTCCGTGTAATTATACGCCTTGCCCGATATAAAGTTTACAACAGCCATACAATTGATGCAGCAAGATGTAAATACGACAAGCTGAAGTGTCTAAAAGGACACCTGTAATCTAACCTACAGCTGTGATAATTATGCTGGAAATTGCCTCACATTAGGTTTTATTAGTAAGTTAAAATATTGCACCTGATCTAAAAAGAAAAATATGAGAAATACTATGGAAAATGATTTGAACAACATGTTTACGGCAACAAAGTGTAAGTTATTCAAGGACTCTTCCTATAATTCCCCGAGGGGAGAAGTCATAATAAAATAACATTGATTTCAAACGACGTTCAATTTAGTAATTACATACAGTAGTTTCCAGCAGATAATTTTATACTATTACATTTGTAAGGACTTAAATGGTGTTTGTCTAAAAGACCACCAAAACCTTTACCACATTACAACAAATTAAAACCACTGGAGCAGATAAAAAAGAGAAAGAGAGAAGGAAAGGAAAAGGGGGAAAAATCGAAATACACCTCCCATAGTCTAAAATATCTTCCCAAAGGCTTCTCTGGAAAGAATAAGTCACTGTGCAGTTGAAAGGGCTTTACATCTCATCTTGCGGGAGGGAGGTTGGTTTCCAGAGTCTTTCTCGAAAAAGGCTCCTCAAACTCATCAGCCTCCATGGTGGAAATAAGCTCTACTGTATGGCTCTTTTTAATAAGGTTTTGCTGAAGGAGCCTTCTTTAATGATGCCCTCTTACTTTCTTTACAGTTTCTTGGTGAGATGTAATGGATATAGCTTAATCCCACATAGTAATGATATAATACTCCTGCAGCAATTGCATTATAATAAAGGTGATAGTTTGTTCTCTGCAATTGTTCCTGCCACAAGTGGACTGTGCTTAGTGGTTAAGTGTCATGGTTACTGTACAATGTCTCCTTTGTCGAGGCACAGACCATCAATTATCTCATTCTCATGCACGCATCCGGTCTCCACTCGGCAGTGTCAGATTTTCCCAATTTTGCTAACTCCAGGGAACTCGAAAAACCAGGAAACTGCATTAGCTGTCACGAGCATTTAACAAATAAGCTTTGGGGTATTTTTGTATTTGCCTCTTGGCTTTTGAGCCGTTGCAATCCATGTTTTGCAAGCTTTTTCTCTACACTGTGCCTGTGTGAGAAGCTTTCCTTTCAAGTGAAAACTGTGTCTCGTGGATATATGTGACTCCAAGACCTGGAGCTTTAAGATAAGCACTGACTAATTTTCAGTAACCATGTGAAAGCTGGTAACAGGGAATTCCCTGTGTAGCCTGTGCTCAGCACCATCAGCTCTGCTCAGCTGCTTGCATGGTCCTGAATGTCTCCCATTGTCCAAGGTGCTGAGTCCTGCATGGTGTCAAGCCCTTAGTATGGGAAACTGAGGCACGTAGGATGAAGGAGGCATAGTTTTTAAAGGTCCCAGGGTGATGGCTAGTTGGACCTCCTGCTTAACCCAGGTTAACTTGTGTCCTGGTCTGTCCTAAAGTGTTCTCTCCATAGGTAGGGGTCAAACTGCTGGCTTGCTGCTCAGATAGGGGCATCTGCATCTGTCAGAGCAGTCCAAGCTGCTGCTGGACTGGGATAAGCTATAACTGCAAGGGTCACAGCCTGTTTTGTGGAATGGTGAAATGACAAACAAAGGATCTTTTTACTCATAATAAACACGAGGGCATAAAATCTCATATGACAAGCTTGTTACAAGAAAGATCCTAGAAAAAATAGTATCTGCAGTATATGAGACGTTGAATTTTATACACACGAGAGAGGAAGGAACACTTATTCTCTCCTCCAAGGGCTCCAGGACAGATGTTTTAAAATACCGTTTTATGAATCCACGATTCTAGAAGTCCTCTTTTGCCTACTTTAACATCATTTTTTTATTTCTTGTTTTGTATTTGAACACAGTTATCAAATTCAAAGGCTGAAGCTGTCAAATCAGCAATTGCCTAGAAAGTAACCCAAAAGTCAGAGTAAAAGAAGACCATGAGACTGGTGGGAGGGTGAAAAGAAAGAGGGAAAGAAAACAGCCAAAATGAAAGTAATCAAGAAATATTTTATTTTGGAAGAAGAGAGAAGGGAAAGGAAGGGCTAGGTGAGACTGTAAGTATCTGTAGGTGCGTCTACACATGCACTTTAATGCACCGTAGACTATTTTACTGTGCATTAAAGCATCATGTAAAAAAGTGACGTTACACTAATGCACAGTAGACTACTTTGCTGCGCATTAAGCGTCACTAAAAAGTGTGCAAATGCATTACTGCGCAGTAGCGAAGCCTAATGTGCATTTAGTACCTCACATTGGAGGTACTAGATTTTAATGCACGTTAGAAAAGGCACGTTAATGCACATGTAGATGTGCCCAGAGCCTGTGGAGCATTTTGAAGTGTCCCACAGGTTTTCTGTGAAGTGCTGTCTACTGAGCTTGAAAAGCTCTGCATCTGGCTTGAAAAGCTAGTGTTGAAAACAGCACTGCAGAAACAAACAGCAAGGACCCAGGACATCACATGGAGAGTAGAATAGCTGAGTAGCAGGTAGCATTGCAGTGCAAGCCTCGGAAAGGTATTATTAATAGCGTGCAATTTAGCACGCAAAGCGCCATTTCAACCTCCCAGTAAAATGAAAGGTGCTATTTCATTTGACCTTTCTCTGTTTGCAAGGAAGTTGTCACGAAAGCTTCAAAATATGGGAACTTCCACACCCCAAGTAAGGTACTTGCTAAACCAACAAACAAAAGATGAATCGGCCACACAAATTATTTGGGAGTTAAAGAAAATGTCTTGCTGTCAGAGATTGAAAGAGTACAGTCTATTTAGATTTTCAGAAAGATTAAGAAGCGACTTACTGTGTAAATACCTCCATGAGGCAGATTAGGAGAGTCTTCCATCTAATGGAGGAATGCATGACCAGCGGCTGGCAGACAAGGTTCCTTGGGTGAATTTATATCTTTTATTAAATCAACCCAAATGGTTGGAGGATATTTATTAAGCAAGCTTTTGGGTTCAAAAACCCTTTGTCAGGCTGAGGACGCTTCAGCACTTGGTGCGTGCTCTTCCTGGATGGGATGACCAGTGGCTGGAGACTAAAGCCAGATGTTCCAGTTGGAAATAAGGCAATGCTCTTGTCAGGGTGACTGACTCCTGGAGCATACTACCAACCAGAATGGTGGGTTCCTCACCTTTTGACACCTTCAGTTCAAACTTGGATGCTATCTAGAAGCTCAAAACAGTTTATTGGGCTTGAATCAGGCATGGCTGAGCGATATTCAGTGTTCAGAACTACCGTCCCCTCATGACAATAATATCTGTTACTATCTCCCGCTAAGATTTGCTCAACAAAATGGGTAGACGGCCATTTTATCTGCCTTCAACATAACTTGGAGCATCCTTTGAGGAAATATAGAAAGTTAGAGTTGGAAGGGACCTCAGGAGGTCATCTAGTCCAACCCCCTGCTCAAAGCAGGAGCATCCTCAACTAGAGCATCCCAGCCAAAGGTTTGTCTAGCCAAGTTTTGAAAACTCCCAAGGATGGAGATTTCACCACCTCCCTGGGTAACCTGTTCCAGTGCTTTACTACCCTCCTAGTGAGAAAATTCTTCCTAATATCTAACCTAAACTTCCCTTGCTGTATCTTGAGACCGTTGCTTCTTGTTCTGTCATCTGCCCCCGCTGAGAACAGTCCAGTTCCATCGTCTTTCGAATCTCCCTTCAGGTAGTTGAAGGCTGCTGTTAGGGCTGTGCGAGGCTTCAGACAGAGCTTCGGATCTGGAGAAGCTTCGGATGCTTTGGGGTCTGAAGTAGCACATCTGGGTCGAAGCACTGGCCTCATTCGGCTTCCTGAAGTGCTTTGTAGCCGCCTCGGAGATCTAGCCATAGGGTATCGTGGGGAAACAATAAAATATAATTTGTTGTTTTTTGTCTGATTTAGATAACATTTTCAGGGGATGGTAGACTCCATAGAGAGCATGAAGCCTGCCAAGTTTCAAGAAGATTGGTGCAGTCAGTCCCACAAGCACCCACGGCATGGGTTTTGTCCGTCAGCAGCTAGGGGTGCAGGGCCCCAGCCCCCTGTACCGTCTCCTTGGCAGCTGGCAGGCTTTGTGGCTGCAGCAGGGGCTCCCATCCCTGCACCTGTCACCCTGCTGTGCTTTAACACGCACGCTGTCGCCCACTGCATGAGTTTGGCTTGTTCGCAGCTTGAGGTGCAGTTCCCCCCAAACCCCTGCACTGATCTCCTTGAAACTTGGCAGGCTTTGTGGCCTCAGCAAGAGCCACCACCCCTGCAGTTTTCACCCCCCTGTGGTGTAACACACAAAAGTGACAGGAGTTTTGCTTTCAAGAATTGGGGGGGGTACAGTTCCCCCCAAACCCCTGCACTGATCTTCTTGAAACTTGGCAGGTTTCATGCACTCGGCAGAGGCTACCATCTCGGCATGTTTTATCCAAATTGAACAAAAAACTACAAAGTTAGGTAGTTCATTGATTCCCCATTATACCCTATGGACAGATCTCGAAGGCGGCTCTGAAGCTTTGGAGCCGCTTCGGCTGGATCGAGGCAGAAACCCGATCCGGAGCTCTGAATCAGATCATGGCCATCTGAAGCAGCTGGATCCAAAGCCAGATTGCCAACTCACGCAGGCCTAGCTGCTAATAAGGTCCCTCTCAGTCTTGTCTCCTCTAAACTAAATAAGCCCAGTTCCCTCAGTCTTTCCTCCTCATAAGTCATATCCCCCAGCCCCCTCACTCGTTTTGTCACCCTCTGCTGGACTCTCTCCAATTCAACCTCATCCTTTCAGTAGTGGGAGGCCCAAAACTGAACGCCAGACTCCAGATGTGGCCTCACCAGTGCTGAATAGAGGGGAAGAATCACTTCCCTTGACTTGGTGGCAGCACTCCCACCAGTGCAGCCCAGGATGTCGTTAGCCTTCTTGGCAACAAGGGCACACTGCTGGCCCATATTTAGCTTATTGTCCACTGTAGCCCCCAGGTCCTCTTCTGCAGAGCTGCTGCCCAGCCAGTCACCCCCAGCCTGTACCGGTGCACAGGACTGCTCCGTCCTAAGTGCAGGACTTTGCATTTGTCCTTGTTCAACCGTATGAGATCCCTTTTGGCCCAATCCTCCAATTTGTCATGGTCCCCATAACTTGAAAAGGTTTTTTGTTTTGTTTTTTGGGGTTTTTTAAAGTTATATTCCCTGTTTATTCCTTCCCCCACCTTCTTTGTTGTTTTAACTTAGAACTTCAGATTTCATTTAGCTTTGAAGATGTTGAGAGGATGCATGAAATGACACCTGAAGAATCAAGATGGTTTGGGGAAGAGAGAAGGATTTTTAGTTGCAAAAACCTCTTTGGTTTTAGTTTGCTCTTAATACCTATTCAGTGCTAATGACTAGAGACCATTTTGGAGAAAAACACTTTATTATGGACTCATGATGCACAATGCATATCTCTGAGAAAAGGTCAGAATTGATGTTTTTGATATTTTGAAGCAAGAGCAAAAAACATCATTTGATGGGGGGGAGAGGAGGAGAAATTAGAGAGATTGCAGGGAAAGAGTTTATGTAATTTAAGGTCTTCTCTTATTTTAAGATGGTTTCTCCAGATCACACTTATACAGCATTGTGAATAGCAACATACCTTTTCATTGGCTCAGTGAGAAAATGTACTTAATGCAAATTAGTGCCTATTTGCCATGAACACCTGGAAGCCAGGGTCTGGATCTAACTAACCACACTGAGTATATGGGAAGTTTTATTTCCTGGAGGCTGCCATGAGCTGATTTAGGCCTTTCAAGTACTTTCCAACTCGCTTGTATTCAGCTTCTTGTTCTAAGCATAAACATTTTTTGAAGGCAATAAAAATGCAACTTTTAAAAACAACAGGCTTGTGTTTGGATAGAGAACAGAGGAGGAAGCGCAGATGTGTAAATGCTTAAGGGTTAAACCTCTTCCCTTTAATTTTTATGATGGACATTGAACATCCAGGATAAACAAAACCCAGCAAATTACTCCTTATGCTCTGCTCAGCCGTCCAATCAGCTACCCATTTTTCCACCGTTACACGCAGCACTTGAAAGACGATTTAGGCCACTGAGAGGGCACCATGTCGGATGTGGAGGAAACACTCACTACTAGGAATTAACTTCAAGGCTTAAAACCACCACTTTTGTAAAATGGCGAAGATGCGTAGAAGAGTTTAGTGCTCAAACTTAGAGCAGGAACATTCCCAGAAAGAGCTGGGGGATTAAACAGAAGTAGTCAATTGTGGCTTTTTATCTAAGGTGGAATTCATCCCTACAAAGAGGGCCTGTACACTATCTTTATCAAGATGACTATTTATAGTCCTGTAACACAGTTGCATGTAAGATTGAGTCCGCAGTATACTAGCCACTGTACAAAGTAGTTATAAAAGACCCTGAAGAGTTTACAAGAGGTTTTATGTGCACTTGAGTTTCCAAAATTGGGCTTTTAATGGACTCTGAACACAACAGAAAAGACCATGGACTGCAAAAATCTTGCTCCAGTCATACCTAGAGATGGTGTTAGTAAACAGATAACATTGAGATTGCCTTGGGTGGGAAGCAGACCAAATGACTTGGTGTTTTATTAAGATGTAGAAAGGCAAAGAAACAAAACTCATTTTTTTTAAATGGAAAAGAAGCATTGTTTTCCAACTAGCTCTACCCAGAAACTGTAAGACTGTTTTATACAGTTCGTCATATAAGTACCAAGCAAGTCAGGGCTTCTTTTTCTCACCCAGTGGTCCTGGACACTTTTACTTTAATTCTCAGTGACAAGACATGAGGAGCAACCCTTGTTTCTTCAAATGCCAAATGAAGGCCAACGTGCATACTGCAGCACTTTAGCTTGGGGTTTGCAAAATGCCTCTCTGAGTACCTGAGCACTGACGATCAAGGCAGTTAGCTTGAAATGGTCCTCTTTTAATATTTTTGAGGTATCGTTGCTGTATAGTTGCAAGTTTGCAATGTGGTAGGAGCACCCAATAATTTAATGTCACATGCTCCTTTCTAGGATGGGAACAGATGGTTGTGGTCAGGTAGTGGGCTCATGCATTGTACTTTCCCCCCCCCTTGAGTAAAACAAAACCTGTGGTAGAGAGTGGTCCTTCTAAAAACAATTTCTTTTGTGGGGCTGTTCTTACGCAGCTCTGAGAGTGAATTTTGAATCTAGCCCATTGGTGGTAGGCAGCTGCACCAAAGACATGTTTACCAGCCTGGATTTTTCAGTTTACTAGTTGAGTAGTGCCTTATTCCCCATGTCTATCAATAAGACCACGTGGAAGTAGGGCAGTGTGCAGTCTGAATACAACCATCAGAATCTGGCCCATAATTTTCATGCTACAGTGTAATCAGTCAAGCCTTTGAACTCCATTTTGTATCAAAATTAATTACACCACAGTTTAATTGCTGGATTTAAGTACATACAGTGAAAGCTTTCTCTATGCATTGTAAATATACGTTTTACATGATTTTTAAAAAAGCAGTTCAATTTAAACATGTTCTTCTACACACACAACGTTTGAAACCGGCTCTAAGCCCTTTCCTTACCCTCCGCCCCTTAAACAGAAGGAATTTCATGCACATTAAGGGATGAAACATGTCATTTGTCCCCCAACACATAAAGACAATGCAATGCCCTTTAACCGATTTAATGCATCTTCCCTTTCATTTCTTCTTTCGAGTTGGTGTTATTGTGGTAAGTGGAGATGTTGCTGCTATCTGTATCACAGGTCAGGCACGACTCAGTAAGCCTCAAAGGCAAGCACGATGGACTCCAAAATAGGTCTTGGTGGACCTTCTGCAACCCTTGGGCTGTTCTTTGTGCATCCAAGCTTTAACGAGAGGCTTCTTTTGTTCTTAGATTTACATTTTGTTTTCCACATCAGCCTTTATTTCTGCTTGAAGAATTCTTCTCCATGGTTCTCTTCCTGCTTGCTGCTGGCTGTGCAGTGCCCAGTGAATCAGTTCTGATAATTTCTGTTGGGATTAATTAATTAATTACTAATGTCTTGGGGCTAAAGTGTGTATTTGCATGTCAGAACACTGTACATAATCAACAAAATCACTCCGTTAGGGGCTTGACATTATGGATGTGGATTGTGAGATGGGTATGCTCAACCCCTATTTGTCAAAAGTTTGCCTACATTATTTATAGGCCACTTCTTTCTCTTTCCTGATGCCATTAAAGTTTGCATGTGTACAACTGGAAAATCAGAATGAGAACAGAAATAGGAAAGTTCAGGAGGCTAAGCTCATCAAGCTTGTCCATTTGTTGAAGCTGGAGAACTTCACTAATGGGACAGCTTTCCACATTTTTATATGGGGGTGGCAAGAGATCCATTATTTACATTTAAAGTTAATTTGTGCAACCTTTTCACAGGTGAGCAAACATTCACACAAGTAGCCATGTGAGCTTCCAACAAGCTAGCGGTATGAGTCTGTCAAGTGTTATAGGATGTATCCCATGAGAAGTCATGGGAAGATTTTTAACTTTGAAATTGTATTCATAGGGCTGTGCCCAATGGCAACCCAGCTATAAGCTGTGGAATAATGGAAATTTGTTAAATTTCTTTCTTTTTCATCTATGAAACCATAAATAGACTGTAATGGCTTAGAGAGAGAGCTTCTGGTATATTATCCATAAGCAAATAGAAAGAGGGATTTGACTTGTACTCGTTGTCCGTAGCTTCAATCCCCTTGGCTCTAGTGTTAGCAGAACTGGTTCCCCAAACATCTGGGCAGGGCTCTCTGTCAGCTTGCGACTGTGACCTCTATTTTCCTATACCAAGCCTCTGTGTACATGGTATTTGTTGGGATTTGATCATCTTGTGACTAGAACTTGCTGGGGCTCTGAATTATGTTACCTGCCTAAATGCTACAGGAAAGGACACCTGTATGGGGTAGGTTCAGTCTTCCCATTTCTTATGGTAAGGTACAGGACAAAATGCTAACTCAGCTGTACTAAGATGGGGGGTTAATGGGTATTAATCTGCTCTGAGGAACAAGGTGGGGGAAGGAATCCTAATTGATCAGTACAGGAGCAAAGACCCCAAAATGAAGCCAATAAATGAAGTGTGCAAGTTTCTGAATTTCTCTGCTGCTTCCTTAGCTACCCATAGGCTTAGTATAGATAGCCAAAAAGACCAAGGCTGAATTGAGTCAATCTTTGCAGGTTTGTCTGAGCTCTGTCGATTAAATTGATAAGCAAGCAAGCAGACTTCATTTTTGTTTCTGGAAATGCAGTCGCATATCTGCAGTGGCTTATGCCACAAGCTTATGCCTCCCTGGCTAAGGCTAGCCCACCCTCCTGCAAGGGGATGCTTGTGGGGGAGGTGCAAAGCATCCTGGGATGCTGGGGGACTGACTGAGAGTTAACTTGAGTATGGGACAGAAGTTCAGTAAACCAATCCAACTTAAATCAGTTAAGTCTGTTACTACATCCATCCATGTTTATCTTAAACCAGTTTCAGCCATTTTGAAAGTGGTTTACGTGCACTGGATTTCTGTTGCGTTACAGATTTGAACCAGTTTCCGATCACTTATACTGGTTTCTGTCCCTAGCCACATGCGTTTTGTGACCGCCACAAACGATTACAATTGGGAGGCTGAGAAGTAACACAAAAAGACGACAACTCTGTACAGATGCCCTCTTTAGACCTAAACCTCCTCCCAGATCCTGACTCATCTAAGAAGTTTTGGCAGAGAGGTGCTTAAACAATCCAAGAGTCCCTTTAGAGAGAAGCAGAAATCGACACCCTGGTTCTACATCCCACTTGGAGCTGTCGCTGAATCGCGTGGCTCTCGATTCTCTCCCCCTTTTTCCTCTGTGACAACACAATTACAAAAGCAGGTTCCTGGGATTGTAAGAATCATCTTCGTTGCACAAAATGTATATGTGAATCCAGCAGAACGGATTCACCAATATACAGTTTTTCATGTTCAACAATGTGGTTTACATGAGGTTCAAAACCAGGCCTGTTTACATTTCAGCCCCGGGTATTTTGGTTGTCTAACCAGGTACATGTGCAAGATTGGTATCAATCAAAAGTTCTAAGTGTGCGTGAAAATGCAACAGATGGTTTTGAGGCTGGACAGTATTTAAAGGATTTAAAGTCATCAAGGTTTCATTCTTCTGGTGAAGTTGCTGCCATAACAAAAAGGAAAAGTGAATATGGGTGACTTAAACTGCAGCCATTCCAGAAGATAACCTTGCTTTGGCTTTTGTTATCTTCATTTTAAAGGAAAAAAGATGAGGGGTGCTAGTGCCAGTGTTATTTTGTTTTATATGGTATGAGACAATCCTTTCTTCTTCAGGCATTAAGGATAGCCTTTAATGAATGTCATGTGCACAACTGGATTTGAAAACTAGACATGCAGCTGCCATTGCTGCATGCAAAAACCCAGTACTCATATGCACAACTGAGTAGGACTAGCCACAATTATGCATGTATTTTTTTGGCATGAAGTTTTACATGTAACCGGAACCCACTGTTTAAGTGGAGGGATGAAACCCCGCTCTTAGATATGCTCCAAGGCCACCGAGAATTGGAATGAAAAACAGAGGAGAGTAAAAAATGTGCTTTTTTGTTTTGAAATGATGGCTTTTTCCCAACTTCCCAATGCCCTCCTCTGTTCTTCTGACTATTAAAAACTGAAAAAAATAAATAGGGGAAATATCTATTTTTCATAACTTTACATTATAAACATGACAAGTAGGCAAGCCTGCTATTTCATCTCACTTGCCTTTTTTTTTTTCTTGTTCAAGTGAAAAAAGAGAGAGGAACATTTTGGGGATCACTGAAATTTAAAAAGAGTATGTTTTAGCTTCAAAAAAACCCAACAACAACAACCCTGAAATGTAACAACATAAGGGATGGGAAATGTTGTCCCCAAAATGTTACCCAGGAAATTTAAAATTTTTGTAATTTTTAAAAATTTCACAGGAACCATATCCTATTTTTGACCAGGTCTATTTAACAGGTGAGGGACTCTGTAATGTTTTTAATTCCCATTTTTCAGAGGAACTGACCTCTCATTGAAGTTCATGGGATTGAGAAGCAGTACTTAATAGACGTGTACCAATTACATACCGGCTGAGAGGCTGGGTCATCTCTCAAATACCAGATCTTGGGTAGAAGACAGTTCTGGATGTTTTAACAAGCAGGGACACAGCTCTTTTCAGGATTGCTTTGTCGTATAACTAGTTGAACCTAAATATGAATGCTGCTGAGTCTAAGTGAAATCCTCCCTCCTGCTCCTGTACATTGTGTGTAGTGTGAGGGGGAGAGAGACATACAGCCATGTTGTGCATTGTAATCGAGCTCTACCCAAAGGGTGGTCTGACCTTTTATTATTGTCCTCCTAGCATTGCCTTCTAATCCTTTCCAGTTGCTGTGGAGGACCAAGACTCTTATGACAACTTCACACTGTCTGAAAAGGTCAAAATGGCATAACAGAGATCTGAAAGCTCGATATCCAGCTAGGGAAGTATTGCTCTAATGTTGTCACCGAAGACTGTGGCCTAAGCCATAGTTAGGGACATATGGTGAGCCTAGGTGTGGAGGAGATGAACTGAGGATGGGACCGCCTTATATAGTACTAAGTGGATCCAGGCAGGGTTATGGCTCGTTGGAAAACCATGGAAGTGTCAATAATTTGGGCAGGTCCTGAGGGCTAAGAAAGTAACGCTGGAGACATCTGAGCAACCACAGACAGTTCAAATCTGCTCTAGTCCTCCTGTCCTCTATACGGGCTACAGTTCTGTGACCTGTGCCCAGAACAGTGTTTAATGCTTTACTTTTAGGGATGGGATTTTTCCAGGGGAGTGACCAATGAGGTTTGGGTACCTAGCTTTCTCAAGCCTTTGGTTCATGTGTTGGATGAGTTGGTTCCTGGTTAGTATCCAGCTCTTAGTCTAGCTTTCTATCTCTATTTAGGTTTCTTCGGTGTTTGGGAGTTTTGCTCTTCTGCATCTTTCGCATTTATGTTCTCCATCATTAAGTCACGTGTTCCATCCCAGAGAAATGAAAGGTAATCTCTCTCTCATTGTCCCAGTCTGGATCACATTCTTGGTTAGTCCCCAGCCCTTTAATCAGTCCCCATTTGCAAAGCCTGTCTTCCACAGTATTTCACAGGGTATTTTTTTTTTTTTTATTGTTGGACTTCATCTGGTACAAAGGTTTAAACTACAGAAGTAATTTAAAATATTGTGGCATTTCCTTTCTTAATTAATCCCAACTGTTTTCCTTGGTAGTACAGAAAGTATCAGCATTTGATGAGGACGTTATGGCTTCATCGCTGTGGCAGTAGATTCTTCCTGCCGAGTCTGTAAACAGCACACAAGCTACAGAGTTCAGGCTTCGTGTTCTGGCTTTCATTAGAGTCCAGACTAGAGGAGCACCCAGCTGTGTCTTCCTGTAAGGTCTGTCAGTCTTCCAAAGCTTGTTAACATGCTAATATAAAAGGAAATAGGGCTGACTTCAAGGAATTTACAACTAGTCTGAAACTTCAAAGACGAAAGCTACATCTATTCAATACGACGACGACGACAAGAATCCTATCATAAAAGTTGTGTTCGAATACCAAAGACAGATCTGTGCGTCGTGAGCAATCAAGCCATCATCCATGGTTTTACATGCTATCTGCAAACGCAGAACCTTGTATACCTTCTGAAATGTTCCTAATGGGTAGGTCAGGATAAATCCATATTCAGCTCACATATAATGACACACTAGGTCTAACCACCTTACCTTAAAGAGCTGACGTGCATAAGTGAGCTGGATATGAATACAAGGGTTGCCAACTGAAATACCTCCTTTGACTTCAAGGAAGTTACTCCGGTTCATAACAGCTGATGATTTGATCTGCTCTGAGCAAACATCTCAGCACGCAGAGCTGACGTTTTTAATGGCTTCCTCAAACAGATGTGCAGACAAGGTGGAACGCGTTCGCATGCCATTACCGAACAGAAATCTCTCTGGTGCTCAAGAAGGGCAGGGCGCTCTTTGTGCCAAAGGATGACTCGCTCTACAAGTTGTTTGGGGCAATTCTAATATCGGCAGAACTATTTGATCACAATGAAATATTAATAGGAAGAAGTAATAACAAACCTGCCACGCCTGCCGATAGCACTAATTGGTACCCAGGTTTATAGGTCTTCCCAGGTAGTGACCATGAGCAGTAGTTCGTTTTCCTATGCAGCAGCGGTGCCTTCAGGTGAGACATGAGGCATAGAGCACATGAAGCCAGGGACAGCCTGGGTCAGCTGGCACTGCCCATCACTAAATGCCCTGACCGGACCTTTTCTGGGGGTAGCTGGAGGGTTTGCAGACTAATTCTGCTGAGTGCCTCTTGCAAACTTTTTGAATTCAGTAGGAGCTCTCAGGACTTGGGAGGAGGGATTTAGGATGACGATTAGAAAGACTGGCCCACGTTAGTCAGCAGAGTTTTAAGTTGGGTAACTTTCATAAGCACTAACAAACTCCTAGATAATGCTGTTTATTAGTCATGGCTTATAGCTGCACAGAAAAAGCTCAGCATTAAGTAACATCCCATGATTTTATTGTTCTATTGTAGACTTTTCCTATTAACATTCTTCTAGTAGGAACTGGAAGAATTTATGCACAGTGCTGAAAGTCATATCGCGCAGCTGATGTAATTATACCTCGAATGGTTTAAGCCTTAGGAACCGGAGTAGCGGATAATGTTCATCTTGGGATACTCTGGAGCATTTCTGGAGTGACCTCTGTATAGTGAGACTGGATTTTATGTGCTCAGAAACTAGGAGACACCCTCATGTATAAACATTTGGCCAACTTATTATTAAGTTGGTTTGGTCACTTGAAATATTAAAAACTCAACTCAACTGAACAAAACAACAGCAACAACAAGAAAATGACGAAGTAGCATATAAACTTGGCTGCTGTTCACACTGTTCTTTCTCTGACAGCTTGTTAAAAACATTGGTAGAATAGGTGCTACTGTTATACTTTTGTTATTCGGTGCTAATTAGAACAAACTTAAGCAGAATCAAAAATTCTTTCCAAAGAAAACTGATTGTTTTAATTGGAATTAAAGAAAACCCCAGTGCCGTGTTGGAGTATGGAAGGCCAGAGAAAGCAATTTCACGTGTCAGATTTGCTTATCAATCTGAATGTTGCTTATTGCTAAAGAATTGTACTACGAGAGCTAGTAGTTCAGACACTGCAGTACAAATGCATCGAACTAACCAGTAGTTGGGATGTTTCCCTTGCAGAGTGTTTGGAAATGGAGTATTTTAAGTGGATGGAGTTAGGTGATTGATATACATTTGGCAACTATTTTATGAAGTGTTAAGACTTTAGTTTGAGCTCAGTTATGGGTGTGCCTTGTATCACAACCCTTTCTGGTGACAGATGTTTCTGTGTACAGCAAAACTGCTGTGGTTCTACTGCATATATGGGTGGCAAGGTCTGAATGACGGGACTACTGCCTGCGTGCCCTCTGTCTGCAGCATGGGAGCTTCTTCTGGTGCAGCTGCAAGCGTGCAATACTACGGCCAGCCCCTGGCCTTTAAGTAAGACATCTCTCTTTCTTCCAAACTCAATGCAAGTGCAAAATGGCCAGCTTAGCTACTTAGGCTGTGTTTGGTGTTTAATAGAGCTGTTTTCTCTAAGAGATGGCTCCATACAAGCAGTCTTGTTTCATGAGACTCCTTACTGTTGCACCTGGGATTTGTAATGTAGTGGCTCTTTATTGGTTGAAGAACTAATATAAATTCAGAGGCACTGAGAGGATTAGGTATTAAATGAAATGATCGTGAGTAACCTGGCCAGAAATCCCAGGAGAAGAGAAGTGACCAGCCTGTATAACTCGCTTACCCTCAAGAGAAGGTGTAAAGTCCTAAGAAATGTTTGCAGGCCTCTGTGAGTGCTAGCTGATCTTCTTGAATCCTATTCAATTTAACATTCATGACTGACAGCAAAGATGATAGGCAATGTCCCGATACAGAAGATGCATTGGGACTGATCAGGCTGGACAGGTCTGAGAAGAAAACGTTGTACCATCATCTTCTCCGGGAAGGCGAGGTAGATGAAGCAGGGAACTGAAGGGTAGCAGGTTGCCTATCAATTCTTCCCTTATGTATCCAATTATAGACATACCATGTTTGCACTCATCAGCAGTTGGCCGGATATTCTGTATATTAAGCTTTGCAGGTTGTTTCTCAGATATAATTAAATTCTACATCATTATGATTACTATAATCATCTCAATTGGATGAGTCCTTCCATGCACAGGAATTTCCATTGGGTCATGATAGTGACCTAGAATGTCTGTCTTTCTGTTGGTTTTAATCAGCCTAATCGGTGTCATAATCTTGGCTTCTTTGATTCCTTGGGTTACAGAACCTCAAAGGTGGAATGGGGGGAAAAGGAGCAAGAGCTTGACAGTGAAATAAATGCAGGGCTCAGCATATTAAGAATATCTTTGACTAGTACAAGAAATGCATAATGTACGTTGCTGCGCACGTGGCGCTTTTGATGCAGCCAGAGGTTCTCAGGCTTCTTTCAAGAGGACAGGCAAAATGAAAGGAGAGAGTGAGGCAATATTATCAAATTCATGGGAATGGTGCTAAGTATGATATGGTGGATCAGTTGCCCTCCTGTCAAACAGGACTTGATATTCTCAGAGGATAATGGTGGGAGACACTGCGTCATGAGCTGATAAGGTCATATTAAATGAAATGTAACTGTTATTAGGTTACACTCAGTTGTCCCCTTAGGGTGTTTGTGGTCATGTGCGGATGCATGCATTTATAGCAGTTGGTGGATATTAGCACAAAGGTGATGGCTACCAAGATAACACATTTAATTAAAAGAAAATTAAACATCTTGGAAAATGTTAATACAGCTTAAAATCGAGGATAAATGTAGACCTTTAATCATAGAAAAGTAAGGCTGGAAGGGACCTGAGAGAGATATCTAGTCCCAGGCAATGATCATTTCTTTCTAAACCATCCCAGCGAAGTATTTGCCTAACCTGCATTTCAAAACTTTCAGGGATGGAGATTTCCCATTCTTTCAATGTAATCCATTGTAGTGTTTAACCACCTTCACAGTAAGAAAGAACTTTCTAATATCCAGGCTCAATTTCCCTCATTGTACATTGAAGCCCCTTATTTCTTATCGTGTCCTGTGTGGACACAGGTATTAGTTGATCCCAAGTTTCTTAATAAGACCCCTCTCTTTGCATTTGAAGACCATTATCCAATCTTTTCTCAGTCTTCTCTTCTCCAGACTAAATAATCCTAGGTCTTCCGACCTTTCCTTATATGTCATGTTTTCTTGTACCTTGATGGCGAAGATGTTTTGTCTTTGTGTGATGACCCTCAGAGTGTCTGAAACTAGATCTGGCATCGGTGAGAGTGATCTATTACTGTTATTTACTATTATATGAATTCTACTGGGTTTAGTCTTGGACCAAATGCCATTATGGTCAGTGCCATTTAAGCGGAGAAGAAGAAGATGGTGCTGGCACCACAGAGCTGCAATCTAAAAGAAGTGAAAAAGTTTGCCGTTTATAAGGGCACAACCGGACAATGTTCCCTTGCTCTTCGTAATTAGTTTACAGAGGCCATGTGATGCTAATGATTTGGCGTTATGGCATGATTTGGCATATTATTCCAGGAGAGAGCAGTGGGCCCATTATTACCAGGTGCCCAAGTTTCAATGAAAGCCGAGGGTGCTGAGCTCCTCCTAGAACCAAGTTCATCGCTGGCAGCCTGGAGAAAGCATGTCCAAAGTGGGTTGGAGTAAGGAATTTTTAGGAAAATTAAAAACCAGACTTAAAAAGAAAATCAGGTTCAACAGAAAGCTCGTGCAAAATTGGTGTTAAAGTGGTTATAGAATTTGCTTAGGAAAACCTTATTTCTTAACATAGCCTTAAGAGTCTGGCACATTTATAATGTTGGTAATCCATCTGCTGACATTTTATCTTATTCTTACTGGGTTTGTTTTATGTTTGGGCTTTTGATACCACAAGCTTGCTCGATACAGTGTTATTAAAGCCACAGGGCTGGTAGAAACAAATTACCCAGCACAGTTAATTGCACTCAAATCACTCTTTATCTTGTTCAGGTGAAATGCTTATCTCGATTTTGTTTTGAAGGGAAGGATCTCTAGCAGGCACAAACTTTCAGAAAGTGATTCAGAGCTGGGCACACCCAGAGGTTTTCCAAGTGCAAAATTAAGATGTCATTAATGATCATCGGGTCATTTGATCCTACAATATTTTTTTTCTTAGGCCTTGGAAAGCTTTGTGCCGTGGTAAACCAGTTAATGGAAAAATGCGTTTCAGATTATTCACAAGTTCAAGGCTTTTGTGGTTGGACAGCTTTTTTAGGGGAGAAAGATCATTTTAGGACAAGTGTGAGAGACCCCTTGTACTGAGTAGCACCTCCATTGGATGTGTAAGTGCAGAGTCAATTGGAAAAAATGGAAATGTAGAAACTCTTTGTCGTTGCAATCTCTAATTTTGGCAAAAGGTCAGTGCTTTCTGCTTGGTTCCTTCATTGGTCATCTCTATGGAGCAGTGCCACTTTGCACTAAGTTTAGAAGGGTTTTCTTGTTTCTTTGTTTTAACCAGCTCCATTGCGACGGTTGTAGTGATTCAAGCCGAAGCTTAACAGACTGTTGTGCCCATGCCCTGAGATAAATTAGTTTCCCCTCATGACAGCACATGCATCCTAGTATAAATAACCTTGAGCAGCTTGCTGGGTGTCATTTGGTGGGCTGATATTTTGCTTGATTGTGAATTGACGGTGTTGGAATTCAAATGCTGGGGTCCATTAGTGAAGGGAAGGACTAAGTCAAAATATTTTCTAGGGAAAGTACACCTAAACTGACTTGTTCAAGACTTGCAAGGGATTGTTAATCTGCCTGCACTTCTTCCTTTTGTTTCAAGGTGTTTCCAGCAATTTTAATCAGTATGTTGACAAGGTATTCAAAACAGCTTCCTGGTCAAAGAGTATAAAGTATACGTACGATGAAGTAGATGAAGAATGGAGGGCAGCACCAAAATGGAAAACACGATTTTTGCCTTTTGAACCTGCAGTACCCATGGGGGAAGCAAAGATCAAGTCCTGGGTTTGTTGCAATAATTGGCAGAACTCCCACTGACTTCACTAGGGCCAGGATTTCACCCTGGTGAAAGTATGTATTTGGCAAAGGTCTGACTTGTATTCTGTTGGTTTGTGGCACATTCAGGATTGTTATGGTCTGGTGGAAAGTAGCCATGCAGCTGGTTCGATAGACCATTGCTAAGATGTTTACTAACGCTAAGGTGACTTGGCATTCGTGAATCTAGCCCTTAAGAGTGACCTTCATTTCTTCATTTATTTCTTCATTTATTTTTGCAGATGTTTCAGAAAGATTCAATTTCCCCTTTGCTGTCATACATGCTGGAATAAAAGGCCACATTGCACAACGTAACATTTGGTAGAGAAGCATGCCCAGAGTAAAAGGAACTGAACAATTTATTTACAGGATGAGGATAAATACACTTATCCCATTTTCTGTTCATGAATCTGTTCTGTTGCCTGGAATATGCTTGAGGAAATAGTTGTCATTATTAGAACCGATTTCTTGACTTATTCTTGGTCTGTAGCTCGTTTGCTAGCTCCTTGCTGTAGGTTTCCCCTATTCAAATTCAAGCTATTTTGATGGAGCTTTTTAGGTCATATAATTTGGCTGTTTTCACGGTACAAAGGCTTATTGAATGCAAGTTCAAAATTCACTTTATGTGCATATTTCCCCACATTTATTTAAAATTAAAATCAACCCCATACAGATGTTGTTTCAATGATCTATAGCTCCTTTTAAGTCCTAATTAAGTAATACTTTGAGGATTTAAGTGGCAGTTCTAGCTCCGGTCTTTTGGCTCTGCCCCTTGGCGCAGGAATGAGACTCGCTGTCCGTAAAGAGCGTTTCAGACAAGCTCATTTTCCAGAATAAGCTTAGAAAGCAAATTTCAAAAGCACCTTGAATCCAGAGGAACAGGATTTCAGTATCTGAAGAGAGATTCACAGAGCGCTTTTTTTTTGGCAGCCTTCTCTCAGTTCTAATAATAAGTGTAAGTGTGGATCATTTGAGCGCTGTCGCTCCCCTTCCAGCTTGCTGTGAATTCTGCAGGGGAATATTTCCTTTTCTGGAGGGCTGTTTATTGGAAAACAAAGCGTTCTCGGGCTAAATTCTCCTCTCGGATATGCAGCGTGGATCTCTAAACATGTAATTTAAGCTGGGAGCTGAGAGACTGACTGCAGCCCACGCACCAGACGTTTGACCTGCTGGTATTGTGCCCTCTTCAAACCGTAGTCCTCTGAGCTGCCGACGCCGTGCCGTACACTGGATGTTCTGTTCTGTTCAGTTCAGGTTCGTCTTCTGTGAACCCCTCAGGGGCAGATACACCACACATGCATAAAATGGATATTACATGTTTGCACTCAGCGCTTCATGGCGTCTGAGGGATAGGACCCATTATCTCTTGCTCTCACTTCTCTGGTGTAAAAATATTCCATCAGCTTATAACTATTTTATCTTTCACTGACTCCTGTGCTCCCTGGGGGCTAGCAAACCATCCCAGTTACATCTCCCAATTTGCGAAGAAAAGAAATTTCTCAGCTGCAAAGAAGTTTAGATGACTTTAAGGAGGTGTTTGTCCCCTGCAAGCCAGTCAAGCTCTGCTCCTCTTTTTGCTATGACACCGTGTCCAACGGTTCATCCTCTTTCCCCTGTCTCTAGGGAGGACCCTTCTGTTGAACAAGCATTTGAGAGTCATGGCTAAATGTTTCAAGAGGCATCATGCACTGTGGGAAAAAATACCTGTCTAGGATTTAAATGCTTCCCAGGGCTTTTGCATTTATGCCTTTCAGAAGTTGGTTGTGATGAAGGTCCATTGCACCAGTAGTTCAAAAAATGAACAGCCACTGTGACTTCCTAAACTGGTTCCTTTTCCACTGCTGTAGAAACACTTCTTTTAGTCAATATGTTAAGCACTCGTTAAAAGTGTCAGTTCCCATTTGCATACAAGATTAGCTAGAAACATCGAGTCTTAGTTTTTATTAAGTGCATTTCATCACTGATAGATGCAAGCCATAGTTATGTAGAGCAGCTCATGACATGTTACCACAACATGTGTTTGAGACTGTTTCAAAAGGAGAATACAACGATCACAGGGGTTTGATAGTGAAAAGCTCATTTATTAACTCCTGCACAAAGGAGTTCAGCCATTTAAAAGAGCCCCCAAGCAAATTACTCCATCTCTGTTCCTTATTTATAAAATGGGGCTACTATGCAACTGGTCCACAGGGAAGTTACGAGACTATATACATTTTTATATATATAAAATTTGTACGGCTCACTGAAAATCTTGGATGGAAGGTGCTATAGCAATGCAAGATATTATTATGAAATCTTGATATAATTAGAGAGCTCCTAATAATTTTCTACATAATTGGCAGTTGGGATGGATTGAGCGAGGTATGGCGTGGATTAAGAAATTGGGGAATGCTAGTACTTGCCCTCCTACGCGGTAGAACACCATCTTCTCCATTTGCGGTGTGTTTTGGGAAACTGTGGTCCTGCTGCTCTTGCTATTATCGTTTGCAGTCACAAGCCGGTAACTGCATCACGTTTCGTTTGACTCGTGAGACAAGCTAGCAGCAATTTTGCATGGCAAGCACTTCAGGGTCGTGATGCCACGGGAAATTGTTAGCTGGCATGGAGCAGAATGAGTTTGCAAGGGCACTGATGTTGATGCTACCATCTTTCCATGATGCCCCCCTAATAACGTGTTGTTCTTGCAAGTCTAACCCAAGTCACCCCAAAATCTCAAGATCTTTTTACAAACGATAATTGCTCAGTCTCTGAGGCAGGTAAGTGATCAATTTCTAATTGCAAACCTGTTCACAGAAGCAAAAAAAGGATCGCAAATCCTGCTGCAAGTAAACACCCGTGAAACTGTTCTCACTAAAAGTTCTCTCCTGGTTGTTATTATTACAGCAAAATAAAACAGCAAAATGAACTCAAGAGTTTGAACAGGTCCTGAAAGCAGCAAAAGGCAGCCTTCTAATCCATGAACAAAAATAACATCACATGACTTAGCAAGGGATGAACAATTCTACTTAAATAATGAACAGTACGTACAAAGGAGGGAGTTCAATTTATAAGGAACCCTCGGGCCTAGAAGTGGTTTTGCAAATAATTGTGGACGTCAAACAATTCCCTCCTCCCTCCCCAAATCATAGCTTGCTTTAGATTGCTTTTGAATAGAAGTGCTAAAATGCTTAAACACGGCAATGAATTATTCAGCTAGCAGTTATTCATTTTACAGAGGGACATCGTGAGATGGAGGGAAAATGACCCTCCCGCACTGGCAGAGCAAACTGTGAGCAGCCTGGGAATGATATGCAGTTCTAGTTGCAAAGCGTGCACTCGCACCTCCAGTGAAATCGCGCGTAAGCCTGGACGTAGCCTTCCTTAAGGCTGTGCTTCATATGATGGCATACAGAGATACTGCATCGTTAAAGAAAGACGAGCCCTTTTAATGTTAAATATACAAGTAATTTACATAACTAATTTGCAAAGTGAAAATGGTGCTCAGCAAAAATAAGCTTTTTGACAAGCAAGTGCAAACATCATCAGAAGGGTGGCAGATCTCCTTCTGATGAGACTACTCAGATGCGTGTGTCTGTGTCTTGAGGGGGGGTGCTTTATCCTCTTGTATGGGTCTTACTATTGTATGTGAAATTGAGAATTAAAACCATCCCACTCGGATGATTTATTTGGGGCTTTAGCATCAGGAGCATGTGTCTGCTGAGCTTGTTGTGCCTAACGTTGTTTAAACAAATGCAAAACTATTATGAAACACCAACTGCTTTCAACCATCTGACATAATTTAACTCCACTTAAAGATGGTGATTAGAAGAGAGATCACAAGATGCCTTAGATTAATGCAGAATAAATATGGAAAGGGAGTGAAAAATACTACTACAGAATTGAAGAGATGTTGCTGGATTAAAAAAATGACGTAAAGAAACCCTCTTGACAGAACAAGGAGCAACAGTCTCAAGTTGCAGCAAGGAAAATTTAGACTGAATATTAGGAAAAACTTTCTCATTGGGAGGGTGGTAAAGCACTGGGACGGGTTACCCAGAGAGGTGGTGGGATCTCCATCCTTGGAGGTTTTTTAAGGCCTGGCTTGACAAAGCCCAGGCTGGGATCATCTACTTGGGCATGGTCCTGCCTTGACAAGGAGGTTGGACTAGATGACCTCCTGAGGTCCCTTCCAACCCTCATTTTCCGTGATTCTCTGTGTTCCTAATTTCACTTTAGCTGAGAGCCTAGATGGCTTGTGTTTCAGAAATGTTGGCTGTCTGCTGCTCTTATTGCTTCTCTGCACAAAATAAAGTGCATAGAAGCATTAAGATCCCCACATGTATGATTCTTTACGTCCTCAATTCACTCCTTTTCACCACTTATATTCCTCCACCCCCAACACGTGCTTTACTCAAGTTGGGAGAATAAATTTGGAGCAATCAGTTTCATTGTTCCTTCCTCTTTCATTACAGATCTAATCCAAAAGACCTTGGATCATGCCCTGACTGCGCAAAGCTATAATGTTTAGGTTGCAAATAGATTCATTTTACCTTGACATTAAAAATCCTGGAAAAATTGTTATTAGGATTTGCAAGCTCCATTTATTTGTTACGCAGAGACTACCCCACTTGGCAATATCTTTTTAGAACGTGCAGAATAGCACACGGTATGCTCGAGGTTTAGTGGTTAGCGCCGTCTTGGGGATGCCCGGTAGCGGCACATAACCTTCTTCCTGTCTGCTATTTCAACATCAATCAGTACGTCCATGTGAGATCTCACTAACTTCGGAGTCAAGACGCACTAAATTTGGGATGGGGGTGTAAGTGAGGACAGTGAGGTAGGTCTTTGGCAAAATCCCTCCTATGGAAATGCTGCTATTAACTTGCTTCCTAACTTTGCCTGTAGACATTTCTTTATCACACTGGCTCTGGTGATTAAAATGAATCTTTAATAAAGAAAGGAAAGAGAACATAATTCACTTTTAATACACCATGGATTTAAATCTTTATTGAGATTTGAAAGTTACAGCTCTCAGCAACCACAGAAAAGGAGCTATGTAGATAGGTATCTACAGGTTAAATGTACACAAAAAAAAGGAGAAGCTACATGATACAGTGCATAATGCCAGCTGACAAAGTTATGATCTGAACCTGATCCTACAAGCATTCACGCAGATGTGCAGAATTACTTGTGTGTGCGATCCCCTTTGTTCCTTGTGGAACGTCTCCTTTGAGTTATTTTTAAATGCATGAGCCTACAGGACTGGGTCATCTGGGTACATAGTGAAATCTTGTATTTTGCAGTCTGAAATACAATGTAGAAAAATTACTATACACAAATGTTGTTACGGATAATTTGGGACCTTAAAATGTGGTAAATAACAAAACAGGCTGTGTACAACCTTTGGGTTTGTATTTGCTTTCTTTTCTTTCCCTTCTTTCTCAGTACATGCACACACGTGCTGTTTCCTAAACATGTCCATAGCCTCAGCTGATGTAACGTGATGGGTCTCTCTTGAAAGCAGTGGCACTGAAGTGAATATCGGTGCCACTAATGATTTTCTTCACACTTAATAAGGGCACTAGCATTGGGAGCACAGAGTTCCTAAGCTTTTATTGTTAATTTTTAATAGCTATCTGGCTACCAAATAGCATCCCAGGACTTTCAGAAATGGTCATTTAAATGTTTGAAATTGCTAAATGCCTTATGAGAGAGACACCCCCCCCCCTTTGCCACTCAAATTCACTGAAAAAGGCAGAATTTCAGAACTGAGAAGTTATCTCGTCTTTTTGCTAATGTATATAATTACCCATGCAGGTGTTCCTAGCTCTTAGCATGGAAAAAAAACTGCTTGCCAGGATTTAAAACTATAGTAAGCAAAATAAACTCCCCCCACCCCCCCACCAGCATTTCTTGCTGAGGCAAGTGAACCTGAATTGTTTTTAAAACCATGTAATTAAACTACTATATATCATTTATTAAATCAGATGTCCCCACCCTTTCTTCTTTCAAGTTGTTTCTGAAACCACTTTTCTTCCAGGAGTCTATTAAGCAAGGGTCTTACCTTTGCAAAAGATTTCCAGATCGTGAAAACAAGCTAACAAAAATGCAACCCGAACAAACTATGCTGTTTTGCATCCTTACGCTATCCTCTTTCCTTTGTTAAATCCTTGCCCTATCTTCTGCTGGTTGTTACCTGCCTGAGGACTGATCCGGCTATCTCATGTGTCCACGCAGATAACATAGCCTATTTTGATCATCCCATCTGGGTTCCTGTATGACGCAGGCCATTGTTACAGCTAGGGCTTGTAATTTAGAAAGCTATCCAGTGATTCAGTGTTTTAAATACTTATTTTAAATATGTAGGAATTGACCTAAAATTGCCATAAAAATGCTTCACAGCCAACGAATCTAAAAGCTGACGCGAAAAAGTACAGAAGTTGTGTGCATGCAAAAGGTAAGCATGCAAACTGATTGTTTTGTGCATACAAAAGTGTTGTTTAGGTGCAGGCCAAAAACGCTCTCTTTTCAGGCTTTGCAGTTCACTCAACCTGTCTGAAAAAGCTGGGAGAAAAGGCTATATATCTTGAAGGTCTACCAAGTAAAGCTCTGCTGGACCAAGGGACTGTCTTAATACCACTTGGGACCTGTAGGGAAGCCCTCTACATATGCAAGCAGGATGAGGCCCAAAGTCCAAGGCTGGTCAGGAAGGGTCTATCTACTCTACAGTTTGCTGACTAGGGGAGTAGAGGAGAGCACCAAAATGCAAGTTCAGCCACGGTGCTGTTTTCCCTGCAACTGGGTCTAGGTGGAAGCTCACGGTAAAGTCATATACTCTCACACAACAAGTTTCCTGTGGCCAATACTGTCACTTTATTGAAATGCAGTGAAATAATTCATAGTGCTCATCACTAGGGACAGCCAAGGATTGGGAAAGGGCAGTTTCTCCTGTTCCTCCTTATGCACTGAAGCAGGACCACATTATAAATTTCAGGATTGGTCTTACCCCTTGTATCTTAAATGGACATTTCCTGTACTAAGCAATTTTATTACTGCTTTAACAAAATGGGAATGTTCTGTGTGGGACGAACAAAAGCATTATTTGGAGAAGACATCGAGAGAGTTGGAAACAATATTCCTTTTTATGTTGGTTGTTTCACATAGAACTGAAAAACAAAAAATCCAGTCCAAAAGCGGCAGGAATAGTCTTTTTTCCCCACCACAGTATCAATTTATAATAAATCAGATGTGAATTATAGATCAGGAAGAGTCAATGGCAATTCTGCTATAGGCCTAAAGCTAGATATACATTCATATACAGATGAATACCTTCCAGCCCCAATCTTGCCTTTTAGCCCATTTACAACAATGGCTTCTCTATGAAAAGTTACTGCCGCCACATTTTGTCATTTTATTGTGTTTAATGTCTTTTATTAGCTTGCAAATCTAATTAGGAAACCAATTGGCACACAGTTTGGAATGACAGGAACCCTGCCACCTATTTTTCTGGATACTTTGGTTTTACTTTATGGGTGGTCTTTGTTCCTGCAGGCTTATATGAATACCATATATTAGTTGTGCAAGTTCCCCCTTGATGTCTGTGTTGTATTGTACACATGTTGTCACTGTTTGACACTTAAACAATCCAGATTCTTACCCAGCCCATATTTAGTGCCATAATAAACTTCTGAGCATATGTTTTTGAGAGCAACACAGTAACATTCATCACTCCAATGTGACATGTAAATAAGCACTATTGGAGAGCACACATGCCTTCAGAGGGCAGCGCTGGACTGTAAGGTGTGCATTTTGGTGAACTTTATGACCTATGACCCCTTCTTGTTTTATTTTTTTGCTTCATCATAATTGAAGGAATAATTCAAGTGACTCAGAAAATTAGCCACAAACCCATGCTTTGCTTTCCAAACTGATCTTGCAGAAAAGATACCATGAACTAAAACCCTCAGCTCCAGTGAGTGAGACTTCTTGTATGGTTCAAACAATGGTTCAGTTTTGGGGAATTCTGTGCCTTTTGACTAGCTCAATGCTTTTGCAGAGACTAATTCAGGAAGAACCAGAAAAATACTAAAAATGTCAAAGAATGAAGACTAAAGGGACAAATTCCAAATGTGGCCCAGTCTTCCTTGGCTGGACAAACACATTGGGAATGTTGTCTGAGGAAGCAATAACATTTGACTCGGAGGAAGAAATGTTAAGTTCTGAAGATTTCGTGATCATTTAGAATGCAGCGTTGGGGGGTTTTCTAAGTGCAAGTTAAACATAGCTTGCATGTCTAATTTTTAAATAGCAGATTGCATATGTCAGAGACCATGGGTTGAATCACCAGGATAGCAGTTAGGGAACCATAATCTTTAAACAATTTCCGTGCCAAGAATTTATTCCTTCTCTACAAAGATCTCTTTAAAGGAACAAGTACTGAAGACATAAAGAAAGTTCCTCTTTCTTTCTTCTTAAGTTCTAAAAAAATAGGATCAATGGTAAGTGGATCATCTTAACTTCTTTCTTCAATTAATTCTTGGATTTCAAATGATCTGTGTTGCTGAGGGCAGGAGATCATATCAAAAATACATACTAAGTAGCAAAAGTAATTAGCTTAACAAGTGTCTTGCTGTAAGAATTACATTAGTAATTAAAGTTTCAGAAAGAGGTAAATGTATATGCATATAGGCAATGTTTAAATGTTGCATACAATAAACTAATTATTCCTAAGGGATGGTTTATAAGGAGCCTTACTGATCTGCCTGTTTTAAGTCTTTCATCCTCATGGTGTTGGGTTTTGTCTGCCATCTTTGTGATTGAAGAGGACTGCAGACAGAGAGACTGTGGTCAATCACGGGCCACTGTGCTTACTGTTGTGACAATCAGACTCTCCTCATCCAACAAACCATTAATAAGAAAATGTTCTACCAGTATTTGAGTAAAAATACTGTGGCTCAACAGGTGCTGGCCTCAGTAACACTCCAGTACACGCCATAAGCTGCTGATGCATCTGGTTTCCAGACAGGAGCTGGCAGGACCTAGGGACATCACTGAAGTTTTCATTTTGCCAATGCCTGCACCGTAAGGCTGCATCCAGATGTGCGTGGACATTTGGTTTCCCAGGGACAACTGGCAGCAGTGCACCTTGTCCTGCCACTGGTTGTCCCTGGAGAACGCCTGTGCCACGTGCACTCTGGCACATGACAAGTTACCCCAGATGAGGTAGGGGAGGCGAGAACCAGTACTGCGCTAGTCCAAGCAGCCTTACCTAGGCTCCGGCATTCTGCATTTTTGTCCGCAATTTTTTTTTGACCTCTGGGTGGGGTCAAAAAACCCCCTCGACATGGCTCCCTTGCAGCATGGAGACCAAGTGAACATGCTACTGCACTTGTGTCTGCAGCGCCACATACTACATGGCCATGCTTGTGTGGACATGGCCTAAGTGGCCTAAGATGCAACTTATCTGAGACCAGGTAAGGAAATCCACCGGTGCAGCCTTGCTCCTTAAGAGCAACGGACATTGCTCATTCTTTTCCCCGGAGACTGTCCAGCTGGAAAGGGATAAGTGGAAGTGAGACAGCTGTCTCAAAGTCCTAGCACCTATTTCCACACCAGTAATAGAGAAGGGCTTTTAAACATGATCATCCCATTGAAAAGTATAGGTATGCATCAGAGATGGGTCCAACCTGAGAACTCTGATCTTGGGTCTAAATCTTGCAAACAGTCCTTCTTGGGAAACCTGCCTCAGTCATCTTCCTCCCTTTGTCTCCATTCACCCCAGAGAACTGACTGTTCTCAGCTGGAACCAGAGCCAGACTTTTGACCACACTACATGTGGTGGCATGTAGAAGATACAGGAGAGCAGCTGAGTTCTCTGACACAGTTGAAAATATACTGCATTAGTTTTCAAGGCAGGACTTTCGAGTTTGAGTACTACGGTTGTCTAGTTTGATCAAGTATTAGGGTATTGAATCGTATCACTGTAAGAAACATGAAAACAGTTGCATGACCATAAGGTATATTCCATTATAGAATGAGGTTACAGAGCACCAAAACACCACTGTGTTGCAGTCACAAATGCAGCTTCTGGGGAGTTTTGTTATCGTTGCGTAAGCTTCACTGCTTCCAAGAAGATGACACTGATTCAGACGGAAAACACTAATTCAGTTCTTGCCAGCAGAGCCAATTGTCTCTTTGATTACATTAGACTGACAACTGGTTTTCAATGTCATTGTCAGCAGCAAGTTTCCGTACATAGAGCAGTGGAGCGTGAACCTGGGTCTCTATTTATTTATGTCCTTCCTTCAGTCCGTTTCTGCATTTGTGGATAAGGCTCTGATTTAACAGATCTAAACGTACCAGGTGGTTAGATGTTTTAAACCCCAGGTTTCAGCAGTGATTTTGTTTTTTCCTCATTTTTCGAGGCACAGCTCAGGTATACACATCAGAGCAAATCATTTATTTGATGAATTCACCTTCTGTTTGTTAGCCGTCTGCAGGCAGCCGATGACTCCCTTAAGTGCATTGGTCTGAAATGATTTGCTGGAGGTTTCTTTCTAAATCAGCCTTGATCGGTAGGCTGCGTGGGAGAAATTTCTTGCAAGTATTTGATATTCAAAATTTCACCACCCTTGGTTGGTGTTGATTGGACACAAAACTCACAGCCTACATTTCTGGGCCGTGATTGGCTCAGTGCAACTCATCTGCAATGTGATTGCATGAGGTGTGAACACGCTGGTGGGAGCTAATGTGGGTAAAGATGCAGCGTCCTGGGGTTTTACTGCTTCCTGGCAATCGGAGTCTAGATCCAGGGGGATCTGCGTTGTTTAGAGTACCCTAAAGCTTTTGCCACTTCATCTTCACTGCTCTTGTTACCTCTCTGCCTGCTTCCCTCAGCTGGAGCAGATATGCTAGCACTCGCTACAGGCGCACCTTTGTTTTGCCGTGTACACACAGAGATCTTTATGACAACACAATCTTTCTATTTAAACAAGTTACTTCTGTAAATAATGTTGTTCTTTGCAGGGCGTGACTGAAATAGCAGTGATAGTTGTGTTTTCTCTCCACGGTCAGCCGAAGCTGCTCGTGGATAGCAGGGCTCCCAAGCAAGTGCACCAGCCACTGGGGACAGAGAAGATCCCATGTCGTTTGCAAAGCCATGTGTGAATTTCCAGGGCTACATATTAATACCTATAATATACATTTATGGAAGAGCTTTTCTAAATGAACTAGCCCATCCTTCCTCGATACTCATGTGATACTTTTCTCTCTCTCTTGCTATTGAAGTGACCAAAAAATAACAGCAGGGATTTGCTTCAGTTCTTTCCTATTTTAACATGTTTACTATAATTAAGGCTACTTGGGTCAGACGTATATGTACTTGTCAGCCACAAGTGACATCTTTTAGACAAGTGAAGGCTTGTGGCGAAAAGACTTGATTCTCTATCCCTGATATAATGGAGAGGTTTGCCACTTAGCGCGGTGAAGTTTGAACTCAGAGCTGCTAGGGTTAATATTAGGAAGAAAAGAGATTTTTCCATAAGGGTTAGCTTGCAAAACTGTGCACACCTGTGGCATTTAGATTTCATGTATCATGTCTTTGTGGTTTCAGTAGGGTGAGTCGATGCATCCAATCTCTTCTGTGAGCTTCTTAATAAACAGAGGGCCCAATCCTGCATGTGTGATCTTAGCTTTATGACCACACCTGGGTAAATCTGATGATATCTTTTATTAGACCAACTGAAATAGTTGGAAAAATTATTTTTTGCAGGCTTTCAGGTATAAACACCCTTTGTCATACTGGCTTCCACACCTGGAAGTTGATTGTTATTAATAAATTATTGCTTTATCTTATTAATAAACGCAGATTTGTCACCTGCATTACAGCGGGGTTTAGGGCTCCATTGTGGTGGCACTGTACAAATGTGGAACAAAATGTGCGCAAATGGATAACCTGTGTGCACGCATTTTTCAGGGCCTGGCCCCATCAAAACTATACCTGCTCTCTGTTTGTTAAAGAAGAATTACTAACTACTCAGCTACTAACGATTCAGGGCTACTAATGCATGTTTCTCAGCTACTCCTGATTCAGGGAGCAACCACTGGCCTAGCTAATCAGCAACATCGAGGTGCTCTACTACAAAAAACTTGTACAAGTTATTGGCCTAGTTAGCGTTTGCTCCGTAAGCAGGAAGGTGCTGTATCAACTTCTCACTTTATGTGAGTTCTTCCTATCAAAGGAGTGCATTTCTGACCTCTGACTGAGTTTTGTTCCCTTTTCGAGATCCTTTGAGTATGCTTCAAATGGCTCTTCTGCAAGGAGAATCTGTATTAATGCACTTTGCCTGGGCTTGGCCGCTCGGAGCACAGCTCACTGTAGTGGCTGGATAGCACGACTCCTGCAGTAACACCGTCTGCTTTAGCCACGTGCGTGGGTGTCCGGGTGACGCAATCACCTGAGATTGATGGGTGCTCACTCCCTTGCTACTTGGAAGTCTATGAAAATGAAGTTGTGTGCTCTCATGGGGCTTAGAGGGCATGAAGCAAGATGGCACGTTTCCCCGCTAGCCCTATCCGCGCCGAGCCCAGCCCAGCAGCTTTCCACTCTGTGTGTTATCAGTCTAATTGGCTGAAAATTAAGCAGAAATGCTGTTTTATATACGTTTTGGAGTTTGAGGTTTTTTATATTCACCTCAGAGCATACAGAATCCATGCTGCATTTGTAAGGATGGGAGGCACACTAATACCGGGTTGTAGCCGTGTTGGGCTAAGGCAGGGGTGGGCAAAATGTGGCCCGGGGGCTGGATGTGGTCCACCAGGCCATATCTGGCTTGCAGGGCCCATAAAATTTAGAAAATTAATATTAATCTGCCCTGGGCTGCCTGTTATGAGGCACTCGGTAGCTTGCTGAAACTCAGTAAGCGACCCTTTGCCCAAAATAATTGCCCGCCCCGGTCTAAGGACATAGGCAGACAAGGTTCTTTGGGTAAATCTGATGATATCTTTTATTAGACCAACTCAAATAGTTGGAAAAATTCTTCTTTGCAAGCTTTCAGGTATAAATGCCCTTTGTCATTTTGTCTTCCACTGGAGTTTAAGGCCCAAAACTTACAGATATCCTGGATCATTCAAATATGCTTTGTTGTATTTTAATTAATCTACCACCTCCCAGCTTAGAGGTTCCTGTCATTCTCTTAGGATGAAATAGGGAATCTTTTCTGCAGTCCTTTGTCCTCATTTGAACAAATGGGGAATGGAAGAAACCTGAGATTCTCTCTGAACTTTCTTTGACCAGATCTTTGGATTTAAGAAAAATAACAAATATCCCCAGACTTACAATAAAACTATCAACACTGGCAACATTGACATTTTTCAAGCTCAGTTATGGTTTGAAATTTTTCTCAGTAATTATCTAGCTACATTTCAAAAAATACCTAAGACTTGTCTGAAAAGATTAAAGGAGAAAGTTTCGTGAGCTCCTAGTAGCTCTGTGGATCCTGCAGACTTGCAAAACAGTTAGCTACAGACTCTGTACCCCCTTTCCCTCACAGCATGGGGATTTGGATGTCTCATAAGAGTGTGTCCCTCCACTTTTGGAGTTTCTCCTACCGCTCTCATTGCATAAAAGTCCTAAGCCAACCTCCTCTATTTCCCAGAGCGCAAGCACTTTGCATTTAAAAGTAGATTTAGCAACTCCAAAGTGGGTGATTGTGGTTCCACCCATCAAAATTGAGCTCTCTGATCTAGAGTCAGAAGGCTGCTACTCCTAGTGAGATATGTGCCAAATCCAATTAAATTTTGCATAATGTGCATCTTGGATGATTTTTTATTTATTTTTTTTTAGCTTTGTTTTACAACAGTAATAAAAAAGAAAATGGCTGTGGCAATAGATTGCTGAATTCTCTGTGCAAGCAGGCACAGTCTCTCCATGAACTCTCTGGGTTGCTTTTGGGATGCTCCATCCAGTAGAGTGATGCAGTCCACCCGGTGAGCTGGTGCTGCGGGGCGTGGAGCCAAGGGTCCCACCTTCTGCACAACCACTGCTTTCTGTTTACCTCGGTTATGGCCCCTGGTATGATAGGACTGGAGCATCTCACAGTCTGTTCTGCACTAATCTTTGCAATATCCCTTTCAGGTAGGAAACGGCAGTTATCCCTCCGTACACGTAGGAGCTGGGGTACAGAAAGATAGAGGCCATGGCTATAAAGTCCTGCATGCCACCATCCGGTGTAGGGATAAATGAGCTAGCTGTAAATCTCTGGATTCGCAACAGGATGCTTGAGCCTAGACAGAGTTTCCAGTACTTCTAGCTTTAGTTTAGTTTTAGTGTATTTCTATGCTGCATTGCAGTGTTCAGTAAGGTCCAGGTCCTCAAAAGTATTTAGGTCCCTAACTCCCATTGATGTCAACTTTGAGGTTCTGGATCTGTGTCCTGCCTAAAGTCACACATGTAGTCTCCAGCCAAACAGGAAAGTGAACCTGGGTCTCCACTCACTAACTACTGGCTTATACCTCTCCTTAGAAGATTAGAGCCCCATATGCTGGAGAGAGGGAAGACATCCAGTAGGACTGGCCCTTATTTTGACAGGAAAGCCTTCATGCCTCACTTTCCCCCACCTTGCTGTCAGTTTACTGCTATTGAAGTGCCAGGTAAAATACCTGGGTATTTATATATATACTTATAAGGCATTCCATCCCCTGAAAACCTTATGACCCGAGTCAAAAGAACTACTTCATAGGGCTGAAAGTTTATTTAGATGGCCATAAATCTTATAATACTTGACTGGAAGCTTGAAACATTTCTTGCTTGTTGAATCGGATGAAACTGGACTAGGATATAATACCAAGAATTCAGTGCAGTTGGGTCTTCAGCAGTATTGTTGGCCCAGGTGAGCTGGCCTGAGCAAATAATAGAAAATGAAAATGTTGTCAAAGCCCTCGGTTGCTGGGGGGTTTTTTCCAATGAAAATGCTTTTTTTGGCAAAAAGATCAAAATCCTTTCTTACAGGTGTGCCTACTACTAGGATCATTCACCAAAACCACCAATATAAAGACAATATCGGCAGATACTTGTGGGGTGTCAATTTGATTGATTAAACGTGAATATTTTTACTAGAAAGCTAATTCAAGGGATTTCCTTCTTGCAATCAGAAAAGAGAACCAAGTCATGCAGCCGGCTGTGTCCAGCCAAAGCAACTTGAATTTCTGAGACCGGAAAGTTAAAACTTGACTTCCAGGCTGCGATTCATTCCCAGAAATTATTTGGCAAATCATTTCAAATGACAAATCTGAAAGGAAATGCCTCATCTGCTTTGTCAGCTGTTTACAAACGGAGACAGAGGCAAAAGAGGTCTGATTTGTTATATGAATAATTCCTTCCGTCTCCGTAGCCTAGAAACTGAACCAAAGTCAAGGTGCCAAAAGGAGAAATGCTGGGAAGAAACTTATGCAGTCTTCAGAGGAAGGGAGCACCTTCCTTGCCAGGGCACCCTGGTGGAGACTTACTGGTTCAAAGAAAGCACTCTCCTTCCTGGATTTTAGTGGCATTGAGTTTCTCGTTTTTATCGGGGATCTAGCTTTTACAGTGGTTCTCCCATGAGAAGTCTCTCTCAGCAGTGGGACGGAGGAGGAGGAGAGGTTATGTGGGTGGCACAATGACCTGAAGCTGGTTGGGGGTTTCCCCAGCGTGGCAATCAAGCACTACTCCCCAATAACAGGCTTTAGGCTTCTTTGTACTTGTAAAACATAATCAAGAAGTGAAGATTTCTGACCTCATCTCCTCTTCCTAACCTTGGGATAGATTTAGGACATGATTTCCAAAAACACCTGTGAGAATGAGGTGCCCAGCTCTCATTGCCTCGCTCCTGTAGACTCTGTAAAATCCCAGGTGTCATTTATCAGCCTTCTTTAAGGGCTGAGCTAACAAGGTTTTAACCTAAGGGCAACATTTTTCATGCAAATAAAAGACATCTCTTCCAAGAAACAGCTCCTATGCTAAGCAGCCAGAGTGGCTATTTGGGGGAAGGATAAAGAGGGTTGCTTAAATACCAGCACAATGTATTTTGTTGCCTTCGCTGACTCTGCAAACCTTTTCACACGCCGCTCTGTCTGACAGTGACTCAGAGGCAGGGAAAGTGAGATTACGGCTCCCAGCTCAAGCATGGAGTTTGCTGTGGAGGAGGAGGATTAATTCATTAGTTTTATGTGGGACGTTGGGCAGTTTGCTTGTTGTCTGCAACAACTGGGTGTGATTCACTCCTGAATCAAACAGATGGGTGACGTGTTTGCAAGAAGCAGACATATAAGTATATAATATGTATGTATATAGATAGATATTATCTCTGCTTCTTGAAAACAAGTCACCCAGCTGAGAGGTGGGTAGATAGATAGATAGTTAGATAGATAGATATAACCTTGAAACACCTGTGGACTATGTGCATGTGCCACTGCCGATCCATCTGCACGGCTTATCATTAGGGCCTGGTTTAGATCAAGATTTCACATTTTTCTTGAAAATCATGATGATATTAAGTGATTTTTGCAAAAAAAAAATGCAATTTGCAACAAAATGCCGTGATATGGGTGCTTGCTGGGGAGTTCCCCAGCAAGTCACTGCATCATGGCATCTTGTTGCGACAAAAAGGCTGCTGCAGGCTGGGGAAAGCATTCCCCAAACAGCAGCAAATGCCTAGCAGCCTGGGGAGGGGGGGAAAGGGTCACAAAAGGGATGGGTGGGGGGAGGAGAAAGGTTGGAGATGAGTAGGAGAGGGGCTGTTTGCTCCTCTGGGCAAGAAAACTGGGGTGTGCGGGCTTGGAGGTGGGGGGAGCAAACAGCCCCTCCCTACCCAGTGCCAGGGCCATGTGCCAAGCCAGCCCCATCAGCCAACCAGAGGGTATGGGGGAGAGGGGCACGAAAATGGCAGCCTCCACCGCGATCGGGCCACAATATTAGAGAGATGGGCCTGCAATTTAAACCAGGCCCTATTTATCATATGTCAATTTTGCTAGATCCATTAGGGAAAATATCCATAGTCTAATTAGCACACTGGTATACAGCTGAGGGTGCTGGAGAAAGCTTTCTGCCCTGATCTAAGTTATCACTGTTCTTGTGAACCTGGTGTCTGTTTAACAAGGAGCCTCTGAAGTGGGTTTTCCAGTGCTGAGACTTTTCCCCTCAACGATAGGATCTAAATTTCAACAACACAAAATGTAAGGAGAGTCATGGTTTGTATAGGGATGATCTTGCCTCGGGAAGTTGATTGGACTAGATGACACATGGCGGTCCCTTCCAGCCCTACTACTCTATGACTCCGTCAGAGCGGGTGCATCTACATGAGTGCTTTAATGCGCAGTAGCCTATTTTACTGCATATTAAAGCACTGTTTCAAAAACCAGGTTTAATATGCTAATGTGCAGTAAAAGTATGCTACTGCACTTTAAGTGTCACTAAAAAAGTGTGTACTTTTGCTACTAATCATTAACCTAATGTGCGTTTATTTAGTACTTCACTTTGGGGGGTACGAAATTGAATGTGAAGTAGCAAAAGCACATCAATGAATGTTTAGATGCATCCAGCAGGAATTTGTTTAGCAGCAGATTTTGTAGTCAGGTAGTCCCATAATTTCAACTGAGTCTTTGGGCTAGACCAGGAGAGAGTTCGTCAAGCGTGACTCCAGCCAGGTTTAGAGTACAAATGATTGTGAGTTATACATTTCCGTGGAAATCTTGACTCAGATTCTCCTGACGTAAATCCAGAGTAATTCCATTAAAGTGACCTGAGGTTGAATGGGGTAAAATGAATTTAAATGAGAAGAAACAGCTCAGACTTCTTTTCAGGTGGAAAAGTTTTCCCCAAGCAACATCCTAGATGCTGTCATCAGTTGTTAAATTTTTTCTTATGGAGCTCTGGGGCTCAATCTCCAATCTGTGACACCAATTTCATAGCTGCCTGGATCTCACTAGAGTCAGGCAAATAAGGAATGAAAAATCACCCTGTGGTGTTCTTGCTTTGGTGATACCCAAGCAACATACAGTAAAATCTACCATCGTCAACTGATATTATCTTTAAAATCAATGTTATGGGTCCCCCTCCTGCCTGAGGCCTTTGGCTGCTGCATAATATAAACTTTTAATAGCAGTAATAATAACGATAAGCCTGTTTTTTTTCTACTACAGTATCTTATCCAGTTTTATTTGTCACTTCTTTACTTTTTTTAAGGAAGATGCATAAAAGCAACAATCTTTCCCTCCTTTTCTGTAGCCTGATAATACTGCAATGAAATATGCTTTCCAGTTTTGGACTTTCTGGGTGCATCTACACATGTGTTTTAATGTGCGGTAGTCTGTTTTATTGGGCATTAAAGCAGCGCATAAAAAACCATTCTATTATGCTAATGTGAAGTAAAATAGGCTACTGCACATTATGTTACTTAAAAAAATGTGTGCTTGCACTACTGTGTATTAGGACAGCCTAATGAACATTAGTTTAGTACCTTGCATTGGAGGGCACTTTTACATGTGCTCCACAGATGGGAAGGGGAGCAATGCTTTAATTGGAGCGGCTCTGAGAGTCTCTGTAGGGGCTGCTGGAGCTCCGTGATTGCCATGCTCCACCAGACTCGATTAACTGAGGCTGCTCCAACGCGCTGTAATTACAGTGCATCAGAGCAGTGTCCACACTCGTGTACAAGCACTCAGAGGTACTAAGTTTAATGCGCATTAGGAAAAACACATTAATGCATGTGTAGATGCACCCTCTGTGTTTTTCACTATTTGATATAGAGCCACAGGGGGTTTAAAACTGGGTCTCAAACTTTTTAGACTTGAGGCACCCCAGATAGATTCAGCGCACCCCTCAGAAAATGCCAGCTCTTAGTTTGTACTCTTATTTTTTTTACTACAGAAAAATATTAAAGCAGTTTTCTATCTGCAGAGAACTCAGACCACAATTATGGATTTCTATTTGATTCACCTTGTGAATCAACCTTCGTAAACCTAACAGTGCTAACATTGTGTGGCACCCCTGGAAAGACCTCAAAGCACGCTGGTGGAGAATCACTGGTTTATAAAAACCACTTTGCTTCCTAGACATTGATGGCATTGAATTTCCTGTTTTTACCAAGGACAACATTTTCAAATTGGCGCACATTGGCAATAGTGTAAGAGTGATGTTATAGCCATTATGGTCTAGAAATTATGCAAAAGGCAAGGTTTTCTTGGGGTGATATCTTTTTATCGGACCAACTGTGTAGTTCTGATAAAGTTAGACAAGCTTTTGAATGCCTCTGACCACAGGAACCAGGCACGGAGACCTGGGGAAGAAAGTCTCGCATTGAAAAGCTTGTCCAACTTTATCAGAATGACATAGCTGGTCCAATAAAAGATATCACCCTAAGAAATCCTCGCAACCATTTAGGCATCTGAAGAAGTCCCAATGTTTTCAGAGCACTCTCTTATTATGAACAGCATTTTGGCTTGCATGTGAACAGTTTGTGCCATAATCTGGGAAACAAATGTTGCAGTGTTCTTGCTTGAGAACTAGAAGATGTTAAATGCACTTACCTGGACAAGATTTCTAAAATTTTGACTGCAGGGATTGGGATTTGGGATTAGGATCAGGATTTTCAAAGACAATATGATTTAAGAGCACTTTTCCCAGGCATTTTCAGGCCACTCAGGAATTCTTGAAATCCTCGTTATGTGGTTAATAATTTTCTTAATAAATGAAGAAGTCCTATGTTAGATGTTAAACATTTAAAACAGTACAGGTAACAAGTCTTTAATGTTTTTGTTTTGTGATGTTTAAGATGTCAAATTTGAAGATCCAAGCTAAGAAGCAGATTCTGATGCCCTGACTCCCTGAGAGTCTCACGAAAATCAGTGGCTCTGGTTGTCGGGTCGGGTGTTGCCGAATATGATAAATATTCCAATTTCTGGCCCTACTCGAACCTCAGTCAGTGCGTCTGTGTGCAGGTGCTGGCACTCATGCCAGTAAATCTGACCGTGGCACTGAGGCGGTTACATAAATGTGCTTTTTGCTAGGAGGGACGATTTGATGCAATAATAGTTTTCTTACAGAGATGCTGTGAAGATAAAAATCAAATATCTGCCTCTCTCAAATAATCCATCCTTTGTTTATTAAATGTGACATGATCTCAAAAAATTATTGACTAAAAAGGTATATAGCCCCCCAAAATGAAGATGACCCCTAATCCCTGACTATGCTGTAATTATAGTCTGTGACACACAGGGCTGATCCTGCAGTAATGCAGTGTAGTTAATGGGAATTTTGTGTGTGTGTGCAAGGAATGCAGGACTGAAGTCTCAGTGCCGTGGGTTTAAAATCACTAATTCCCTCAAATTTCACCTTCCAAATATAAAGAGATCATTTAAAATGCCCAACCTTAGTCCACAAACCTCCAAGCTGCTTCATATGGGCAACAATTATTCCACTGTGGCGCTCCACTGATTTTGGTAGGGTTTGCACAGGTCAACCAGACTATCAGCATTGATTCGTTCTGAATCATGCCCCTTTCTTGCAGCCAAGAAACAACTAAATCTTCATGTCACTGTATCCCGCTTTGCCACAGACTATGGCTAGATTTTTTAGATCTTGAAAATCATGTTGGGTTCTTATGATTATGATCAGCTTGCTTGCATTTCAAACAATGCTGTAAACTCTCTGAATATGAGAGAGTAAGAGATGTAGGACAAAGATCTGGCCTTGGAAGGTAAGGTTTGTAAGAGCCAGATGTACAAGATGCCCCAAGATAAATGAATTGTCGCTATACTTTCAAGCCTAGTTTTTGCATTACTGCCTTGAAATAAGAGCTACCCTTGCATTTGTCCTGAGCATTAATGCATGACCTAAAGCTTGTTTGAGTAACTGGAAAGACTGCTTGGACTTGTGTGAGCTTTGGATCATACTGTTGGGCTTAAGTGGTTCATAGATTTTTGTTTAGCCACTTTGTACTGTTGTAAATTCATCCTGGGTACCTTGAAGTACCGCTGGGCCCTACTGAATTTACCGGAGGGAGACAAACTAGCTCACAGATCTTTGGCTGCAGTGGTTTTTCCCTTTCATATTTTACTTTCCTGTTCACAATAAATTACCTGTTTCCATCTCCAAAGATACGTATGAGAAGATGGCCAATGAAGACTGATGGCCATACCGCACCAGGGGACTAAGCATATTTAGTAAACCCACAGTTCAGAATAGAAGTAAGCACATATTGAATTTGTAGCATGTGAGCAACCCTGCAGGAGTCAATCGTAGTATTTTTGTGCTTCAAATTGAACCCGTCTGACTGGGTTCAATTGGTTGTAGCCGTGTTGGTCTCAGGACAAAGCAGGCCAGGTTCTTTGAGTGGATGTGAGATCTTTTATTAAGCCAACTGAGTAGTTGGGGGAAAGTTTTTGGCAAGCTTCTTCAGGCATAGGGAGTCTCTTTTGGTCTGAGACTTATATGAGTAACTGAGACTATAATTCATTGACCAGACTCAAGACATTGGCAAAAAATGTTGTTTTCAAGTCAGCTCAAAAATTTAAATTTGAATGTTCAACACTTCCTAAAAGATTAAATTGAGGGAAAGCGCAAAATGAACAGCTACTTCAAGCTGAAAAACAAAACCAAGCTCAAAACGGTTGCATTTAGATCCTGAATGAAATGCTTTGACTTTTTCATCCAATCCTGGTAAAGACATAAGAACACACTGAAAAAAATGTCCACAAACATACATTGTAAAATGTAAGCATTTTATTTTTTGCTGTTCCAGCAGGTAAAAAAAAATGTTCACTAAATCATTGCACAAAGATTATTTTCATATTAAAATGCTAATTACTTTTCAACTTCAGCACTGCATTAAACAGTTAAGTGGGTTTAACTGAGGTGTAAAGGGCCTTCTGCAGTTACTATCTCTTGGAAATGATTTAAGTGGGGTTTTTGGGCCTTGGGCAAACCCTCTGCCTGAGACGAATTTCACCCCAATTAAAGTCATTTGTTTTCATGTTCACTTAATGGTACTAGAGATATGGAACATCTCAACTACTTCCTTCAGATTTTTTTCCTAGGGTGGGGAATTATTTAAGTCTGAATTGTGTGAACTCATTATTGCAACACCCAGTGTGCAAAAAAAAAAAAAAAAAAGAAAAGAAAAGTCAAATGTGCTTGAGGATTATCTGATTAAAGAGGGTAGATTATTCTCTTATTATTTTAATAGTTTGTGTCTTCAGAGGCTCATGCAGAATGAGGTTTTATTGAAGATGGGCCTAGGGGCGGAGAGCTGCTGTGAATCTGGTTTAGAGTGAGAAGTTGTGTGGAGTTCAGGCTCAATCGGAGGTAGGGTTCAGAAAGGATGGTGCCAGAGGTCTCATAAGCTGTTCTTACAAGGGTTGGGTTTTAAAAGGTGGGAACCTTGAAAGATTGTCATCTCATCTGGAAAGTCAGCTGTCTTGGACCAGAGCATCAGGAGGGAAATGCTTTGCGTGCAATGTTCATCTGTACCTGGGACAGAACAGAGGCTGCTTGTTGCTCTGCAGCAAAACTCTACAGAATTGTCCAAACCCGCTGATTCACATTCAGATCCCACCGAACGGGATTGTGCTATGAAGGTCGAGTTGTTTTTCATATGTCTGCCTGTCTCTGTCTCACGCAGAGCCATGGAAGTGAGCCAAAACCCAGACCTGCTGATCACACACTTCCAAACAGCAACTTCTTTTTGTTTTCTGATGCACTTCATTAACACCGAAGAAAGGAATAGGTTAGGGATGCTCGGCATGGAAACAGTATTGGTTCTCTCAGTTGTGAACTGTAGGGCCACCTTTTTAGAGGTATTTTATTTAGCTGTATAAATAGTCTTATAGGGACTTGGTGTATTTGGACATTTTTGAAAAGCCCATTGGGAATCTATGTTCATACCCACAGTCCTTTGAAAATCTGTCTGTGGATAGCTAGCTCTGCCATGGATTTCGGTCACTTATACTCTCCACGCTTCAGCTTTTTCACTTCCACACTCATAAAAGGGAATGGTGATTCATGAGCCGCGTGGATAAAGTGCTCTGAAACCTCTGGCGGAGAAATGCTATAGAAGCATTGTTTTGTTGTTAAGGGAAGGTCTTGACAGGACTCACGATCTTCTCGCCTCTCTTTTTATTGAAATTCCTTGTTTTCTGCCAGCTTCACATTGCATGCTTTTGCTCGGATGGCCAGAGAGGATTACATAAAGTCGCCAATGATACCCGTGTTCTGGGTGCCGGCGCACGTGGTACTTTAGTATATCCTAATAGCCACATGAATTAGAGATGGCAAGAGCTGACTGTAACACTGATGTGAGTAAAACAAGACATGAGTATGTGGAGTATGGAAAAATCATCTGGAGAAGGCAGAAAAGGCCTGTGGCAAGCAAACAGCACATAATGTAGCAGAAAAGAAGCCTGCAGCTTCTGCGGCCTGTGCCAGCAAACGGGGACTTCCCATGCACCTTTTGAAATGTTTCAGTTGCACAGCGAATGACCTGGTTTTAAAGCTGGATTTGGATAGCGTTCCAATAAATCTGGGTTGGTGTCTTCCCTGTAGTGTTGCATTTGTTGTAGTTGCAGTGCAATGTCTTATAACAAACTGCACCTTCAAAAGAAAAAAAGAGGTGGGGGGGAAAAAAAAAGAACAGCCATGCAGGCAAAAAGAAGCATCTGCATTTGCTTTGCTGGATCTTTTGTCAGGCATTGTGATCAAGCTGACAGTTAGCCCCGAGGAAAGTTATAAATTCTGCACTGAATTGCGGTACAATCTTTCACCATGGCATTTCTGCCCTCTGGCCACGCTCTGGTTATCCATAATTGTGGCAGATAATGGTTTTTTATGGCTGGAAACATTCTTTGCAGGCACAGGGACAATAACCAGGGCTAAAAATGTAATTAAAGTGAATGGATGAACTTTCTTAAAGAAACTGTGTGGATTATTACTCGATCTTAACACCCAACAGCCCTGGGGCAAAATGGCAGCATCTGAAAAAACTTGTATAAATTTTAAATGTAGGCCAAAGCTAGAAGGTGGATATTAGATTACAGAGGGAAAACTGAGACATTTGATGTAACAGATAACTAAGGGCTTAGATCATCTCCAGAAATTTAAGCTAATGTAACACATCTTTCTCTGTCAGTTGGAATATTTTATTTGTGTTCAGTGGCACTTTGTTTTCTCAAGTCTCTAGAGAAGTTTTGCCTAGTTTTTTTTGGCGTTATGTGGCTATAGAAGGAGTTTCCTTTATATAACACAGCATGGAGATCTTCTTTAGCAACCCTTTTCTCAATAATATCTGCATTGCAGACCATTCAGATTAACCAGTGAACCAAACGTATTTCACGCATCACCACCAAAAATCTGGAAACCAGGTTACATTGAACAGACTTGGATACGTGCATAGAAGTATACGCTAACAGGCCTCTCTTAATTAATGCTTACGTAGCTGTGTTCATAGCTATTCCAGGAATCAGAGCACATATGTTTGGCAATTCTGTCAGCCAAATGAATTATGCTACAACATTATATATCTTTGTTTTAATCTTAATTGCGAGTTGTATTTGCTACCTGCATGGGGCTCCTGTTTTATGGACTGAGCTCTGTGTATGTTTTCTTACGAAGATGAAAGACTTTTAACTTCTGCAAAGCCTGTGATCCATATACAAAGAGAAAACCGAAATAGGATGCAGTGAAAAATGTGGATTATCACCAATAAAAAGGACTATGCTTTTAGTGGGCAAATACATATAACATGCACTAAAGTTTTGGTCCAGATATTCAGTCTTTCTTGAATATGACTCTTATTATTCCCCCTCCCAATCCCCCTTGTGTGTACAAGTGATAGCACTCACTTTGGTAGCACACACCTTTTTGTGCATGAGCATCAGGGCTGCTGGGCGTTGCATCTCTAATGGCCACCCCATGTGTCCATTCAGATTTTTAATGCCAACTTTTTTTGATGTGCGCAATTGCATGCGTGAAACCTGACTTGAAAAATCAGAGACCAACCTGAAATCTTGCCCCAGTTTTAACAGCACGGTTTCACTGCCCCACACCCATTCTCTTCTCCTCTTCCCGGTGTGGCCACAAGTGTGAGTGCAAATAGCAGATTCCTTTCACATCTTGGGGTAACGGCTGATGTATCCAGCTGAGTACACGATGTGAAATCCAGCAAGTTTGTGGAACTGGACATGCACGCGCAAGGGAACAGAATTAAAGTTGCTCTCTACGAGGGGAGACCACCTTCAGCTCCCACATCACACTTTGCATTAATTAGCAGACTCGGCAGAGACACCAAGAAATACAAGGGCCACAAAGATTGACCAGGGCCTGTTATTCTTGTAAGAATAAACTGAGCAGCTGCAACAGGTGCTTTATAAATGTCATCAGAGCTGAGGATGCTTTTTGCTAATCAGAAACAGGTAAACCCTGTAGCCGTCTGAGCTTCTTGCACAATTGGTATCTAGAACATTAGGCTCTGGTTTCATGTGATCCCCGCTGAATCTCAAAACCAAAGGGCTTCAGATTGAGCAAAGGTTTTCAGATTTAATTAATCTCCATATATTACTGCTTGAGGGTTGTATGAAACAAGGCAAGCCTTCCAAAGGATCAGCCAAGGCAAAAGTGCCATGAGACTAATGTGAGGCCATCTAATTCAGTCTTAGAAAATATGTGCCTCAGCAGAGAGGGTGAAACTCTCCGTCTGAAAGGTTCAAGACGGAAGCTGCGCTGGTTTGATTTCCATGTGAAAACCCTCCGCACAGCAGTGTTAGCTGGTGCCCAGCTGCGGAGGCATGTCTGAAGAGCCAGCTTGCCTGTCTTGACAAATAAAACAAAGGGTCTGATGACAAATAAGCGTTCATTTTTTAACAGGCCCATGAACACATGTTGTTGTGATCCCCCCCCCCGCTCCTTTTTACCACGTTGAGTTAACCCTGGCAACAGACATTGACCCTGCCCCGTAGCATCCAAGGGGTAGGTAATGACACATACTGATCACACGCGTGTTCTGCTGGATGGCAGTCGTTTGGAAGCATGATTGCAGAACAAGGCCAGTTCCACTCCTGTGACATCCAGCTGTCCCATGGTGTAAGCTGGGGGGTTTCAACCTTTTTGGGTCAGCGTACCCCCAGAGGCCAGTTGAGAAGGCAGGATTCCCCCAGCAGCCGGTCGGTGACTGGGGGGGCATAGGGGGATCCAGACAGTGACATGGCAGTGACAGCAAAAGTGCCGATGGTGGCACCAGCTTCCGAGTACCCCCCGAGGCCATCCCAAGTACCCGCAGGGGTACGCGCACCCCTGGTAGAAAGTTCCCGGTGTAAGCAATAGAGAATCTGGCCGTGTGTCCTCTCCTGGTGCAGCTGTAAGCCCAGGATAAGTGCCTGCTGGCTTGGCACGTTGCCTCTGCCACCTGTTTCAGTGGCTGGACGTGCCTGGAGGCTTGTCACATGGTTGGGTTGCTTATGAAAGATTCCAAATACTTTCATCCTACCTGTGTTTCTTCCTAGGCTCCAGGTGAAAGACAGCATGCATATATTGTATCTCTTGCTGTATCTTGTTTCCCTTTGCTTCCCCGAGATGGAACATTAGGCGAAGGCAGCGAACTCCCACAGATTGATTTCTGAGTGTTAGAGCGGGGGAAAAGGCAGGGAAGGTGAGAGCAGGGCCTCACTTCTTTGTTACGGTGTATTAGTGCCCCAGAGCCTCCATACATAGCAGAGTAGAGACAGAGGATAGTAAGATGACTAATTCCCAAACTGCAGTCTTTGGGCACTTGCGGAGGGAGAGCTTGAGAGTCTCATGACTGGGGATCCTGGTTTTCTCTGTTAAAAAATCCAAACTTCTTTGGTCAATCCAAAATTATTTTATTAACCCCCCCCCCGATCCATGTTTTTTCATGATTAAAATGAAATGCCACATTATATACATGTGTTTGTGTGTACATACATATCTAGATATAGATCTCCATGTATCAGTTGGACACAGCATTTTATTGAGATATTTACAGTTTCAAAGCCGTTTGGAAGCCTATCAACACCTCAATCATTATAATAAAATAAATTCTAAATACCTATATATTTTGGTGTTTGGTTTGGGGTTTTTTTATCATGGACATTCAGAGCTCCCCCGTGCCCCCTTCCCCTTATTGCTGCTGTGTAAGTGTATGCACCCACATGCATTTGGTGCCCTCTGCCTCTGATTGCCCTTCCCAACGCCCCCCAGCCCCGCGCAGCTCGTTGCAAGCTGGAGCTCTGCCAGCCTGCAAGGAGAACCCCGCAGGTTCCCGCTTCAATGGGGACGATCTGGGTTTTTCTCCTGTAAGGGGGAAAATCCACATTTTCCCATGGGAAATGAAAGACCTGGATTCAGCCGATTCAGGGGACAGCGATTCAATTTGGCGATTCAAATCACTGTCCCAAATCGATTTGGTCAAATCTGTTTTGGAGATTTGGCTGCTGTCGAATCTCCGAATCACCCAGGCCCATCCCCTACCTGCTCTTCCAGCCCCGGCAATGGCTGCCCTTCTCCCCACCCCAGCTCCTGGCACTTGGGGGAAACAAGCCCCGACTCACCAGGTGGTGCCAGGCGGGGGCCAATCCCTGCTGCTCCCCACTACCCCATGCTGCATGGGGGGCTCTGCATGAGCCCCCTGCTCTCCCTACCCCCCCCATGGCTGCCCTGCCCATCCTAGCTCCGGCCCTCTGAGTGAAAAAACCCCAAACCCTGCAGTCACTGGCTATCCCCACTGACCCCCGTGCCATGTGGGGGGCTCTACATGAGCACCCTGAAGCCCTGAGACCACTGCAGGAGTTGGTGAGCCCAGGGTCTCCTCCCCTCCTCCAGCCTCCCTTCCCCCCCGCTACTTACCAGCTCCGAGTCCCGGTCCAGCTCCTTGCTGCAGCGAGCGGGGACTGTCCGAATCACTGAAGCTCTCCAAATCTTTTCCAAATTGATTTGGAGAGCTTTGAATCGATTCAGACTGTTTTAGTTGGTCCCCTGATTCAATTCGGATTTGGAGATTTGGCCACTGAATTGGGCCAAATCTCCTCCACATCGAATCAGCACCTAAAGCTTTGCACAGCCCTATAGGTAGCGAATGACCTCTGCCACCATCGCCACCACCACTCATTTTCTATCTCATTGCTGAAGAAGCATGCCTCCAAGAGCTCGAATTAACCTGGACTGAAGCCCTGCAGGGAGCTAGAGCAGCGATGCACTCCAACAGAGCTCTTTTGCAGGATCATGAACTTGGGTCTAATCTTTTGGGTCTTCTATTAGGGTTGCTAATAACCTGGACTACCTCTTTCCTGCTGGAAACAAGAAGGCTGGGGGGCGGGGGAGTAATCAGTGTACACTAAACAACAAAAATCACATGAAAAACCTCTACCTTCATTTTTTCGTAGTGATGTCATCTTACATGGGATTGATTCATATTAACTTACACTTCCTAGAACTATCACTGACATAATGCTTCCTGACAACATCATGTGAGGCGGTGTATTAAACGTAACAAAATAAATCTTTGAGATCAGATATCTTCTATCACTTGCAGGTTTGAAACAATCTAGTGAAAAGAATTTGGCATATGGAAGCAAATCTGGTATCTGTCTGGAGCAAAAAGCTCATTAGAAGTGTTACTGTATATGCTTTGTATTAGGATATGCATGTTCAAAATTGCTACATTTCAGACAGTCCTGCTAAAGAACTTGGATTGTTTTCTGTCTCGTGCTGTCTCACTAAATGCAAACCAACACAATAGAAACACTGTGAGCTAGCAAACATTGAGCAGAATGTTTTTCTCGTTTCACTGAAATGTTTAGATACATGTATAGCGTGATGGCGTCTGTGTTTGATTAATACAAACACACAGCCCTAGATTTCTGTGCGTACGGCTCACACGATAACATATATGCCTCATAATTAACAAGCAGGGAAAGAAATAATACTACTGTTTTACAGACACAACTATCTAAAGAAAGTATATTAAATCAGGATGCATTAGCATTTGCCTTTCGGTATGTGTGAAAAGCTCATGTCTAACTTGTCTATAAAAGCTACTATGTAGTCTAATCTTTGTCTTATTGTCAGGAATAGGAAATAAAAGAAAAGTTTACAATTCTCAGACTTCAGGATTTAGACATCCTTATTTTAAATACGCGTATTCATGCTTCATCCTTCTGGCTAAAGGCTCTAATTTTGCTTCAAAAAGTGCATATGCTCCATGTGTCGTTTGTTCGATAGTTTTGTGGGTGCTTTGTGTTTGATAGTTTTTAAGCCTCTATCTCTAATTAGCCAATTGAGGTTTCAGATGTAAATAGCTCCTTGCAGTTGAGATCAAGTGTCTGCTGCTTTACATTGGTGTTTATCGCTTTAAAACAATTCTCATGAATTATGAGATAAATTTAAACTTAGGAAGTTTTAAACAAATGTTTGTCGTCTTATGGAATATAAAAATTCTGGACAATACAAGCCTCATACTTTGCTAGTCTGAGCTGATTTGACCTGCACTAGTGAGCACTGTAACTACTGCATGGCATAAAATACTTTCCAGACAATATTCATCAGAAAATATTTTTCCTCGTTGAAAGCGTTGCACTTAAACCTACACCCTTGCTTAAAGTTTTGGCTTTTCACCCCCAATATAACCTTGACCACCGGTGTCATTCAGCGTGCAGCAGACGTTTTCTGCAAAAAAAAAAAAAAAAAGTCTTTAGTTGAAAGTTTAGGTTTACATCAGAAATGACATTTTGAAGGAAAATTGGCCGGACCAGACCTAATAATCATATTGAGTCATAATAATGGTTACGTATAGGCCCCAAATTAGTTTCATGAGATAAAAAGCACAGAAACAGTTTTCTGTTTTTTCCTCTGAGGAGCTAAATGATGGGATGATGGATGAAGTCCTGGACAAGGGGGGCTGACCTGGGACGTTGGGAGGCTTGTGTGCATAGCACCTGGCCGATCGGGGATGGGACAGCAGCACAGTGGCAGATAGGACAGGGAGCAGGATGCAAAGCAATTGATTAGACAGGGAGGTCAGGGCAGGGAGCAGAAGGCAGAGCAGCAGATCAGGTAAGGGAAAGGGATCAGAGTGGCAGTCAGGGAGGGTGCTGGGTTCATTTGTGGCACACCTGCCACAAACATTGGCTCCCACCATCCTAGAAACAAGTCAAAATGGAGCTAGCCCCATACCTCCCCTTTTCAGCCCTAGGAACTGGTTCCAAAGATCCCATCTCTCCTTCACCTCACCCTTGTTGGAGGTCCACACGCTGGCCTCAAATGCACTCTTATTTCACTGACCTTTTCCGGGCAGTGGTGCTCAACCTTTTTGGGTGGTGGGCTAGATGGGCAATGCCCAGGCTGTCTGCAAGCCAGATCCAGCTGGTGGCCCTGATCCATGTGGAGGAGGGGGCAGGAGGCATCCTGGCTCCACCCTGGCCCCACTGGAGGAGGGTGCAAGAGAGCGGGCATCACCTACCCTCATGGGGGAAAGAGGCATGGCCCAGTCCCAGCTCAGCCCCATGGGGGAAAGGGCATGGCCTGGCCCCACAGCGGGAGTAAAGGAGCTTGAGTGGTCGCAACCCAGCACCATAGGAGAAAGGGGGCATGGCCCAGCTCCATCCAGCCCAGGAGGAAGGGCATGGCTTGGCCTCATCTAGCTGCAGAGGTGAGGGCAGGGGGCATGACCTGGCCCCAACCCACTGCACTGGGCTCAGGGTTTGGAAACTTGGCAGCAGGGGAAGAGGGACCCTATTTATTGCCACCACTTCCCTGCTGCCAGCTTTCCCAATCCACGGGGGGCCCCACTGCCTGGATAGCTATGTCTTTGCAGGCTGCATTTGGCCTGCCAGCCAGAGATCAAGCACCCCCGCTTCAGGGCTTTACAAAGGGGCAAAACAATTCAAGTTCCAGCCGGTCCCTGCTATCCCCACGAATGAAAATAAATCTATGGTATTTTTTGCCAGAAACAGCGCTTGTTTCTTTGAATGCCTTCCATTCCCTCCAACATTTTATCCATGTAAAAACAACCAGTTGGAGAAAATTGAATATATTCATAACAACAAGGTTAAATGCAATAATAACAATAATAATAGGTAATAATACGGGAAAGTGTATCTCCAGCTTAGCTATACATCTTGTAGCCATGATGATGGCAATTAATTGTCATGCACATATCCTACTTTTAACCCTTTGATTGCTCCACCACAGTCATGACTCACCATTGTGGTCATTCCCAGCACTAATGTGAAAAAGAAACCACATGTAGCTGGGGAAAACTCGTCATTTGGACCGCTGAAATCATTTGAAGAAAGAATCATTTCCTGCTTCACAATGTGAACATTTCCTCCTTCCACTCTCTCTTCTCCAACTAGGACGACACTGGATTGAAGAGGGACATGAGAGAATTTGGTCTGAAAGATTAGGGGCAGCACGTAGGTACAAATGCCATGCCATGCCGAGGTGATGTGTGTGCAGTGTCATGGAAGGAAGTAGAAAGATTTGCCATCTGCAGGTTAAGCAAGAATCAGCAGTGAGTGAATGGCTCGGGGTGCAGTCGCTACAGCGGCTGCCTCGGCTCGGTTCTTTCCGCTGGAGGAAACGTAGCATCTAGCTGCTGAAATTGAGAGTGACACATAGAGAGGGCAAGAGGACTAATAAAATTACAGGAAGGGAAAGAATCAGTTTGGGTTTAAAATACACACCTCTGAAAATCAAGTTATCAATGGGTTGCGGGCTGCATTGCGGTAGAGACTACACGTCAGGCATTAGGGCTACTTAAAAAGATACATGATTATGAGCATTAACCACACACAGAATTCAAACCATCCATTTACCTTGGGGAAAAGAAAGCAACAAAACTGTTTCTTGATTTCATGTCACAGGAGATCACATCTGAATATGATGTGCTGCAAAAGAAATTTTGCATGTGATGAAGCCCACGGTTCTTCCATGTTCTTTATGCCTCTTGGGCAGAGAGAGGGTCAGACAGTTGAATTTAATGTATTGCCATGATGATCTTAGACAAATATTAAAAGGAGGGGGGAGGTGAGGGACAGAAAAAAGTAACTTTGCTCTGGGCAGCTGGATAAATCTTTTTATAGCTTTAGCCTTGCAATATAGCTCAGTGGCAGACTGCTGGGTGACGGCTATCTCTGTAAAGCACTCAGGAGTTTGGTTCCCGGCTGCTGAAGGACTGTAGATATTTTTAATATCTTCTAGTAAAAATAAAAAACAGGTTAGACTTCTAGGTAGTAAAAACTATTCACATAGCAGTGGGTGACTTGGTAACTCCCAGGCAGGTTTATGCCATCTTTAATTAGATCTCCTGAAGCTTGTATCTTTTATGCTGTTCTTTCTTGAACCGTGCATGATTCGGCCGTTCGGCATGATCTGAGCTAGGGTTTGTGATTCTGTTTCCTGCTTGTGAATTAAGACAGCAGTAATACTCAGAGGAGAGCTCCCTGGCTTGCTCTGAGGACCACACCTGACTTGTGCGGTGGAAGTGCAAAAGAAAGAAAGAAATCATCCTCCACAGACATTCATACAATCATCCTCCATGGACTCAACTCAGTGCATTCGGTTGCATTTGTGAGCCCTTTGGTGTTGGCACAAATACTTACAGCCTACAACCAGGAGAAGGATAAATGTTTGCAGAAAGCACATTTCAAGGACGCAAGGCTGAATTTTGCAGTAAAAGGCTTCTTAGATTTTTTGTCTGGCCGTCTGTAGCAGGAACCTGTCCTTTCCAGCAGCCAAGTTTGGAGTAGGACTTTCAAGCAAGAAGGCAGGGAGCAAAGAAATTTCCCGAGGCCTGCAAGCTAACAAGGTCTGCTCCAAAGCCTGTTGAAATCAAGGGAAAGGGCTTTCAAGGGAAATGTCAGGATTATTACTAGTGGTTTGCACATCATTATAAAAATTAACTGTCAGTCTCCTGCACTTGGAATTAGGCATCCAGATGATATTTCCTCGGTATCAGGGAAGCTCTACTAATGTGTCTGATGCATCTTGACATCCAACAGATCTCATTCCTTCGCTTTCAGAAAATAAAAGGGAAGAGCTGCAGAAGTCCACTCGTGTAACACGTACTTGCTGTTGGGCACAACAATTCAATGACAGACCAAGAACATTTCACAGGGGTGGAATTGTCTATTTATGGCCTCTCCTTCTTCACATCATAGAATATGTCTCCACTATTTATGGGCTTCTTAAGAGCTAAATGTTCACACACTTGTAGAGTCTTGCAAACTTCTCCAACTTCTACTTACAAGTAATTTAAAATTAATATTTTTCCCCTTGAGGAAAGCTCATTGCAGGACATGGAAAGACTGCTGTTGATGTCACTGCACTTTAGATCAGGTGTCAGCAATTTACCCCAAGTGTTTCTGAGATGGAGCGGGGTGGAAGGCAATGTCCTGGCAATCTGTTACAGAACCTGAGAGTCAACAGCTAATGCCTAAAAATAAGATAAGGCTCAAGCCCTTGGAGCAGTTGCTGCATGAGGAGCATCATTCACTGGACATTTGGCAGGTGTAGTTTATAAAATTCTTAGTTTAAAATATAGGTAATGGCTGAGCAGGTAGATCAGGCTCACTGGTCATTCTTTGTCCTGGCATAAGAATAGGGACATCAGAACGGAGGGATTTAAAACTAGGAAAAGTCTGTGCTTTTCTTCAAAACACTAGCTTTGGCAACTCACTGCTACGAGACAAGATTCATCATTGTCATCATCAACCTTTATATGAAAATCAAGAAATATTGCAAAAGACGCAATTTTTGCAAGGGATGCAGACCGTCATGCTTCTGCATTCACCAGTCTGTCTGTCTGTCCTGGGAACTGGGAGAGAGTGATGCCTTGCTGCATAGTTCACATCTGAAGCATATGGCAGTAACCCCCTGTGCCACGATCCTGTATTTGGTGGACCCCTGGCCTGATCTGCGGTCAGTCCTGCTTTTCTCTCTTTGTCTATGCAAGCATTTCAATCTAAATTTCATCTTTGCTTCCATTTGTGCTGTAAATTTCATTTAAAAAAACTTACCACCTAATACTGTTTAAATACCAACACATCTCATCTAATAAATGTGTACAGATATTGGGCACATTTAAGCAAAATTCAATAAAGTTAATAATGTGCCGGAAAATAAGACATCTATAACCAAAGACAAAATAACAATATTCTCTTTTATAATTGAATAGTGCAGCTGAAGCATTTAAGCAAATCGGCAATGACATTCTGCCATATCTTTCCAAATGGTGTGTGAAATTCAACCATTGGGCCACGCTAGTCACATACGATACAAATGTGACTAATTAGATGAGTTGAGCAATTTCCCATTTTAATAGGAAAAAAGGGAGTTTGAAAAGTAATTTTTAGAGGGTTCAGGCTAAGAGGGGAGGAAAACATAATCGCAAAGATAGAAGAGTCTTTAATGTCTATGTAATTTAAAAAGTCTTTAATTGGATCCTATTAAGGGGGAAGATTGAAAATATTTCATTATTGTAAACATGACAGCAGGAATGTGTGATGAATGAGAACCCTTTGGCCCCGAATCCTATTTACACTCAGGGCCTTTTATTCTGATCTGGTAAAGTAAAAGGGCCTTCACATGGTGTATCATGTATCTACATTCACCAGAGTGACTGGACTTTAAGGTAAGTGGGATTGGCCTTTTCTTTGTTAAAAGGTTTCCAAGCTGTTTTTCCAAAATTACTACAGAAAGGGAAGACTGGCTGATTTCAATCCTGTTAAGTGTCTCTCATGCACTTAGGTCTAAGTGCTATGAATGCTAGTGTGGGCTGTGTTAATGGGTTTTTTTGGTTTGGTTTTGTTTTTTTACCTGATTTAGTAGCTTAGCAGATTTTTTTTCAAGATCATTTTGGGTGAATTCAAAAAAAAATTTTTTCTCAGATTTTTCTCTTAAAAAAAAAAGTGGTGGGGGGGGAGACAAGTCACTTTTGATTGCATGAAATGATTTGTTCAATTTGAAATGAAATGTTTCTTTTAAATATTGGCTGTTTTATCCTTTTATATATTGTGAAGTTGCGCTCAATCTCTAAGTCAAGCTTTTCAAAATGAAAAATCAAAACATTTCATTTGAGTAAGCAAAAATATAATGTTTCAACTTAGTTTAATTTCTTTAGGCTGTATTATTTGGGGAATTTCACGTACATTTTAACATGGTTTTGTTTGACACCAAACTTCACCTTCTTAGCAAATAATGGAGGCATTTGAAAAATTTTGCTCAGTATAATACTTATTCTTAACTTACACTTCTGTTGACAATGAAGCTATTTTTAAGTAAAGTTCGGAGTTATACCAAATTGGGTCGCACAGCATGTGTCGTTGGGTAGAAGGACATTAATTCTGGTGTTGACAGACTCAGTGTAATGGCAGGGACATGGTGTTGCTACAGCCACTGGCTGGAGTATGAACCAGGCACAAGTGGAAATGAACAAGTCTGAGATGTATTTGAAATGACGTATTTCACTTATAAATTGGCCAGTTTTAAGTTACCTTGAAGCACTGTATTAAAGGAATTAAAAAATAAAGAAACAGCAAATCTGAATCAAATGAGCTCGCCCGAGAGTCAGTCAGGTTCTTAGACAACCTGCTCCACTCGAGAGGCAGCCGAAGCTGAGCCTGCTGAAATACATGCGTTTGTTTCATGCTTGGAAGGCATCTAGAGTTGAATTCTGCTGGCCTTTCCTGGAGCGAGGGTTTGACCAGAAAGTTGTATCCTGGCCTTGTTCTGCCTGACCCCAGAGACCAGACCCGTGCTGGGTTATTGGCTGTCTTCTACCTGTTGTTCCCACAGTCAGTGAAGTACGTCACAGAGGAAAGGACCTGGTTCCTACTGTTGGCCCCATATTTTGTAGCAGGCTGCAAATTTTGGCCGGCACACCTGCAGACCACTAGAGGTGATGGCTGTTGGCTAACCCACAAATAAAACATAGGCTTCATCTTACACATGTTGTGTCTTCCTGGTTATTGCAGCCAGAGCCAACAAAGTACTATCTTCAGTTCCTTTTGACTGCATTGGCAACTGAGGATGCTCAGGACCTGGGGTGGTTAGGCCTTTCCTTTATCAAACGATCACTGAATATTAAAGGTATTTAAGTGTCCATCAAATCTTTCATCTAGCATTCAAGGTTGCAAAAAATGTATGGATCAGGTCTTGCACCTCTTGAATCCAGGCTCAACATAAGCATGAGACTCTTCTGATGAAGACAAAAGAGGACAAGTAAAGGAAAGCAGAACTGTGTTCAAATCTCATCTTTGATATTCAGTTTTATGAAAATCCAGTTCTTTAAACCAAACATCAAAAGCATTCTGGACATCGTAGGGAAAGGTAAGTAGACACAGTTGTTGTAAGCAGACGCCTACAGTGTTTGCCTACCATTTTATAAGATAAAGGATTACCAATGACAGTGCTTAATAACTTCTCACTGACCCTTTTATAAGACAAAAGATTGCCGAGGCACGAGAACCAGATAGTGAACGTGACTGAAACAAACAATGACACCAGTGAATGTATTTTATTTTATTTTATTTTTGTGTTAGGCCAGAAACATTAAGAAGTTAATAAACATGCTGGATTATTTTGCATTTAGGGTCACCTAAGATAGTGTTACAGACCTAGGAAAGAAGATATATATGGCTTCAAAAAATGGGTTTTGTTTGTTTTGTTTTGGGGGTCCTTTGCGGGGGGTGGGGGTGTTTCCTAGCAGCTTCTTGCTAATAGTTGCCACTACCTACTAGGCATTTCTTTCTAGGTTTGTTGAACTCATTTTAGACTTAGGAAACATTGTCCTCAGAAAAGACAGCTGTAGGTGGCTTTCTTGTGAGCAGTGGGTTGCTGCTACCTGCAGGTGGAAAGAGGAAGCAGCAGATCGTTCACCAGTGCTTCTGTTTCATTACCTTGAGAGTTACTGTGCGTGTCCCTTCCCATCAGTGTGTAGCAAGGGACAGCAGTCACAGACCAGGAGTTTTTTTCTGTTGAATTTATTGTGGAGATCGGTTCTGTTTATTGTCTGAGGTGTGACTTACAGTGAATTCCCATTTTCAGGCTTTTTCTTGTATTATATTGAATCATACCTTGCCTTTTATATTTGCTTTTATAAAGCGAATGTAGAAATCTGGATAATAAGTAAAAAAAAGAAAAAATAGTTGGCAGGAGGCATGTTTGGAATAAAAATGATCCTGAATATTGTACCAGGGAAACAGAGAAGTTGCTAAATTCTCTCCCCGCTTACCTTTGCATGCGTGCGTGCGCGTGTGTGTGGTAGTGTTAAGTTGCCATGTAGCTGTGGTGGTCCAGGACTTGTGAGAGGCAAGGATTTCTTAGGGTGATATCTTTTATTGGACCAGCTGCATAGTGGGGATAGTTAGACAACTTGTGAATGCAAGATATTCTATATCAGGTCCTACCATCACTCATCAGGTAACCTCATGAAAAATATCTTGCATTCAAAAGCTTGTCTACCTCCATCCCCACTGTGCAATTGGTCCAATAAAAGATATCGGCAGCCTAAGAAATCCTTGCCTGTCCTATATTATCATCATCATTGGCAATCCCTTGCAGTTGAGGATGGCTGTCTTCCATGATTGCCTTGTCTGTGGGTCCAAAGGTAGGTGACAAGGCCAATCCAGGATTGATAGGATCTGTTCCAACTTTGGCACAGGTTTCTGTGCGGGGCTCCAGATTCTTGAGTCGGCCCACAATATATATTCTGCTACTCCCACTTTTCTGTCTCCTGATGCCATCGTGAGGTTTCAAAATACTGAAATCCTGCAACAGTTGCAGGACTCTTCCTCAACCATTGCAGGACTCTTCCTCAACTGTTGCTGCAGTTGCAACAGACTCTTCCTTCATTTGAAGCAACCCTGGGTAATAGTCTACCATGAAATAATGCTGATGTTGCATTTTTTCAAGTTGGCCATGGGGACGTTCTTGAAACCATTTTTCTGCCCTCCTCTTGAGCGTATACCTTGACTGAGCTGGTTGAATAAAATTTACTTCAAGAATCTGGAGCTAAATATCCAGATAATGTGGCCGGCCCAGTGAAGTTGATGTTAGATGATCATGTCTCTGCTTGTCAGAAGATGCTAACGTTGGTGCGTCTGTCTCTCCACTGGATTTGAAGGATCTGCCACAGGCAGCGTTGATGGTATTTCTCCAGTAACTTGAGGGGTCTCCTATACATTGTCCACATCTCAGTTCCGTACAGTAAGGTAGGGATCACAACCGCTTTATAAGCCGCGAGCTTGGTTTTGAATCTGATGTCATGATCTTTGAACACCCATTTCTTCAGGCATCTGGAGGCTGCACATTTGGGGCAATGTTGGATTTCTTCATTGATGTTGGCCTTCTGCGAGAGGTGGCTTCCAAGGTATGGGAAGTACTAAATGTTGTCCAGAGTCTCACTGTGAATCTGAATTACCGGAGCTGAGATTCAAATGCCTCCTATATATGCAAGAGAGGGAATATATATAATATTACACACACACACACACACACACACGCACACGCACACGCACACGCACACGCACATACATGCATGAAGAAATTCGTCGATACACAGAGGAGAGGGAGGGAGACAATTTAGTATTTATGCAGGTGAGTTTGGATGTATTACAGCTCTTTGGGGGCAGGAACCGTCTTCTTGTCCTGTTTGTCCCCAGCAGCATGGGCTCCTGCTCTATAAACAGAGCTCTTTAAGTGTGACTACAAAGCAATAATACATTCTAGTAACAGTTCAAGGGCAGTATCGCGGTTCAGCCAATACACAGTACAAGTTGGGTGGAATTACTGAGACCATAGCCATTTTCCCTTTAAACATATTTTGGACTGAGGGAAAATGATAAACTATGTAATCCTGCCTCCTTCCCAGCAGACCCAGATCTTGGTGGGTTCTTAACCCCTGACTCCACACTCTCTGCTAGGACAGGTCTAATAGAGCTAAGATGTAAAGGACCTTTTTGGTGGGTGCTGTCAGTGGATCCAGGGCTGAATTAATGCATTGGCAAACTAGGCACATGCCTAGGGTCCTGAGCTGTGGGAGGGCCCAGTCCTTCCCTTTGCAGCGAATGGCCCTGTCCACTTCCCTTCCCTTGCCTTCTCCTCCCCTCCGCCGGCTTCGCTGCCACAGCGGCCACCCCCTAGCCGTGGCTCTGAGCTCCACAGCACTGGGGTAGGGAGAGGGGTCTCGACTGGCTCGGGGCCCATGAGTTTGCTTGCTTAGGGCCCACTGAAGGGTTAATGTGGCCCCGAGTGGATCACCACTTGCCGGGGTTCTGCATGAAAAGGTTGAATTACCTTTCCAAGGGAAGTTCTGTGCATGGATAATACTCATCTTTCCAGCCCCCTGCCTACCTATAGGGGGTTTGCTTTGTCTCCACATAGGATATATCACAGGGTCAGGAACTGATGACTTGACTCATTGGTTTGATTCATTTGTAGGTGTTACTTCCCATACATAAATCATGGAAGTGAGCACATTCTGGCCTGTATGTAAAGTGGTATGAGAAGCTGTTCATCAATAGCAGTTCAACTTGTCTTTCAGATGAGTTCACACAGTGAAATCTGGCCCTGGATTTTGAAACTCCCAAAGTCTGGGCATGCCCAGATTTGTGTAGTTTGGCTTCTCTTTGCCAGCCCTGAATTCTTTCTTACCTGCTCTTGCGTTCTGATTCTGGTACGCCCGATATCGCAGTGATTGGTCTGTCTCCAGGGGTAACCATAAAAAAGTATTATCAAGATATTTTTGAAAGTGCATGCAATACAAAATCATCAAAACCTCATGGCCCTTTGCCGTAGGACTGGGGCTGATGCATACTAGTTCCTCTAGAGTATGTCTGGAAGCATCAAGAGGAGAGTGATGCAGTTCTCCTGTTTGAATAAAGTTGAGAGTTCTGTGTTACACAAATATCTCACCAGGCTCCATGAAAACTGGGACTGAAGAACTAAAGGGAATAGCCATGGCTCCCTTACATAGTATAACAAAGCTGTGATCCTGGGTTCTGGCAGGTCCAGGCATAAGATAAATGCCATTGCCTACTGCACCATGGCCTGGGCAGGCCCGGTGTCCTCTCCTCTGAGCAGCCAATCGCCTCGACCCACAAGTGGCATGCCACAAGTATGAATTCCCAAGATTAAACGGAGAGGGCAAAAGAGGATATGAGGCAGGAACTCATTTCTAATCCTACTTTTGACCCTGACTCTTTCTGTGGCTTTGAGCCAGTCTGTTAAACTCTCTCCCTTGCTAATCTATCTCCCAAGGGTATTGTGAGGGTCAATAAATCTCAAACATCTGTAAAGCATTCTGGTGATGAAAAGTGCCACCTCTAATTTATTATTTAACCATTTGACAGTTGCAAGGGTAATGGTTAGGTTCCTATCACAAGGTGTCTTCCCAAAATAAGGTAAAAAACTCTGATAACTGTTAACAGCTATTTGCATGGGCTTCTCTGCATTTGATCCAAAAACTTTGCTACAAGAAGCACTGTGCACTGAATGCCAGTAATTTGATTCTCTATTCGTTCTGCCTAGTTATATGATCCCTACAAAATCTTTTTAGTAAAACCTAGTTAGAAAGAGTTGCTAAACCTTGATGGAATGCCAACGAGGCTAATACAATCTGGCTAGTGAAGAAGTGTAGATGCTTATTGAACACAAAACTTTAATCTTGTTATTGCTGGATGCAAAGGGAAATGATAATGAGTGGTTTGTGTTGAAGCTGTCTCTCAGACAATGAAGGTGGGACCTCCATTGCTGCATGGACACACCTGTCCTTTTTCATATGGGAAAACTTCTCTTTCATGTGGGCTAATCCTGAGATATAGGATTCCAAAAGGGCTTATCACAGGTCATAATTATCCTCCACCCCATCAGTTCATGAAAAGGAAGCTTGGTCACTTGGCTTACACATTTTATTAGTGCATTTTGAATGTAACTACAGTTTCTTCTTAGGAGGGGAATCCTTTTATCTTGGTTTTGTGTACCTGCTTCTGCCTGGTCTTTCTATTTCCTCTTTAAGAAACATGCCCACATATGGCATTGAAAGGTACTACAGAAATGTATATATAAAAATAAAATGACAACGGCGATATCTTTACACGTTACCGTTGGATGCACTATGTAGTTTGAGACTATTAGAACAAGTTGCGAGGTTACTTGGCATGCTGTTTGGAAAAGAAACTTTGTGGGGAGCCAGCAATGCCAGAGGTGCCAGGTATGTAGGCAGCAATGTGTTACAGAGGCTGGCCTGTGGACCTAGTAAGTTGTGCAAAATGTTTACAGAGACACTGAGTAGCAAAGGAAGAGTTGTTTTTAGGTTTCCTGACACTCAGGAAAGGTTCGTGGAAAGCTTTATTTAGGGTAGTGAATCTGGCCCAAATTAGCATTGATGTATGGAGCAGTCCACACCTGTGAAATCTGCTGCTTTTACCTGAGCGTTGCTTTGAGTCAGTGCAAACCAGCCAACTCCGAGTGGAATCTGGGAAAAGTAGAGCATGATTTCAAACTGAAGACGGTAGGAGCCCCTGTGAATCAAATGCTTGGAGCTGTGTATAGCCACAGGATTTGTTAGCTTTGTAATTGCACCCAGGGACAGTCTAATGTCAATGATTATAGCAGAAGCGTGGGAGTCACATGAGAGTCATGTTATGTACTGTTCAGTCTCTGGGCAAGTTTACGTTCACCTCTTCCCATCTCAACTTCTCTCGTTCAGTAAAACGGGAATAAGTGTAGCTACCCTCACAGTAAAACTCTACGAGGTCCCGGGGAAATGTTCTAAATAAATTGGAAAGTAGCATTATGTTAATTCCTATGAACGCATAATTCACAATAAGCAGTTTATTTAATGAGTTGCACTTGTGCTGTTCATGAATTGACTGTAAAGGGACTGTGATTCTCTGAATGTGTTTGTGTCCATAATTTCCTGCTGAATGTCTTCCATAGCTGAGTCTTCACCTGCAGGTTATGCAAAATCATTCACGGGGGGATTTGATACTAGCTATCTAGTGATACCAACTTACACTTGAATTGTATTGGTCACATTATATGTTCTGGTTGGTTCTTTCTTTGTTGGAAGATCACGAGCCTCAGGAATCAGATTTTCAGGCTGGAAACATGCAGTGAAATTCTGAGATTTGTTTTTTTGGTATTATTCACCAATATATTTGCTTAAAACTTACAGCATTGGTGGAAGCAACGTAGGTTGTTGGAAATGAGTGCGGCTGAGGCAGAAAATATAGCTCGCAAAGTTAATTGGCAAATGTTTTGCAAAAATTGTGAGTTTGGGGACTGTATTTTTCCTCCTTCATTACCCTTTCCGGACACTGCCGTGGCAGTCAGCAGCACAATATTGCATGTATTGTGATCCACATCAGTTCCATCAGCTCGTGGATAGAGGGTAGACAAGAGACTCCTCCTCTTACATCCTGATGCAGTTCTACGTCTCGTTTTGGGGCCAAATGCTTTCCAACGCAGGGACTGTATTTTGAGTCTCACTCCCTTCTGGGGCTCGCTATTGCACATCATACGTCCTTACCAGCCACTAATACAGTTAATTGCTAAATGACACATTTTGGTCCTACAGAAGTATACGTTGGTTTATTTTTGTAATTCTAATAATAATAATCAAAGCTGTAGGAGTAAAAAGAAAAAAGCTGAGACCTTTGGTTAACAGTGAAGCTATATTCAGAAAAAGAAAGAATAAGTGCTCACAGCTATCTAAAATGCCATTAAGTGGAGGACTTGATTAAAAAAAAATCCTCTAATTGTTGTGGAATTAGACTCTTCACTGGTGGCTTCTTTGCTATCATTTTACAATTACGTGCATTGACATCTGTTATTGCTAATTACTTCTTCAAACTTCATCAATGATCTCTTGCACTTCCTGTAAAAAATGTTGAAAGCTTTTAACAAACAAATTAATTATGTATAGTCTATGATGCAAATTAGCCTAATTAATTGTAGCATTGATACCCTCTCCTTGCAAAAAGGAGAAAGAAAGAGAGAAAAATATATAGTTATACATATTTATAAGTACTTTTTGACAGATGATGGCGGGTTGTGATGAAGAATTGGTCAAGGTTTTCAAAATGACATTTCTTACATGACAGATAAACAGGGGGTAGCAAGTTTGTGATACATGGAGTTCACATCATCACAGTAACTCTGAATATTTAAAGGCAGAACTTCCAGAGAAATGCTTTTCCCAGCCTGATCCTGAACTGACTAAAAGCAGCTGGAGGTTTCTCATTGACTTTGACGGCAGCAGACTCAGGCCCTGCATGGGGAGACAGGATCCTGCTCACGTTAGCTAGCTCATTTAGTACCATTTTTGGAAGAGCTGGCTGGCTGACTTACCAAGATGTGAAGTTGGGGGGGTATCTTCTAAGGGAACAAAAAAAAAGTTGTTTACATTACAAAATGGGAAACCTAGATTGCCAAGAACTAAAAAAGCAGTTTGCCAACCAACGGTGGGGGGAATTTTTGTAAAGGTATTTTTCTGACCTGTACTAAAATCTCAGTGTGTCATCAGATAACTGAGTTTTGTGCTTATATCATATAGGAATAAATCTGTCCCCCATCTAGAGGTCATTCAGAAAACACCTAAAACTGATAAACCTAGTAAGAACTAAAATGTTCATGCAGAAATTCTGAAGACTGCTTTACTCGGAAAGAATGGCTGTCTGGTTTTTACGATAGATGACATACAAACTCAAGCAAAACTTAATATTCAAAAGCAGTTACAGGACTTTTCATTTACACAGAGATGGAAGTTTAAGTGTTCTGACTGTGGTAAAACCATGGATGAAATGAGGTTAATTTACAACTCGTGGCAATACTTAGCACAAAGAGAAGAAATACCCGTGTGTGCGCGTGTGGCTGTGTGTATAAAATACGTAACACTGGTGCATGCAAACACATGAGGCGGTAAGTGGATGGCAACATCTGACCACTGTGCTCTTGTCAAATGCCAGAAAACTGTTCTCATACAATAATATAGGGCTCTTATCAAGTGTTGGAAGATTTCCTTTATTAATAGATCTGTGAGAGCTGAGAGAATGAGAGAAATTTCGAATTATTTTTGGTCAAGTACGTCTCATCAGAATCTGGAGAATTTGAAAATCTCTACTATTCCCAAAGCCAGTCAAAAATATATATCTATTTTTAATGGCAAAAAACCCCCAACCCTTAAAATGTTTATCAAGTCTAGTTACTAGCTATAGCAGGATCGTTTATTGGTCTTTAAACATAACAAAGTTGAATTAAAATATAATGACGTGGAGATATTTATAGGATCAAAGAAATGATATGCTCTCCGGATGCTTAGGCAATCAGTCAGGTTGCAGAAGCTGCAACGATACGGCATTTGTGGCTCATGTTCACGAACCGTCTACACACGCAGGTCTTACTCGGACAACAGAACAGGGCTGTTGCTGACTTCTGCTATCTGCATCCTGGCCTGTGCATGGCTGGTCAACACCTGAAAGTCATTCAGGTTAAGGTAGGGTGTGAATTTAACCGTGTAGGCTTCTGTCCAACTCAATCCACTTTGAATCTCTGAATAGAAAAGGGACCGTGTCCCCTGTGACCAGGCAGCTGGCATAGGAGTCCCTTCTCCGGGATCCCATGGGATGTCATGCCCCAGGCTGTTGATTAAAGATGGTGGGGACTGGCAGAGGACAGAGAACAGCAGGGGATCTCCAGATTACCCATCTCCTTAACTGATGGGACAAAATGAACCATAATGACAAATCTTTTCAGGACAAGCTCCTACAACAAAGTTCAGTGCATTAGGCAGGTCTTACCTGCTTTAGCCTTCTTTCTTACCATACCTGACCGACTTGCCATTTTTCAAATCTTATCTGAAACTTTATCTTCTTTGCCCCCTGTTAGGATGCTTCTCTCTCAAATAAAACAATTAAGGTCTCTTTTGAGCCTCCCAGTTCCCTTACACAGTCATTTCCCCAAACTAGACTATCACGCCCTCCTTTGTGCTACATCTTCTATCTCAAGGATCTGCTGCAAACTACATACTTGACTTGGATTTTCTCATGCAGATTAATCAGCTGTAAAGTGCTTTGTAGTACTTCTCCATGAGCAGCACTATACAACGCTCCGTGCATCACATTGTGCTACTCTTATGGGCTGCCTCCTCTCGTTCCACCTATATTTTCACCCAAAACTTGGTGGAGGAATTGTCTGCAAGTGACACAACTGTTGGCCAAGAGTCAGGGAAAGAGACACCTCCATTTGCAGTTCCTTTAAAATGATTAATTTTGCATCCAACATTAGTCATGTAAAACTGATCATTGTTTCTTCAGCTCTTCTCCGCGTGGGTTTTATTTTACAAGATGCTTCTTTCTACCCCTCCACCCCCTTTCTATTTCAAAGAATTGTTTCCAATGTTGAAATCAGAGACAAGCCCCAAATGTAAACTCCCTTCTCCCTCTTGCAAACCAAACTGACTCAATTTAAAATACCAAACAGATTCGTTTTTCTCAGCAGGTCTTTTATCTACTGTGGCCCCACCCAGGTTGTGCATGGGATTTCACAAGGTTGAACCGCTTGTGAGAGGCTGTTGCTCTCAAACGTGATGTTGAGCCCTGGATTCATCTTAAACTTGAACTCAGAGCCCAGTCCCTAAGCTGAATGCATCAGCTGCCTTCGGACACGTCGGTAACTGAAATGTGTGGGTAGTGGTGGGGTGCACGTTGAATTCAGAGGATGGGAAAAGAGGAAAAAAGACCTGGCGTGATTTGATCTAGCAGGCTAGTTCCACCGCTGCTTTGACCGTTTTCCAGCGTCCTTCACAACTTCAGTATTTTTGCCATTTACTTCATCTAGCTTCCTTGAAAAGGCTTCATAAGCATAATGTATATTCTCTTTTTGTATTTTGGCCAAATTATTCTCTTCTGTGACTCTAATTAACTGCCAGGTTTTTCCTTTCAGGAAAATACTATATACATGCTACATACATGGATTATTACCTCCATTATTCCCAGTGAGAATATAAACTATTCACAGAGCAATGCTGATGTAAAATATTTGTGTTAGAGGCCTGCGGTTTAGCTTTCTATACTGAACACATGTAACTTACTGGCTGGAGCTTGAACATTTTTTCCCCAGTTTTGATTGTTTGCTTTGTTTTATTGCATCCTGAGAGATGTGGTTGATATAAATTTCGTGCAATGAGTTTGGAAGTCAGCCATGCCAAAGCAGGGTGTGTGGGATTGCCATTGCTGTATACGTTGGGTAGTTAATTCCTCTTCTGTGCAGTATACCTCTTAGACGCTTCCAGGTAGCATTTTTCCTTTTCTTCTTCATATCTATTTTCACTACGGTGCGTATGGTACTAATCTTACCATGCCTCGCTCGCAGATATTCTGGATACCAGAATTATGATGATTATAAATCCTATGCCAATAAATGCTTATTCTTAAATCTATCACTTCCAGAAATTGCAGCCACCTCCATTCGGGAGCGTTCATGGATACACCATTTTCAGAGGTTAGCCTACAGGGACTGGTAACTCCCATTTAAAAATCTGTTTCAAAAATGCTGTGAGCCCGTAGTTAAAAAAAAAAAAAAGAAGTCAATCCCTTAGAAGACATTTAAGAGACTTCTAAGGGATTTTTTTTAATGGAACAAAAAGGAAAAAAAAGAAAAAAGTTTTTTGTTTTTCACTCCACATGAAAGAGGGACAGTGTGTGTGTGTGTGTGTGTGTGTGTGTGTGTGTGTGTGTGTGTGAGAGAGAGAGAGAGAGAGAGAGAGAGGGTGGGGGGAATTTT